>OX456524.1:92606744-92964244 GCA_949748255.1 Eustalomyia histrio | reverse complement strand
AGATATAATAATGTCAAAACTATAACTGGAACGCAAAAGTTTCATTGCTTCATACCAAATATTTCTGATATGTCAATTAATGTAAAGCGGTACTCTTCGTCTGCCGACGTGCTAATTTTAAAGTTACTTTAATTTTATAATGATGCCAAGACAATTGAAATTTTTAATAAATATTGTAATTAAGTATAAGCAGCAAAATAAGAAAGATTTTTTCTTCATAAATGTATTTTTAACTGTAAAATAATTTTTAAAATGTATTTTTAATAATAAAATAAAATAATGTTAAATAATTAAAAATAATTCAATTATAAAAAATATAAAAACAATGAGAACAAGGTGGTCTCTTAAATGCTCTTCTCCTGTCCAAACAAGGAGTCGGGGCCCATTTTTTTATTGCTGATTCTTAAAGCAAAAATTATGAGGAATCCAAAAAAAATAAAATTAGCCGGAAAATTTAGGAGCTTCTGTGGAAAATCGGAAAATTTAATTTTCATGGGAAAAAAGGTAAATTTCTGAGAAAAATTAGGAAAATTTTATTTTTCAATTAAAGCCTGATTCAATACCTTTCCAACGAGCTATCACTCGTTGCGATCGCTTTAGTAGTTTTATTTTAAAACAACTTTCAATGAGGTCCCTTATGAAGAATTATTCAATTTTGTCACATGACAGTGGTGTACACCACCACTAAACCAGTCACTATAAAAAAAAAAAAATATGTAGGTACATTATTTTTTGCTGGGCAATCGATTGAGACTATTTATTTTAAAATCGGAGAGGGGTCTTCCAAGAGGTGATCGCTTTCATATGGAATTGCTCAAATACCTATATGAAAACTAATGTTAAAAGTTTTTTTTATACACATCTTAAAACTGTAAAAATTGTCGGTTTTAATACGAATTCCGATTTTTTTTTATATTTGAGAAAATTTTTAGTTTGCTTTCAATATCTCTCATAGCTTTAGCAGTTCAAGACATAAAGGCAATTAGACCGCTTTTTTAAAATCTTATAAATTTATTTAGTTTAAGACTCTACAAAAGAGTTCACAAGGTGATTTAAATATTGTATTGTTGTATCGTCGTATTAAAAAAAACACAATTGTTATTATCTTTATTTCACTTAAACGACAATTTTCTTACACTCAGAAAAAAAGTTAGTAGAAGAAACTGGTGTAGACGGTTTTCAATCCCACTTTACTATTTTTATACTGGTTTTTAGTATTTAGCAAATCATTTTGCTATTTACATTTTACAAATTACAGAGTTTTTACAGAATATTTACAATTTTTTGTTGCTAATTTCAGAAATCATTTACAAATTTTTGAAAACCGATTTGCTAAAATAAACAAAGAAGAAAAAATTACTAATTTTAAAAAAGTGGTTTTTAAAGAAAATATTATTTCTAATTAAAACTTACACCTACAAACTTAAATTGCCTTAAGATGTTACATAGATTAAATAAAGGGATCGGAAGTGAATATACCGACCGTCTGAAAATAGGACATCCACTTAAAATAGCACTAAAAAGTTTTTTAGTTCTATAAATCAGCCCTAAAAACAATTAAAATTTGAAAAGTAAAAAAATTTACTAAAATATTTTTCAAAACAGAAATTTACTAAAATATTTTTCAAAACAGAAATTACCAAGTTAAAACAAAATGATTAATTCGTTTATGTTTTAACAATTTTAAGGATTTTTAAGCCTTTGATTTTTTTTTAATTTATATAAAATATTTTTTGAAAAAATAAAATAAAAAATTTTGATGCTCTATAAAAAAAAGAAATTTTAAATTTTGTACCAAATATTCGTATATTTTTTTTTTGCTGATTTTAGCAAACAGCTTTAAATCTACTTTACGAAATGCATACTTAAATTTAGTAGCGGCTACTAATTTTTCTACTGATTTCATTATACTACACGCCAGCAGACATGTGTTCCTAAGATTAGCAAAAAATACCGCTGGGCTCAAATTAGCAAAATTTCCCGTGAGTGTAGTACACTTAAACGTAGCACCTAAAGGGTGGTTAAATTTTAAATTTTTTAAGTTATAAAAATTTAAACATATTTTTTTCAATCAAATGTTTTTTCTGCTTGTAAATTCCAGTAAAAATTTGTAGAAAGAAGAAGAACTCTCAACATCAAACTGTCACTTTATTCTCTCTTTTTTGAATGTTTACTGAGTACTTGTGTAAACGACCGACATCCAGTAAAATTTTGTATCGTGCTATCATCTATTGTATTTGTTTTAAATTAAATTTTCACAACTCTGTTTCCAATAGTACAATACAACACATACAAAAATTTTCAGACCCCCGTTAGGAGATAAAAATACAAAAGGTGTTGGGTATGTTATATAGGGTTAGGTTTAAATAAATACCAAGTTATGGCAATTTGGAAGTGATAGTGGAAATTGAAAATGTTTTATTATAAATTTTTAATTATATAGATGTTTACAATTATCACTATCAAGGCCACAAAGAATGTTGATGAAAGTCGTAGCTGACAAGAAAATGCATTCCATTCGGCTAGTGTCTTAATAACTTTTTCTGTGTATTCTCCATGATTACATCTTGTGTAATTTTTTAAGTCATGGAAATATAACCATATACGTACGCCACTACGTGATAAAAGACCAATTCATGCACTTTTTTTATGGGCCCCCAAAGATTTGGGGCCTCTGTGTCATTTTTGCAAAAAAAGTGATCATTTTCTCAGGTTCATATCTTGCAAACCGTTCGCAATTTTGATTTACTCTCTGAGGCAACGTTGTCATAAAGAACAAAAATTGTGAACATATAAAATCAAAAAAAAAACTTTATCTTCAAGATTAAAAAAAAGGTGTTTGGCTTGGGGCAAAACTGAGAGACACGAGTCTTTTTTTTATCTTTTATCACGTAGTGGTGTCTGTATATGTTTATATTTTTCGTGTAGCAATGTGTTACTAAATAAAAAAAAGCAAATTTTTTCAATTAAAAAAATTTTCTATCATCTCGAACCAGAATAAAAATACATTTTCATACATATTACTATAAACAATCAACTATAAAATAAAAATAATAAAAACTTCCCTTTTTTTAATTTTTATTAAAGCTCTGCTTGGAGGTTTCAGCTTTTCTAAAACTTCGCGTTCTGATGAGATCCATTGTCAGCTAGAAATGCATGTACACTGAGGTTCAAAGCTCTAATTCAATTTTTTTTATTTAAAATTTATTTTGTAAAGGAATTTAAACAAAAATTAAAATATTCTATCATATTTCCTAAATCCTATGTAACATTGGCATTGATTCAGTCGTTTTGAAAATAATTTGATTGTATTTTAGTTGATGTTTTTTTCTACGATTTTAAGAAAACTAATAGAAAAATTCATATTAAAAATTTAACCGGTCGAATAATTATTTGAGTTTTAAATTATTTGTTTCGACATTAACCGGAATAAAGCCGATTAATCGAGGAATCGGGTAATCAATTAACTGAACTGGAACACTAGTTTAAGTTAAAAAAAAAATATCTAATAAACTTAAATGAAATTTTGCTGTTTTTCATTAAAAATTTAGATTTAGGAGTTTTGACCAAGTTTTAAGTAAAAGTTGTTTCTTAATTTCTTAGGTGTCGTTTTGATTACAATTTGTTCTGCAAATAAGTTAAGATTTATAAATTCTAGTTCATTTTTTTTGGGTGTATGGTAAAAAATTACGTAAGTATTGTAATATATTGTTCGCGTTTTATGAAATGTTAAATAAATACTTTGAAACGTTACAATCGACGAAAACCTATGAAACATTTCATAGATATGTGTAGTAAGAAAGATACAAAAATATATTAAAAGCCAAAATAATTAAAGAAGTTCACAATGTGTAATAAGTATTATATTTTTGTGTCGTCGTATTATAAAACAGGATTGGTTAAATTCTTATTTCTCTATAACGACGATTTTCTTATTGGGTTTCTCTTTATTAGCAGACTTAAACACAGCACACCATACTTTTGGTTGGTATCGTAGTATATTATTTTTAAAATTAAATTTTAACAACTCAGTTTCCAATAGCACAATCCCAGCAAAAATAGACTTTGCCAAATAATGGATTTTAGAACGAGCAGTAACTGGTTGAAGTTTACCTGCTAAGCTCAATATTTTAAAACAGGGATGTCATTGGAGGTATCTAGTTACCTACAACCCTACGAGTAGGCAGTAAAACAACTAGTTAATATTATGTATTATACAGTGGCTTTGTCAGCTGCGTATGTCTGTCAATTTACAGTAGTTCTTGGCAGCTGTTTTTGTTATGACTTCTTTTTATTTTTCGCAGAAGTTTTGTGTTCTTAAAAATAAAGTTTAAAAAATGGAGTCCAATATTGCAATTTGCAGCATAATTTTAATAATAGCTGCCATAAAATTGAAAAACAAAAAAATGAAGCAAAATAAGTTAAAGAAAAACGTGCTTTATATTTAATGTTATTAAAATTATTGCCGCCACAAACAATTGACTTGCAAACCAGCTGATGTCAGGTGCTTTGTCCGATGAAAATAGAACACACTCTAATTTAAAATTTTCACACTGTAAATGCAGTCTGACATTTGCAGAAGCTAATTTTCTTTGCTTTTACACACCACGTGTATATTTTGCAGTGGGAAATTTGACAAGCACACTGTAAAATTCATAGTGTGTAAAACCTACTTTTTAGGTAACGCAAAAATAACTGGTTGCAATTCATATAATAAAAACTGGGCATAATAATACATTACATAATGCAACTCTTAACACATTATCAATAGGTAATGAAAGACTGGCTACATGTAATGAATTGATAAGTCGTTTCAGAACTGATAACAAGGAAGGAGCTGAATAACTACATTATTTCTAATTTATTTTCAGAAAGTACCAATAATTTTCATAAACTATTTATTTTATTTCAGATGTTAAGAATTTTATTTCAGGTATTACTACAATAATAACTAAAATTTAATTAATATATCTGAAATGAAATTAATAACTTCTGAAATTAACTGATGAATCTGAAATTAAATTGAAAATTTCTTAAATTGTTATTTTCTATAACTAAATTGATAATTTCCTCAAATAAATAATAATTTCTGATATTAAATTGAAAATGGTGTATAAAGACATAATATATTATATATTTTTGTATAAAATTAATTTTATACTTTATAAAACTTTAATATAGTTTATCGAATTCACAAAAACAAAAATTAACTCAGATAAATTTATTCGAAATTCCAATTCAAAATGGTATTGGAAAAATCCAATTTTAAATTGAGAAATCTACAAGTGTAATAGAGATTTTCCATGGAATTTTCTGAATATGAAATAATTGAATTTATTTTTTTGTATTTTTCCAATTTAAAATTGAAAATCCAATTTTTTTGGAATTAACAAGATATTTTAATTAAAATCAATAAAAAAACAGAAATATAAAAAATCAAAAACTATTTTTAATTACGTTTCAAATATTTTTCGATTAATTTTCATTTGATTTTAATTTGTTCAGACTTTTGATAACAATTTGAAAACAAAAAATTAAATGACAAAGCCAAAAATATATTTTTTTAAAATAAGTAGTAAAAACACATTATTAGTAAGTCATTATTTACACTTTAGAAGTAATGCAGTGGGCAGGGGTAGGTCATTATTAATAATGCACAAGCAATGAGCTGCTATTACTAAATTTTTCCTGGGATACAACAATAAGCACGCCCTTTTGAACAACCAATTAATTTAATATTTTTCTGAACTTTTCCGTTGTGAAAATATTTTTTAAATCAAGCGATTTTTTCCTCTGATCTTAAGTTTGTTACTTTTGGAATGTGGCAACTCGAGATGACAACAACTCAAAGTTATTAAACTTTTTTATTTAACAAAAAGAAATAATATCCGTTCTTAGAAAAGACGAAAATCGAAATAAAATAAGCAACCAAATGCATTACTACTGTAGGTTAACTTTAAATGATCTGTGATAAAACCAACTAAAAACTTCCGTTTTGTACATTATTGCATTATTATAGCGGACTCTGTGTGCTAATATGTATATGTTGAAATTCCCAACTTTGTATTCAAATACGAGTAATTCAAGACATTCGTATCATTTGATTTGATATTAACATGAGAAAAAAATGTCTTAAACATATCGTATTCATCAATCGCTTGTATTGCTATTACTAGCAACATAAAAAGATTACTGTTGCTTCCCAGCAAAATTTTAATGAATAATGGATTCGACCGATATCGACATTAATTTAAAAGTAATACGTAACAAATATTGTAATATATCGCTCATTTGCGAAAAGACCAGCATAACTTAAAAAAAGCGATTTCGAGATAACTGCATTTAAAGTTTTCAATTTAGTCTAACTGCTGAGTAAAATACAAAACACTTTTGATCGCCATCTAATAAGTAAAACATTGCTGCATCATTAACTCAAAAATCGTGTTTTTGAGTTATACCGGTCTTCTCGCAAATGAGCGATAAAACTACTTATTTAAAAGTTATGAAATAATGAGTAACCGTTATTGATATACCTTTATAATTACTTATTTTGGGTTTTTGTGTTTTTTAAAAACTGGTTAAAAAGGATCAAAGAATGAAGCATTTTATTTGTATTAAATTGATCACTCCTTTTTATAATTTTCTCCAGAATTATTGTTTGGATCGTTTTAGCTTCTGCAGAAAAGTTATTTATTTTTTGATGCAGTGTTAGATAATACCACATTTATATAGTTTTTTGTTGATTGTTGTTTTAATTCTTTACATTACCCAATGTTTCATAATTATAAGGTCACTTTATATTCTTATTTAAAATAAAAAACAAAAAAATAGTTTTTAATTATGTTTTTTGGCTAAAAAGATGGTCAAATCTTTATTAGTAATTAGACTAAAAATTCTGTTTTTCATACTGGGAAACATGCTGGCCAATTCAATACTTCTATATTTTTTTTATAAAAGGTGAATTCCACGTGTGACTTACACGACACGAGGCAAAACTTTTGTCATTTTTGATAAAATTTCTGGTACAATCATAATTTTTTTAATTTTTTCGTTTTAAGAAATAACATCTACACGGACATACGTATTAATTCATGCACTTTGATTTTTAATTTGCGATTACATATTTTTAATTTTAAAATAATTAATTAGTTGTTACTTACACGACATCAAATCCATTGATTTCAGGGTAATCAAAGATAGTTTAAAAATTCTGTTAATTATGTAGTCCGATTCCTTTTAAACTGCACCAAAAGTATTTGAGAAATACAAACAACGACAAAATGGCTTCAACTTAGTAAAATTTATTTTATTTTTCACAAAAAATTGTTTTTTTCGCGTGACTTACACGACATACAAATTGTGACTTACACGACACTAAATAATATGAAGAGTTAAAGTTGAAGTTATGAAGTTAAGATTATACAGTTTTTGATTAATTTAATTTTTGGAATTACAAATAAATTTATTTTAGCGCTTCAACACTTTTTTAAAGATGTGCAGTTACATTAAAATGAGTTATCCTCGTCATCTTCAATATTCTTTCCAGTTATAAAAAAATAATAATATGAAAATTTGACTTTGTTGTGTACTTTTGTATGGAATTCACCAAAATCCAAAATTTTGTACATGAGCTGTAGTGTATTGCGGCGTTGTCCTGCTGAAATATGATTTCTTTCGTGGGGTTTTGTGCTAGGATATTCATTAAACTCATATATATAGTTGTTACATATCCGTGGCTATTCATTCTACACAAAAGGATTTGATTTCAGTAATCCATCCGCACAAAATGTTCCCCAGACCATAAGTTAGCCATTACCAAATTTTCTTGTAGAGATTTTGAGGGTTGTCTTCGATTTTTTTCATCCGAAAATATAACCTTAAGTAGGAATTTCTTATTACTGCACTTTAAAAACAATTGGTATTCATATTTTCTCGAGCAAATTAAAGTCTGTTCGTAATATGGCGAGGCAATAATCCTGGAACTTGCTTCATGTTAAAGTAAATAATTTTAAAACAGTTACTCCAGATATTTGCCAAATGGATCTGATGCTGTATGTCTCGTTCTGAAAGTTTTTTTTTTGGCCAAACCGTTTTGTTTTGCCATAATTACCCTGATCATTCAAAAAATTTTGGGACCACACATAAACTTCTTCCAATTAAAATTTTACGTAAAGAAAGTTTTTAATTTTTATATGCCAAAATTTGACCTTTCACAATTTCAGTTAAACTGCAACTACGCGGTAGTAATAACACCAATTATAATGAACATTACTTTACTTCTGCTCTATTGCGTTGCACTTTATAAGAATGATCTTAATTATTAGATTTCCAAAAATAAAACTTTACTTATGAGTATATGTTGAGATTCTTTTTTCTCTTTATTTATTCTGCAACTAGTCAATAATGACTATCGAGCAGATTTTTTCTAATATTTACAAGGTTTTGAAATAAAATGACATTATACTAAGATATCTTCACAGCTTGTTCTGTCCCACCTTAGGCGTCTGGGTTGAGTATGTTGAACCAAAATTTTAGCTTCAGGATTTACATGATTGGTTACTCTTTGGTGATGATTTTGGGCATTTCTTCTGATGACGTCTGTTACATTTGGGATATTTAAGTCCCGATGTATATCTTTATTTCTAACATACCACGGTGCATTTATTATATGACGAAGGACTTTATTTTTTACTAAGATATCTTCACATCTTGTTCTGTCCCACCTTAGGCGTCTGGGTTGAGTATGTTGAACCAAAATTTTAGTTTCAGGATTTACATGATTGGTTACTCTTTGGTGATGATTTTGGGCATTTCTCCTGATGACGTCTGTTGTATTTGGGATATTTAAATCCCGATGTATATCTTTATTTCTAACATACCACGGTGCATTTATTATATGACGAAGGACTTTATTTTTAATGTGTGAATTTTTGGCACAGTCCCACAGTTCAATGTCATAACTCCAAACAGGTTTGAGTATCCGCTGGTATATTATAATTTTATTGGAAGTTGTCATTGGAGAATACTTTCCTATAAGCCATTGCAGTTTTTGTATTTTAGTTTCAGTTCATTTTTTTTTTTATAATATGGTTTCCCAAGGTAAGTTTGGTATCTAGGGTCATTCCAAGATATTTAACTGAATATGAGTATGGTATCACAGCATTATTTATTATTACAGGTATGTATTGATGATCTGTTGTTGAAAAGTTGACATGAACTGATTTGGAATTGTTTATTTTTATTTTCCATTTTGATGCCCAGAAGCATATAATATTAATAGCCATTTGTAGATTTTCCGAAGTCTCCGAAGTAAATCAGATACATATAACATGGGAGATGAATTACTCTCTCGAAGAGTTCCCCGTCTTAGCGGTGTAGACATCCGCTAAGACGGGGTTTTTTGGAAATTCCTTCTGGGAGGGGCAAAACGGGGGGGAGCCCTTAACGGGCAGCTCACACCCAAATAGCTAGAAACCTTGAAATTGGAAATATGTTATTTGGAGTGTGGGCTAACTCAATGACAAGCTACGTTTGCGGAGAGGGTCAAAAATGAGAAAAAACTCCCCCTTAACGGGCAGCCCACATTATTCATTATTTTCTATTGGAATCAGCGATGCCAACTTTTTAAAAACAAAAGCAGTTGAAAAGGGCTAACTTTAAAAAATTATCAGTTTTTGTGTTCGATCGATCTTACGTTTTAATGTATAAAAAACATATTAAAAAAAATATCATGGAAATTATTTAGTTCAATTTCTTCGACCTTTTTAATACAAATTCCAGGTAATAAGTATTCAAGCTCAAGGCCTATTTTATACAAAATTGAACTAAATAATTTATTAATTGGAGGGCACGCAAAAAGTAAAATATATAAAAGGAAGAGATTAGAACAGATATTAGAAAATCAGAATAATACCTAAGTTTATAAAGTATAATACCTAAGTTTATAAAGAATTCCACTAAAAATTTTTTTAATCTTTTTGAGGAAAATGGACCACAATTTTTAAAACAATCAATTTCAAAGAATATATGGATAATGCAGAACAAGATCCTTAGTTTAAGTATTAAACAAAAACACTGTATATTAGAAAGTAATAGCAAACAATTAGAACAATTAGAATACAATTTAGGTAAATATTTTACTAATGAAGTGATTGATAATTTTTTAAAACATGAAGATAGATAAGCTTTAAAACTAAATGGTAAAGTTAAGGATATACACAAGAAGAAATTTAATCATCTAGTTGAATTACAGAAAAAAGAATTAGGTATTAAATTTAACAAAAAGTGGTTTATAAACAAATCAGATATAGACATTCCAATAGATACACAATGGACTCTTTCATTAAGAAATAAACACGCATTACCCCTCAAAAAAAGACACTTTCCGGTTCTAAAGATGATATCAGATGGGGAAAATGTTGTTCAGACTAATAAGGGAAAAGAAGAAGAGGAAATAGCAAGGACTAGGCTAACTACTATAATTGATAACCATATGAATAAAATGAAATTATGTCATAGGGACAAGTTTATTCTTAACAATGTTAAGAGAACGGAGAAATTTTTGAAACATAAACGGGACTTTTGATTCTAAATGCAGATAAGCGTAATATTACAGTTGCGATGAATAGTTCAAGGATGAATGATATTCTTAATGATGACTCCACATATAAGATATTGACAAAAGACCCAACGATTAAACTACAACAGACAAATAATGATATAGTAGAAAACCTTTTCAATTTAGAAATAATAACACCTTTTCAAAGGAAAAAATTTAAAACAACAACTGCTACGGCACCCAAATTTTATGGAGTTTCGAAAGTTCATAAGGAAACATTTCCATTACTACCAATTTGTTCAAGCATCAATTCTCCATCTCATGAACTTAGCAGATATATAACAGAATTCTTAGAAAGATAACAGAAAATTCAGTATATAATGTAAAGAACTCATTACAATTTAAGGATAAAATTAAGGGAATCAAGATACAGAATGAGGAAAAGATAATTTCATTGGATGTAGTATCCTTATTCCCTAGTATACCTATAAATGTACCCTTAAGTATTATAAAAGAAAAATGGAATATAATTAGAGAACATACGACTATTGAAAAGGAATTATTTTTAAGAATTCTCAAATTTTGCATAGATGATAGTAGATATTTTCAATATAATAACCAAATATATTCTCAAAAAGGATTACCTATGGGTTCTCCAGCTTCTCCTGTTGTAGCAGATATAGTTATGGAGGAACTACTTGATACATGTGTTAGAAGATTATCTATTAAACCAAAGATTATAACGAAATATGTAGATGATTTATTTTGTATTATTTCAGAATGTGAAATAGAAAATATCTTAAACATATTTAATTCATTTCACCAGGATATTAAGTTTACAATTGAAAGGGAATGTGATCGTAAACTTCAATATTTAGGCACATTAGTAATAAGAAAGCAGAATAACTTGTTAGTAGATTGGTACCAAAAACCAATTTCTTCGGGTAGAATTATTAATTATTATTCAAAACATCCGAGAAGAGTTATTATAAATACTGCCAAAATCTTATAGATAAAGTTTTAAATATTAGTGATATAGTTTTTCATAGAAATAATAAAATAAGGATCAGAAATATTTTAGAGGATAATAATTTCCCAAGGGAATTGATTTATAAATTGATTGGTCAGTACAATGGACATAGGGAAGGTAGTGTGAATATAGTTACTGAACCAAAGATTTACAAGTCTTTAACTTATGTACCAATGATTTCTGAACGATTAGAAAATTCTAATATTTATGATATCAATAATTATAGGATGGCTCATAGAACATATAATAAATTAGATAGATTACACTAGGCAACAGCCATTTTGTTATTTGGTTCTAGCATACTTTTTCTCATGGATTTGGACCTACTGAACACGAAAATGAATTTTAAAAATTTTTCTGTCGATTGGTTTGCGAGATACAAATTTTTTAATTTTTTTTTTTTAATTTTTGGAGGTACACTTACTATTTTGAGCATATCTTTAGTCTTCTTTGACCTATTTTATCCTACTACTACTCAAATTAAAGACAATTGAGCCGTCTACAACTTATTCTCAGAAAATTTTCAAATCGGGTTAGTAGTTTTGATGTTGGCGGCTTAAAAAGGTTAAAAAACTGCGTTTTTTTAGTAAAAATGTGGCTGAAAAATTCATATAAAAATTCATATAAAATGTAAAACGCGATGTTAACAGCGATTTTAATTTTTTTACGTATAGCTGACACTTTTCCAAAGAAAATAAGCCCTTACTTAACAAAATCTGATGACAAATGGCCGACTTATTATTTTTTTGGTAAACGACCGAAATTCCGCTATTTCACGATTTTTTGATTTTCATTATTTGCACAGCTTACCTACCCAACGCAAACGAATAAATACATTTGAACTTAATTTAAAATAAACAAATTAGTCTTCGTATATTATTTTTTAATTTATTTACAGCACTACATGCTCAATGTATCGCACAATTAGCTAAACTAACGAAATTAAACTAACTAATTAAATTAAGCAAATCAACGCACAAAAAAATGAGTAAAAACAAAGATATAAGTGTACATTTTATGCCATGTGGAAAAACTGCTGACTTCTTCTTTGTTTTTTGTATTCGCTGCAATCGGTCTCACGTATTAGGGTCCAAATATAGTCACCCATCATAGCCGTGTCATAGTTGCCCTGATAGCGTCGTTCCATAGCCTTCAATTCCTGATGAAAGCGCTCGCCGTGTTCGTCGCTCACGTCTCCTAAATTCTCAGGGAAAAAATCCAAATGAGAATCCAGAAAGTGTATTTTAAGTGACATGTGCACTCCCATGGCTTCATAGTTCTTTACCAGATCCTCAACTATGTCCTTATAATTCGGGCTTTTGTTGTTTCCTAAAAAGTTTTCCACAACAAGCCTGAAGGAATTCCATGCTGCGGCTTCGATGGGTGATAACAGCTTTGGGAATTTTTCATCTTTCAACATTTTTTTTATCTCGGGTCCTGCGAAGACTCCTTCTTTAATTTTTGCCAGCGAAAGGTAAGGGAAAATTGACCGTAAATAGGCAAAAGCTTCACCTTCTTTGTCTAATTTTTTGGCAAAATTTTTAATCAAACCCAATTTTATGTGCAGCGGCGGAAGTATTATATTTTCACGGTTCTCTATTAGTGGTTTGCGCTGAACATTCGCTTCTCCAACTACAGGTTTCGTTCGTACCGGCCATTTTTTTTTTATATAATGCTGATCATCAGCGCGGCTATTCCAAAGGCACAGAAAACAGCAATGTCGCGTATAGCCTCCTTGGAGTCCACACAGAATGGCCACAACTTTAAGGTCGGCGCATATTTTCCAATTGTATTTCCTATACTCTATGCATTTCAGCAAAATGTCCATAGTTTCATAGTTCTCCTTTGAATGAACCGCATGAGCAATAGGAACAGATGGCTTTTCATTCCCATTATGTAAGAGAACTGCCTTCAAGCTCTCTTTGTTGCTGTCAATAAACAACCTCCATTCGTTGGGGTTGTGAATTTGGTGAAGCTCTTGGAACAAGCCTGAAATGTCGCTGCAAAAACATATTTGGTCTTTCTTTGTATAAAATTTTGCATACTCCTTGTGACGGTTTCTGTACGCTGATACTTTCACTTCTGAAGCCGCAAATCCACACTGTATCATCCGAGACGCAAAAAGTTCGGATTTCTCCTTAGTGAGACCAAAATCGCGCACCCAATCGTTTAGTTCGGCCTGTGACAGTAATTTTCGCTTTGCACCCGGCTCAAATTCGCTTGCATTTGACTCAGACTCTTCTTCTGACGATTCTGCTTTTTGAAGAGATGCACCAGGGCACACTGGATATGGCACATCATGCGAATGTGGTACTGGAAGCGCAAACGATCCCACTTGAGCGTAGTTCCATTTAAAAAATCTTCCTACCCCACTGTTTGTGGTGAGGCAAAAATAACAGTCTGTGGAATGGCATAGCGGCTTTTTCCACATCATTGGTGTATCGAATTTCATATGGCGGCTAAAATTAAAATAAATTACTATATTCGCTATGTATAATGTGTTTAAATAAAAATTCTTACCTTCCGCCAGCTGCCCAGTTGGTTAAGATTATATAGCAAAGATCACACAGCGACTTAGGTGTCCATGGTTCTGTGATATTTGGTGAAATACCAAAATAATTCAAATAGTGCAATTGTACTGCTGGAGTAAACTTGTGTGCGTGATTTTTTTTTATAAACTGGCCACAAACATTGCAGAAATTGTCTGGATCGTTCAAACACTCGAACACACGTAGTCTTTTACTCATTGTCTTCCTTGCGTTTTCTAAATATTAACTTCTTTACACTTTCACAGACAGTTTTGAAATGCAATTGATAACCGTGTCTCCTTATGTTTAAATATGTATGAGCATGTAGTGCTGTAAATAAATTTAAAAAAAATATACGAAGACTACTTTCTTTATTTTAAATTAAGTTCAAATGTATTTATTCGTTTGCGTTGGGTAGGTAAGCTGTGCAAATAATGAAAATCAAAAAATCGTGAAATAGCGGAATTTCGGTCGTTTACCAAAAAAATAATAAGTCGGCCATTTGTCATCAGATTTTGTTAAGTAAGGGCTTATTTTCTTTGGAAAAGTGTCAGCTATACGTAAAAAAATTAAAATCGCTGTTAACATCGCGTTTTACATTTTATATGAATTTTTATATGAATTTTTCAGCCACATTTTTACTAAAAAAACGCAGTTTTTTAACCTTTTTAAGCCGCCAACATCAAAACTACTAACCCGATTTGAAAATTTTCTGAGAATAAGTTGTAGACGGCTCAATTGTCTTTAATTTGAGTAGTAGTAGGATAAAATAGGTCAAAGAAGACTAAAGATATGCTCAAAATAGTAAGTGTACCTCCAAAAATTAAAAAAAAAAAATTAAAAAATTTGTATCTCGCAAACCAATCGACAGAAAAATTTTTAAAATTCATTTTCGTGTTCAGTAGGTCCAAATCCATGAGAAAAAGTATGCTAGAAACAAATAACAGACAAAAGTTTGTTATTTGTGACCTAGTGTTATTTAGTAAAATGAAAGATAGGACAGAGAAATTATATAAATCTAATATTATTTACAAGATACCTTGGTAAAGATAATGAAATATGTAGTAAAGTATATATAGGTACCACAAAGAATAAATTAAAAACTAGATTAGCAGGACATAGATCTGATCAGAAATATAGGAATACAGCTTCTCAGAAAACTGCATTATCATCACATTGTGCCACTCTTAATCATACACCAGATTTTGAAAATACAACAGTTTTAAATACAGAAACAAACTACAAAAGACGCTTCATGTTAGAAATGTTAAAAGTTATCAACACACCAATAGAACAAAGAATTAATTTTAAAACAGATACAGACAATGTAGCTTAGAATTACAGACATTTAATTTATAAGAATAAGATAGGAAATTAAATAAGTTCATAAAAATGTAATAGAATAATTTTTGTTTCCTGTGTATAATTTTTAATATTTTTTTAAATTGACAATTTTGTTGTTTCATTAATTTTGATTTCTTAAAAAATTTGTTACAAATTAAAAAACAAAACAAATCCCTGGAGAAGCTATCCATTGAGATAGCGAAATATTGGATGAAAAATAAATAATTTTGTATAAAATAGGCCTTGAGCTTGAATACTTATTACCTGGTATCATGGAAATTTTTAAAATAAAAATTTTGAATTTAAAATAAATCGCTTCTTCATCTTCAGGCCATAAAATTTTCTTTATATTTTTTTCACACAAACCATACAATTTTTTGTACAATCTCAATGCCTCGTCGAATTAGTGCCCCAAGCTTTTCTATATTTTTGGTTGCAACGATCCATTTTTAATAAAACATTAATTTAAAGGGGATTTTTTTAAAAATAGTTTTGTACAAGTTGCTGTAAAAAAAATGTATTAGTTATTTCATTTACCATTTTTTTCTGATGATAGCAAGTCTTGCTGGGTGGCTTTACAAAGTAACAAATTCTCAGATAGACTAACTTCCTTATGGAGTCTTTTATAAACTTCATGATATAAATTTTGTATAAACATTTGTCAAATCAACCGGAATTGATACTTCGATTCAATACATAATTGAATTCGTTAATATACGTCTTAGTAAATACCAAAGCCTAATATTCAAAACCATCTATCTATCTTAAATTTTTCAGGAAAATAGCCCTTATATATGTTATCAATTGCAAAGCAAAAATTTTTAGTTGCAGTTTTATTGTTTGTAGTCAGAAAAATACAAACGGAAAAGTGTTGGGAAGGCACTTTTATAGGCGATACAACCACTGGCGGATACCTATGTTTTAATTATATATATTAGAATTTACTAGGTTCTAAAATATATAATTTAATTAATAACTTTAATTAATAATTTTTCACAATTTTTCGTTTTTATTAAGGATCAATACGTCAGTGACTTTTCCAACTTCCCTCGTAGTTATATGAAATGCGACACTGCTCCTATCAAGTACCACCTGTTAATAAACTACTGACACATTTTGAGCAAGTTCCGTCATTTACTTTGCGTTTAACAGCTGTTTTTTAAAAAAGGAAAAAAATTAATTTCGAGTGCTCATTAAACATTATCTTTTGCGAAAAACCCGTTAATCAAACCAAGGAAAAGCTTGATAAATACTCTGCACCATCGATCTCAACGGTAAAAAAAAAAGTCGTTTACTGACTTTCGTTGTGGTCGCACAAGTACAAATGACGCTGAACTTTCTGGACAGCCAATTGAGCTCAATACACACGAAAATGTTGAAAAAGTCCACGACATGGTTTTGGCCTATCGAAGAGTAAAAGTGCGTGAGATTGTTGATGCCGTAGGGATTTCATATGGCAGTGTGGTTTCGATTTTAAATGATCAGTTCGATTTAAGAAAGCTGTATACAAGATGGGTGCCGCGTTTGCTCTCAACTGACCATGATGGATGGATGCACACGTGTGTAGTCTCAATGGCAAAATTCCATGAATTGGGCTACCAATTGGTACCTCATCCGCCATATACTCCGTCTTTAGCCTTCAGTGACTATTTCCAAACCTAAAGAAATGGCTCGGTGGAAAGAGATTTAGCTCCAACGATTAAATTATTGATCAAACAAATGCCTATTTTATGGACCTCGAAAAATCCTATTTTTTGGAAGGGATATACAAATTGGAAAAACGTTGGACTAAGTGTATTGAGCTAAAAGGAAATTATGTTGAAAAATATTTTTTTTTTTTGCAAAAAAAACTGTGCTTCATTCGAAAAGTCACGGACTTATTGATCCGCCCTCGTACATATTGAAAGCAGTATATTAAATAAATGGAAATCAGTTAAGTTGAAAGGCTGAAAAAAGATATCAATCTGTTTCTTCCATTAAAAGCTTTATCAGAACCAAAAATTTTATCCTGAATAATCTCTTGAAGCTAAACTATAGAAAAAGGTTTCCAAACCTTCGTAAGTAGTTCGTAACTGAAAGTCAAAAAGTTGAGGTTTTCAGATAATTTCCATTAGTAAAATAACTCAAGTTTTGCACCATTCTGTTAAACCTACAGATTCTGAGGTATTTTGTATTTTTGTTCCTATCTTATGTGGACATTTTCCATTAAAAATTCATCAGATGCTCTGGAATTTTTTCTGTAAAAAAATTAAATTCTAAGATTTTTTCTATAAAAAAACACTTAGATTCTGAAGTATTTTTCTTTGGAAAACCCCTAAACCCTAAATAATTATGGTTATAGAAAAACCATCAGATTTTGAGCACATTTTTCCTGTAGAAAAATGCCCAAATACAAGATTTCTTTTAAAAAATACTCACTTTATGAGAAAATTTTTGTATGGAAAAAGGCTCAGATTCTCAAAAATATTTTCTATTGAAAAACTAAGTGATTCTGGAACATTTTCGTATAAAAAACTCTCAAAACATGAGTACATATTGTTTAGAAAAAACCTCAGATTCTGAGGACTTTTTTCCTGTTTATAAACCCTCAAGTTCTAAGGACATTTTGCAATAAAAATTCCTCTTACTGTGAAGAGTTTTCTACCGGAAAAAGTCCTTAGGATGAAAAGAAAAATATCTCATAAATAGTAAAGTCCAAGGAAATACCATTAGAATAAGCATTTCTTTTTTATGTGAAAAAAGATTAGAAGAACCTTCCTAAAGAAAACGTTTTGAAAGATTGTAACTTATAGAATTTACCGAAGACTTTTTTTATAGAAAAATTTTTAAAATATATTTTTCATTGTTGTGTTTTTTTTTTTAACTCAGTACTTTTATTATATGTAAATATTTATTTTTAATTTCTACTAATTAAAAAAAAATTAACAAAAAAAAAAAAACAATTGGAAACAGTGTTTTGCTTAATTGTTAAGGTTGTACAAAATATTTGGTCGGGTCTACCAAATTGTTTATTCAGGCGCGATGACCAAATAAATTCGGTTGGGATAACTTTTATATATTGATTGCTGCAACAGAATAATATGATAGTACATGTAATTACTTAAATTCGGTTTACATAATGAAACTGTTCTCTGTGTGTGTAAATTTAAGAAATAAAGAAAATAATACCTGTGGAATTTAATTTAAGAGAGTGGAATACTATATATGTATCACAAATTTTTATAAGTGCGAGCAGTTTTTTAGCCTCAAGTTCTGTTTTTATTTTTAGTATACTCCATTGCCAGAACAAAATTTTGGATAACTAATACGCACGGTTTTTATTAAACAAATAAGACAGAACTTGAGGTTAAAAAACTGATCTTAATTATAAAAATTTGCCATAAAGTTCAAATAAACACGTTTTTTTCTTTGAAAACAAAATAATAAATTATATATAATATAATAAAGATAACATGTTTTATCGCATAATACTGTATTCCAATTTACACCATCAAAATAAAAAAAAATTAATAATTATTAAAAAAACAAATCGATTTTTATACGAACTGATAACTTTTGCAATACAATTTTTTATTTTGACCTTTAGTTGCGGATTTCAGATCAAAATGAAATTATTACTAAACAATCTGGTGGAAAAATTTCAACAGAATTATATTCTTAAAAAAATAATACATACTTTAGGAGTTCGAAAATTCTCGGTATGTGAGCTAAAATCAATAGAATATTCATTTATTTTAACACTTAATATACTAATATAGTATAATTAAAGAAAATTTTAAACCGAATATTTTAATCAACACATAATCTGACCAACCAATCCATATTTTACTCTTAAATGCTTATGCCACCCCGTATTTTTATTCTGCTTTTTAAGCAAAATCCCGCTTATAAATATTTTAGAACTTCTTAATACATTTTTTTTAAACAATAATTAAATATTTTAAAAACTTTATATGCCGATTTTGAGATTAATTTCTGAAATTATATAGCTTTTACTTTAGATAAAGTCATCGAAATATGAGGGTTTTGATAGAAAATATTTGATAGGAATCTTCAAATTTCTATTAAAAAACTTTTTAAAAATATACAACGTCTTCTACAAGAATTGTTGTTTATAGGAATTTGTGGATTTTTATACATGAAACGCAAAAGATCTTTAGTATCAAAAGTTGGAAACATATATCCATACTATAAGAAATTTTCTGTGCCGAATGAATCGATAAGAAAAAATTTTATTGTCAGCACGAATCTGTTTTTAGGTGAATCAATATTCTAAAATTTTAAGGTCCATTCACAATTCTGTAGTAATACATGCTGCAGAGTGGAGTGTACTATAAACGAGATGGCATGATACAAAAAATTTGTAAGTGCGAATGAGAAAGGAACAAAATTCACTCTGCAGAGTGGATTACTCCTTACCTTAATTTTCGAGTTATTACACTACTTAAAATAATATGTCAAAAAATAAATCTGTAAAACGTATTTTAAACATATTTGACTTCCTTTTAACAATTTTTTTGTTAATTTAAACAAAGATTTTGGTTATCTCAACTTGACACAATATTAAAAATCCTCAGTGCTTAAATTAATTTTAGGTGTTACACTCAAAAAAAGACATGAATTAAAAATGAATACAAAATTTCCTTTAAAATAGTTTGATATTCTTCCTTTATTTAAGTCAAATTTTATTTAAACTTAGAAAAATTTTAATGTTTGTGTAAAAACGAAATAGTTTATATACTAAGAAATAGTTCATATATTTCCTAAGTAATATTTCTTGATTTTAGAAAAAAAAAACAAGTTTAATAAATAAAGACTTATCAAATTTAAAAAAAAAAACATCTTAGTTTTACGAAATTTTCATACTAAAGTATAACAAAACTACGTTTAGTTAAAAAAAAGAACATAACGTACTCCCATTTAGTTCAAAAAATGTGGTTAAATGAGAATGTACTTGAACCTAATGTGTGTTAATTTTTTCGCGAGTAGTAAAATTAAATAAATTCTAGAAAGCCATTTCTTAATTCAGTTTTTAAGAATTGTTTTCTAAATATTAGTTCAGGCAATTAAAAAAAAATTATATATTTTTTTCTATGTAATAATAAAAATTTATTTGATATTAGAAACTGATGAAAAAAAATGCAGATAAATTTTAAAAATTTTAATAAAATTTATTTTTTTTAAGTATAAGTTTTCTAGTGTTTGGGGAATACTAAACATTGGTGTAGGATTTGTTTCCTAAAAATTTTTTCAGATAAATAAATAAAACTTGATTAAATTTTTCTTAAATCGAGGAGAAATTTCAATATTTTTTTCCAAAAAAAATGGATTATAAACAAACTAGCTAAATTAATTTGAAAGAAAAAATGTTATTTCAGGAAACAAATTAAAGTATCAATTAAAAAAAGTTATCGTGCATGATTGTAATTTTTGGTTCGTGATCGTGAGTCAAAAATCGCTCACGTGTCCATCTCTAATCTTAACAGTCTTAAATATTAAACTTAAAGTAGCTTAAAATATATTTCAAAAATTTGTTAGCAGAATGTAAAAAATTTCGAATTTGCGCTTGTATGTAATAATTTTCTTTGCTGACTACAATACGAAATATCGCAAGCATATTTTATACAATACGGCATAATGGCTTTCTTATAATTGACGTTGCTCCTATCAAACTTTATATATATCGAAGGCACTAAAACTATTTTTTGTTCACTTAATAATGAAAAAAGTGAAAATTTATATGTCAATTAAAGTTTAAGCTAAAAATGCCATAAAATAAACTTATGAAATTTTTCCATTTTCCAATAATAACAAGAAATGTTACTGTGGTATTTTTGCAACAATTTCCTTAAATGAGTTAATTTAAGAAGACAAAGGACCTCCAGTGTTCCTTAGCCATATATGCCGTGTGTCACTTAGAGCGTCCTTTTTTGTAGTTCTGTCAAGGAGAACCATTCATTAACTACACAAAAGGATCAGACTTTCTCACAACTTATAACGTTTCAGGATATCATGTGGTGCATTAATTTTATTTTTTTACCTTTTTCCTAAGAAAATTTAATTTATATTTTCAATACATGAGTTTAGTTTAATTCAATTTAATTTAACCCAAATTGACTGAGAATGTTTTTTGTTTTCAATTAAAAAAAGCTACCAAATATGGATTTATAGGTTTGTATGTTTGAAAATACATGTAATACCCAAAATTTTTAGTATGTCCCTAGATAGGGCAGGGAGGGCCGTTACCATATGTTTACGCCAGGCACTACACAGGTTTTTTTAAGTAAAATGTAAATGATTGGATTTTTATATAAAAATAATTTATTGATAAAGTTACAAGGTGATTTTTTCCATCGAATCGAAGTGTAGTATCCACTAAGTCTTCGTCATGTTGTCTTTTTGGTATTGGAGGACATTCACTTCGTTTTGGGTTTTCACCATAATTTTTGCAGTAGTTGATAGCTTCTTGACGTCTAAACTCTAATTAACTCATTTTAACCTTTTCAATGCGACGTGGCTGCCAAGCATTTTGTACACATACGTCGAGTAGCCAAGTAAAAATACTGCTACACCATTTCTTTCCTCGATACCCAATTCGATAAAGGCTTTTAATCCAAATGATCAACTCCGGCCATATTCTTGTTATACTCAGTTACAACACATGGGCGTTGAACGGTTATTTTTTTTCTATCCTCTTTTGAATTTCGAAGTGCCTTTGAAAATTAATTAACGCTGAAGGCTGCAGATGCAATGGAGACTACTGAATTGTCCAACCACTTTTTCATATGTATATCTATATCTTTCACAGGAACAGAAGCGATTTTCAAATCTCCATCAGCACACCACATATCTCTAAATCTAGTTGGACCGTTGTATCCCGTTACCAATAGAAGGCCAATAAAAGTACGCAGCTCTTCTTTGGTAATGTGTGGGTTTTTTCCCTCGAAAAACTGCATATTCGAAGAATTTTTCAAATTGCTTTTGTGGCTCCAAATAACGACAGTCTTCATAATTGCCTTAAGGAAATATTGTAATCGAAGCGATGGAGTTGCTATTTAGCCAAATAAAGAGCGTTTCTCTGTCGGATGGTGGCAAGGGGCATGCCGTAACTTTAGGAGTTACATTTTTTATTAATATTGAGAATGACACTGGTTTAGACACTGTGCTATTGTCTAGCAAACCAATTGACAAATTCGCCTTAGAGTTATTCATAACATCTACTAAGGCTTCTGATATATTGTTATCGTCATTTGCGTTGCATCTAATATCAAACCATAAGCGTTGACCGTTTTTAAAGACGATTTCTAATTGGGTAAAAGCTGACCGAAACAAATATTATCCGGAATTCCACCCTCATCCTCTCCTGCATCTTCTTCGCCACTAATATCACCATCATTCTGTGATGGTTCGATAAAAATTTTCCCCACATATTTTTCATTGTCGCTGTCAAGCTCTGCAAGAAAGTTTAACGCTTCACTTAGTGTCAATTTTCTGAAAAATACATTTAGTATTTATAAAAATTTATATCCTGAGAAAATTTACAAAATAACGTATTAACACAAAAAAAAAATCGATGTAGTTCCGAGCGCACCTATATGGTAACGCATATGTATAGTTCATGGAAAATAAGCTAAACTGTTTTTTTTTCTTTTATTTCTTTTATGCACAAATTAAATAACACTATTTTTTTATATAAATATCACAAAAAATACTGTTTAAATACAACATAAACAAAAAAATGTCGAACATACTTTTTCATATAGTCCATTTATTACTATTTCACAACTTTATATTTTGAACTTTTTAAATAGAACCTTGCTCTTTCAAACACAAAACACAATTGACATACAATACTGTTTTGTAAAAAAGCTAACAGGTAATATTTATTAAAAAATTTTTGTCAAATTTAAGGATAATTTTCACTTTAAAGAAGTGCTATTTAACCTGATGTTAAAAAATATATTCTTATTTTTAAGGAGTTAAGTCCTAGTTAATTTTAAAAATTTAGTTCTCAATTGAAAAATTTTTCTATAATTTATAAATTTTGACCAAGTTGTAAGTAAAATTTGTTTATTTGTTTCAAAGAAAATTGTATTATATTTTGGTAAAAAGTGTATTTTGCGCCGTTTTCATTTCAATATTTCCTTCAAATAGGTTATTTATTTATTTATTTATTTATTTATTTATTTATTTATTTATTTATTAATTTATTTATTTTTATTTATTAATCATATAATTACAAATTATATGTTAATACCCTAACCGAGCACTAGCAACAAAGGCCTTCGGCTCGTTGTAGCGAAAACAGACCAGAGCCTCTGGTGGGAATTGAACCCACGACCCCGCACTGATAAACTAGCACGCTACCAACTAGCCTACCGGGGCGCTCGGTCAAATAAGTTAATCTTCTAAATTCTATTTAATTTTTTTTATTTTTGGTGTAAAATAACATATTTGCTTTTGTCCTTTTTCAGACACAATGTTTTAAAACAAAAGGTGCTGTACATGTTTGTTGACTCCAAACCTATTTACCTTTCATATTTAAAGAGCGATTCTAAAAAAATTAAAAAAAATTTTCTTTAAGAACAAATTACAAAGATTTAAAAAAAAAACAAACTTAATCATATGTATATGTACGCTCATAATTATGGGACTTGTTAGCGGTTAAAATTGTCAGCTCAGTACCGAAACATACGCAAACTTTTGGGCCTGGTACCAATTTGAAAATAAAAACCAAGGTGCATATTCCCATAGCTTTTCCTGTTGTAGGTAAAACTACAATACTTTAAAACCCACAAATCCCAAATATTTACCATATTAATTAAAAACTTCAATATGGTATTAGAAATAATATAAATTTAAATATTTCAAATGAGCCAAAGAAGTACCATAGTACTTTTAAGGCTTTAATAGTACAACAAAAGGTACTTAAGTAGAAACTTTGTCATTCATGTCCTCTACAAGGTTTTGCTACAAATAATGTAAACAAATTTTAAAATTAAATAAGTTGTTGGAAATGTAAAATTTTTTTTGGATGTGAAAACAATTTATGTGGTAAGAAAAATTTCTGAGGTGAAAAAAAATTTTTGTGGTGAAAAAATTTTTGTAGTGAAAAAAATATTTGAGGTGAATATAAAGTATTATTTACTTTTAAGCGAATGGTGCAACAATAAGACAACGTATTTTATTTGCTATTCGCTAATATGAAATTGTACTAAAATACGCCAATTTGTATGAAAAATTTGTTTAACCCTCTTGCGTCTTCGCGCCGTGACCACCATTTCAACAGACAGATTTCGTTTTAAAAATTTTTAATTAATATTTGTTTTTGCTGAACATCTCCACATTTGGATACCACAACTACGTTCATTTTGGTTTTAAAATTTATTGATAGAGAAGTATTTAATTAATCCCAGTATTTTAGATTTTGGGCTAAAAATCCGTTCATTTTAATATTGCCTGGAGTAGAGTTTGCATTTCGGTTTTAATATAATTGTGCGGTTACGGTTAAAGTTGAAATCTTTAAAGCCCAGATTTTGTAAAGAATTTAATTTAAAAATGGTATAAAAAAATTATAATATTTGCAATTTTTATGAAAAATAAAACTTGTACAAGTTTTTACGCAGAGTTTTACCCTGCATTTGCACATGCATGTAGTGGCATGCAAATGTTGTATACGTTTGTTTGCGTTTTTTATGCGCATTTCAAGAAATAAATCATAATAATACATTTAACAAGCTAAACTTTTCTAACAATGTTGCAAAATTTAATTTTTTCTTTAATTTTAGCTTCAGAATCAGCAACCAATAAAACTCATATTATATATTTTTTAAATTTAAAAAATTTTCATGTCCGGGATCTTACTATCTTTATATGCTCGAGACACTATGGTAAGGTAATGATCATCACATTACCATAATGGAAACGTGTTTGATTACTTCAATCACATTTGGTTGTTTTCCTATGCAAATTAATGAAGATGGCTTTGACATTTAAAATTGAAACAATAATTTTAGTTTTATCTTATCTCGAATTAGTAACTGCACTTTATGAATGAATTTTAGAGGAATATAAAATGTGAACTGGGATTTTTTGTAAATAAAATTAAAATTACCAATTCAAACCTTAAAACCAGATTTTTCTTTAATTGATTCTTGTTACTAATCTGGATCATATACCTATGCAATGTATAAGTACATATACATATGTTATAGGTATATGTTAATGTCAATCTATTTATGTATGAGTAAGTGATTTTACTTAACTTTTTAAAAAAACATTGTGTCTGTGTAGTTCTTAAGAATTAATACAATTATCATATTTAATTAAACTAGTTTTTAAATAAACATTTCATTAAATTAGAATTATATAAAATTATTTACATAAGAACCTAAGAATTATTTTATCTAATCTTTTCTATATATGTATGTAAACCTTGCGAGAAATGAAGATTCAATTGATCAAAAGTGACAATCTGTGATAGGTGAATAGGTAAATTGGTTTGAAGGTAAAAAACAAAAATTGCATAGCTCTTGGCGACAAAAAAAATAACTGGTTCATTCTACACTTTAAATAATACGTCAATAAAAAAAAAAATCTGTCAAACGTGTTTCAAAACGATTTGATTTCTTTTAACAAATTATAAGTAAAAATACTGATTTGAAAAAAAATATTAACATAGGTATCTTTATTTAACACAATACCAAAAACTCTATGGGAAATAGAGGGAAGCTGGTGTAACAACAAATTTAGTGTCTGAAAAAGCGGTAATTACTGTATTATTAGTGCCTCAAATATTAACATGTTGGCAGAAGATTGTTTTTTTCTAGATATGTATTTCGTGTAACCAGTGGGGAATGAACATAACACCAATGTGTACTAGAGAAATTAGAACATTTATAGTTGAAATAATGGCAAAACACGAAACTGGTGGCGGAAACCCCAATCCCGTGACTGCTACAAAGCTGATTTAAACAGAACCGACTTCTTGACTACAGAAATAATGACATAACACTAAACTAGTTCCTGTAGGAAATGCCGATAGTGAAACTGTACTGATTCACTATTGACTTTGTCAACAGTACTACTGACATATTATGCACCAGCCAACGCTTTCTGCTGTAGGCATTTAACATGTGCGTGTCAATGCGAATCTACGTGCGAATATAGGTGTTGACATTGGAACCATAGATTCACTAGTACATTTTAGTAATTCTAGTCTACACTTTTGGAACTTTTTACTAGATTTCCGCACTAGGAAAGAAATAAGATTAAACAGGTGCATTTTTTTTTTTTTTTTTTTTTTTGCTAAATTAGATATTTTATTAATAAAATTTTTTATATAAATTTCATTAAAGTAAAAAAAAACATTTCGTCCAATTTTAATTTTGGAGTAGACAAATCTTAAAAAGACTGCACAAAATCATTCACAGGCTCCGTAAAATCTTCATCAGGCTCCACAAAATCTCTAGAGTTGCAACTTTCACTAAAAATTGTTGCCTCTTGTTATTTTTATACAAAATTGATTGTATAAAAGTGGTGACTTGTAGACACTTGACCCCAGGCTTCCTACAGGGTATATATATATATATATATTAGACCTGCCCTTATTTCTATGAATATTTTTCAAAATGGCGGCGCATAGGAGAGTAGGGTCCAAAAAGTTTCCATTTTATGCCACAATGCTCCATGTAAAATTTGGGCTCGATCCGACGACTCCAAGTGGACCCAAAATTGAGTTGAATAATAAGACAAGGATTTTTTATAAGAAATTAGGAACTTTATTCGGCATTTTTGGAAAAAACTCAATTTTGGTAACAGTTTTGTCAATATTTTGTAATTTTCTTGTTTGTATGTTATTCTCCAATAAATTACACGTGAAACACGCGTGACGCGGAAAAATCACGTCACGCGCACATCTCTAGTGGCATTGTTATTTAGCATAACTGCGTTGCTGCTTACTTCTGAATTAGTTATTACATTTTCCTGCAAAATACCGTGATCTGATTTAATTATCGTGGCAACCCGTGTCGAGACACACACACACACATACAACCAGGCCAAGAACGAGAGAACAACTGTCAAACGAATGAGTAGACGTTTTGAGTCAGTCGTATGAGAACAGCCAACCAGTGTGTTACTTAATTGTGCTATAGAAGTAAACCAAAATAATTAAGTACCAAAGTTAATTGTTGTAAACTAAATTATAATTGTTATTATTTTGGGTGAGTTTATAGGTTGTTACAATTATAATGTCAGAACCATCAACATCAAAACCTGCATCGGCTTCTGCATCAGCCATTTCCTCGGTTGAAACGCGTCAAACCGTTCAATCGCTCTACAACATAGACTTAGTGGGCAGAACAGCGCATCAGATAACCGGTGTCAAACTGCCGTCCAATAGGCAATTCCTACAGGTCTTCTTTCATAATATGCGCTTTGTGAAACTCGACAAAAAGGAAAGTGCGAAACTAACGCTCGATGCAGTGTATATTTTCTGGCAACAAGCACGAATTCCAACACGATACGGAACAAGATGCGCGGAAAAATTGTTGAAATTGTACAATACGTGTAAAGATATACAAAAAGTGCCCATTAGCAAGAGATCTGTGGCTTGGAAACAAAAGGAGCTTGCATTTACAAACGATCTGGACAATTTGTTTAATATTGCGACTGCAGATGCCCTAAAAACCATTCGAATTGAAGAAGATAAGAAGTTTCTCATTCGACAACGACAACCAGGACGCCCGGGATGGCTGCGATATGGTTTTATTTCTGCGAGAAAAAGAGCATCGGAACGAAAGGAGAAAGAGAAGCAGAGAAAGCGGAAATCTGAAGAAATGTCCAAGTCGAAAGATATTGGTTCGTATTTGACTTTATGTCATTTTCTATCTTATTGATTTATGTAATACATAACACATTTTAAACTTTTCGCAGCCGGCCAATATACAGAATCGAGTGATGAAGGTGAGGTTGAGGAAGGAAGCAGAAGCTATCCAGACCGAATTCGTAGAAAAAGTAATTTAGTATTATTTATAGTTAGCGATGTAAGCACTTATAAGCCATTCGTCTTGGTTCGTTGGAACATTGTCGATCGAGTTGAAGCAATGTCATTCGAAACGACCTCCAGTAACACTGGAGCTCTCAATGGCGCTTGCATTATCTTGCAGAAACCACAGTATTGCCGTCGAGAACTGCTGCACTTGGCCTGTCGCCATCATATTTACGAAATCGTTCTGCGCCAGGTTTTTGAAGTGAAATTGTCGACAAACAGCGGTCCTGAAGTTCAAATCAAAAGAGTCTTGACCAGACTGCATTCCAGAATGGTGTCGAGGACGAAATCGTTGGTTCGAAAATTCCCCCCGATGAACAAGCCGCCATCAGAAATTACTGCAATCAGCAGTTGAAAGAACGTCACCCTCGTAATGATTATAGAGAGTTTCTCCAACTGGTTGCTGTTTTCTTGGGTGAAAAACATTGTGGTAGCTTCCGTTCTCTTGGCGCTACCAGCAACGCGCGATGGATGGCAAAAGGCATTTATTCACTCAAAATTTTCCTTTTCCGCAACCATTTCACAATGAAGGCAAAAGAACTGAGTGGATTGCGCGACGTGTGCATTTTCTTGGCGCGAATCTACATTCGTGCATGGATTGGTTGTACAAATCCAATCAATGCTCCAAACCAGGATTTCAATTTCATACGAGATTCCATTGAATACGCTCAAATTGATGCTCCAGTTTCTGCTGCCATATTGAAGAAGATGAGTAACCACATGTGGTATTTATCAGCAGAACCAATGGCTTTGGCTTTCTTTGACTCGAATGTTTCTCTTGAACAGAAAAGAAAAATGGTTGAGCGGGCCGTTTCAAAACCGCAAACATTCGCGAACCATAGCTTGAGCGATTTCATTTCAAACAAGACTAAAAATTTCTTTGTGCGGTTCAGTTTGTCGCCGGAGTTTTTGGAATTTGACCCATCAACATGGGAAACCAACGAGAGTTTTAAAGAAGGCCGCGTTTTCTGCAAAAATGTAGCCATCGTTAATGACACCGCTGAAAGAGGAGTGAAGTTCATGAAGGACTATAATCGGATATTGACCAACAAAGAAGACGAAAAGCAATTCTTATTGCAAGTTGTTGAAGCTTATCGCAAAAAATATCCATCGTTCTAAAAATAAAAATAAGAAAAACATCTTTAGTTAATGTTTAAGATATTGTAACTTTATTATTTTTTATCAGATTCCTGAGTAATAGCTTAGTGAAAAGGTAAATTAGTGAAGAATAACATAAAAATAAGAAAATTACAAAATACAAAATTGAGTTTTTTCTAAAAATGCCGAATAAAGTTCTTAATTTCTTATAATAAAACCTTGTCTTATTATTCAACTCAATTTTGGGTCCACTTAGAATCGTCGAATCGAGCCTAAATTTTTCATGGAGCATTGTGGCATAAAATGGAAATTTTTTGGACCCTACTCTCCTGTGCGCCGCCATTTTGAAAAAAAAAAATATATATGTATATATATCGTTGGTTCGAATATATATATATATATATATATATATATATATATATATATATATTTATATATATATCAATTTTTGGTTCAGAAGATATAGCCCTTCAAAATTGACTGATTTTCAGTGTCCAAAAAAACAGACAATTTTTTGGTATTTTGATTCCATTGGTAGATATATTTATTAAGAAAAGAATAAACAAAATTGAACGGTTTGCTTTGTTTTTGTCCAGGTAAATCGATATTTACCAACTATCCATTTTTTTCAATATTTCTTAACTTTGATGGAAAATAAAAAAAAACTATAAATTTCTATATTTGCCATATTATCAAAATATTGTAAGCTCTTTGATTATTTTTTTTTTTTTAAAGACTGGTTCCAAGAATGTGTTGCGTGCATTTTTTGGGCAATTTATGACATATAACCGTGAAAAAACATTCTTATTGTAATTGTTTCTTTCGTTATTGTTAAGATATATAATTTTTGTTTTTCATTCTGTAATGCTTACCTGAGATCCTCTATCAAATTCTGCTCCCTAAATTCAGGTGCACATACAAGATGTACAAATAAAGGTACGCACCTAATATGTTATAAATTGCGTTGGCGTACAAATAGTCAAATATTAAATACGGGTATGCACAACTCCTATTGGGACACGTGCATGATATCAAAATTACATAACTTGACCTAAGCCCATATGTATGCAGGTAATTGGTAGATTAGACTATATATTTTAAAATCAAACATTATTATTTTAGTCTCCGACTGAAAGTTGGCGAGACAAGTAATTTTAAGACACTTCAAACATGACGTTTGACATCTTTAAATTATTTGACCTGTTTAAGAAGTCAACCACAGCAAAAAATTTCGTTGAACTTTCTAAAGAGAAATATAGGATACTACGGGCATCTTTAAGGCAATATGGAGGTAATATTTTAGCCGGGTACAAGCATGTTTCGAAAGCCAAAATAGATTCACGACCACTGCATACGGAGTTTACTGAAGTCTATGTGAAAGCCAATATGCAGGATCTTATGGACCATACAGCAAAACAGTTGTTGGAGAGTCTTCCTGAAAATGTGGTAGAAATTCTTCCTGAGAAACTGACATTGATCAGTAAATGGCTCTGCGATGGATCATCCGGACAAAGCGTTTATAAGCAAAAGATATATTCCGATGACGCTACAATGTCGGACGGAAATAGGTTTATGGCATCTGTTGTTTCTTTGCGGCTAAAATCTGATGTTTCCTTACACTGGAAAAATCGACGACCGTCATCAATACATTATTGTCGACCCATAAGCATGGTTGACGGAAAAATCGTTAACGAACTGATAAATACAAAACTACAAAATTTTTAGCCCCCATGATGCCATGATGACAAATGATGCGACTAAAAAAAATTCTTAGCCGAGACCACGAAATTTTTAGCCGATTTACAGAAACATTTCGCAAGGGTTGTAGCGCAAGTACAGTGATTGTGATGTGCATGTATACATGTTTGAATTGGTACAACCTTGCAAGAGGCTAAGAATTTTTTGTAGTCGCACCATTTGGCATCATGGGTGGCTAAAGATTTTGTAATTTGTACATCCTGGTTTATAGGGTCTTTGCTTGAACATTGTCATGCCTAATTTAAAAAAAGGACGCAAAATAACTTCGCAAAATAAACGATTTTACAACCGAAGATAATTGTGAATATGGAATCTCAGCATTGCACGCAAGAATAAGGTTGATGGAGTTTTTGTTAAAATTAGAGTATACGCTTCCGCAATAGGGGGAACACTTTGAAATTACATCAAACAAAGATAAGGAAAGGATCAAAAAGAATCGAATACAGGATGCGTTTTTCAAACAAGTTGAACTAAAAGTAGACTGCCCCAAGTACGGATACGGATACTCAAACGATGGAAACACTTCGGGGAGATTTTTTGAAAATGGGGCTGTAACTCAAATCACTGGAATCTTGAATGTTTAAAACTGCAAGGAAAAATTTGATTCTGAAAAATATGGAGAAAATGCTTCGAAAACTGCATCACTTTTATCAGAATTATATCCACAGAAAAAGTTGACCCCGATCGTTCATACAATATTGTCGCATGGCAAATATATAATTGAATATCAGACTTTGCCAATTGGAGAGCTTTCTGAAAAATCACGGGAGTCCCTAAACAAATTTTATAAAAAAAAATATAGATTGATGATTACTTTCAAATCATCAAGGGTGAGACAAAATGAGTACCTCTTCAACACGTCAGCAGTATCTTTCGATCCACTTATTGCATCACTGCGGCATGTAAAGTCACGTAAAAGAGTAAATAATTATAGTTCAGAAATGATTTGTCTTTTAGATATTCCTTCTTTTACGTATTGTGAGCAATATTTTACAAAAAATTTAAAAATAAATTAAAAAAATTTTTTTTTAATCTTTCCTGGAATAATTTTAAATCATAAAACATAAAAAATCAAAAATTTAAAAATTATTTTATTTTACTTCCCACAAAATTGCTTTTTCCACAAATTTCAACTTTGCTAACTTATAAGTAGACACCTAAAAGGCGTAGATTGCTTAAACACTTATTTCATAGGTTGATCAATTATCTATCATATGCCTTTTAAATTTTTTGATTATCTCATTTGGTTCAAATGTTATGATTTTTGCAACGAAAAAACTTAAATGGCGCCACTGTATGACGACTCTTTTTCTCTTAACATTGTTAAAATTTTATTACAAAATTGATTAAATTAATTTTATTAATTATTTCTTGCTTAACTCCATTATAAATGTTCTGTTTGAAAATTTCTTAAGTAAAATTTATGTCAAAAATACTAATAAGTGCTGTCCATAATACTGGAATTAGAATTTATACTAGAATTCGAATTTATTTTATTATATTAATCCATTTTCCCAATTAATTTGAATAAACATTTTTCACGAGTATGTGATTTATTTATAATTAGGAATTTTTTGTTACGATAGAATAAACTGTTTTATTATTTAATAAATATATTGTAAATCAAATACGCCATTCTTTGTTGGAATGATTTGTTGATTCATTGATTAAAATGGATTCAATTAAAAAAAAACAATTTTTATTTAATAATTTTTAGAATTATTGGGTTTTAATTATTTATTATGTACAAATTCTCCTTTTGGAATGCGATTTTGAGAGTATACTTCGTCTAGGGCATTAGCATAAATAGGACTGTCTGGGGCAGACTTGGCTCCACAGACCTGCTGATAACCCCGCCCATAATTTGAAGATTTTTAATTAATTTTTTGTTTAATCAAATATTGTTCAAATTTCAAAAATATTAAAAATAAATAATATAAATTGAAGGTACCTATTAATTTTCCATACAAATTGGTGTATTTTAGTAAAATTTCATAGAAGCGACAGGTACAAAATATATTTTCTCATATTCTTTCATCAGTCGCTTAGAATTTAATAATATTTTGTATTCACCTCAAATATTTTTCACCTCAAAAAGTTTTTATCACCACTAAAATTTTTATTCACCACAAAAAATTTTTCACCTCAAAAAATTTTTTTCACCTCCATAATTTTACTTCAAAAGTTTTTTACATTATTTGTATCAAAAACAGTAGAGAAAATTTTTGAAAACAAAAACTGACTCAAATGAATTCTCGTCATTTTGTGTCAAATGCGTTTTCATTACATATTTAAAAATTGACAATAAGTCGATAAAGCAGAGCGTGTCAAAGACTTATGTCAAATTTTGGTGTCAGTTGACTGACACGCCGTTTTCATTACAAAGGTCAAATGTGATGCATAAACCTTTGGCGAGCGAACAGCTGATTAGAAAATATTAATTTGAGGTAAATAAAAAGTGGAAAAAAATTAAAAATAATAAAAAATAATAAAAAAGAAACAAATGGATGTAGCTAGTGCGGCGCTTTGAGTTATTAAAACACTGAACGGCTTGGAAAAAAAAGAAAGCATTGAAATTTTCCAGGAAAAAAAAAAATAACAGCTTTGCGCTCGCCAAACAAAAAAAAAATTGACAACTTGGTGTCAATTTTATTTTAGATAAAAAATGCTGCCATATCTGCTGACAAACTGAAATTTGACGTTTTCACTTGTATGTCATTTTAGAAGGCAGTTCGTGTGCATAACTGACTGCAAATTCATATGACAACCCGTTTTCATACAATTGCCAACAATTTGGACAAATTGAAATTAAAAATGACATAGTGAAAACCATGCATAAAAGAAACAACCTCAGTTGTAAAAGAATAAAAAAACCCGCTCAAATTTTCTTGTCTAGATATGGATATTTCTAAGAAGTCTTTTCTAACATTTTTGGTACATTTTATCTAGAATGATATGTGTACGATCCGGCAATTAATTTATTAGTGCAAGTTTTATTAATATATACGAAATTTTCCGAAATAGAATGCATTTTAAACAAACTTATAAACGAAAAATAATAAGGTTTAATTTTCGTAACAATTTTGGCACGATCAAAGAATTAAACCTTTACACTCTGTTTAAATACTATATAATTTATAAGATAATTTATAAAAATTTTAGGAAATCTTCGAGAGTTTGACTTGAAAAATATTAGAATCAAAAATAATTTTGAAAAATGGAGTATAATTTAATTGATAAAAATAATTTCCTAGAATTTCCTTTTTTAAAAAAAATATAACTTGTTATTTGTACATTTGTTATATAAAATGTACCAAATTAACGATTTAATAAATGATGTCCTCTGAGATAAGAATTTTTATATATAAAAATGTTTTAGACTCTTCAAATATAATTTGTCAAAAATAATTTAACAATATTTTCCAATATAGTCTTAACTGATGTGCATAAAAGGAATATGAGATCAAAATTTAAAAAAATTCTGTAACTCTAAAGTAGTTCGCGATTTTTTTAAAATTTATACATAAAAATACATATTTTAGTCAAAATATCAAAATTTTCTGAAAAGATGTAAGTAAAAATTCAACTTGCTAACGCCTTATATGAATTTCTCAAATCTGATCTTAATTTTTATGAAGATACCGAATCTGCAATCAAAATTGAAAACAAATTTGAAGTTTTTAAATTATATGTAGTTTTAGAAAATTCAACAAAAATCGATTTTTTTGCAATATTTTGCTAACTATCTAAAAGGGTTGTCATCGAATAATCCAACTTATACTTTTGCAATCTACTTACCAAGGGCAGTCATTAGACATGATATTGTTTTTATTTTTGAAAGGATAATACCCTGCGGGAAAAAAGGTGTCAGTTGGGAATCGGGACCAGTCCCGTGGTAGGTGAAAACTGAACCGGTTCCGAAAAAACATATCATGAGATAGGTGAAATAAGCACCGGTTCCTAAAGTACCTATCGCGTGACCGGCTTAAAAGTCACGACTTGTCTTTTAAGACCAATCCTGTGACATGTCTCAGAGGGCAATTGATCCCCTCCGAGGACAAGCCCATGTTAAAGTGACCGGTCCCGTGACGTTAACCGGTCACGTGACGTGTCCCGGTATTGGTCATTTTCCCGCAGGGTAGTTATCCTTAAAATTAAATAAAAAAATTGACATTTTTAGCTTTTCGCTATTATTTAGCGTATTAAAATTAAATTGTTAACAAAAATCCTGTCTCATATAAGAAGACATTCCGTAGACATACAATCATTCAAAAAAGAATTTTGTGCAGAAGAAAAAATAAAAAAAAAATTTTGATGAAAATCGAAATTTTTGTATGAAATGTTTGCGAAATTTAAGAATTCGAATTCAATTTTGATTTTATAATATTTTATATTTGCAATGTACACACAAAAGGTTATTAGATTTGTTGAGTCGCGTTCCTAACAATCTATTTTATTTAAAATAATATAACAAGTACAACTTTGAAACTTTAATGGCGATGTGCTACTTCTAAATTAAATTATGCTTTTAAATTTCTTTGACACATCATATTTTTTTCATAACGGCATATTTGTAGGGTTGTGGAGCTAGTGAATTCGAACTTATTTCTGGAGTATTTTTTTGGTGGAAACGATTTGAAGTGCATATTCTTTTGATTTTTAGTATAAATTTTTTTATAGGGCATATTTTGAATTTTTCACTGCAGTTTTTAACCACATATTTTCAATTTTTTGTACATGAAAGTGCCTGTTTACGACAACTCTTTTGTGATATTAATTCTCGAAAATGCTGTTTTATAGAAAGTAAATTTTTCGGAGATGATAAAGTCAGTAATATAGTACTAGAACTATTTTGGTGGATACAAATTAAACGTCGCACATTGGGTTCAAATGGTATCAAAGTGGCGATTAAATGAAATTTAGAAATAAAGTTGTTATAATAAATTTTGATATAGGGTAAAAGTAGATAAAATTTTGCATCACTAGATGTCAAAATTAATGAACTAAGTTGTTTACTTTCTTTTCAGTGAGCAGTCAAAGTTAGCAAATTAATGCTGTTTTTAAAAAAAGTGAAAAAATTGGAAATTTTTACAATTCAATCGATTATTATTAGTGTTAAAATTATTAAAAGTAAATCTTTTATAATGGAACCTTTAACATCAGGTATTAAACTATAACTTATAGTAAATTTTTTTTGTTTATAAAAATTATGTGTAAATATTTTTAATAATTTTTTTAAAAAAGGTCCGCACTTGAAAGAGTTGGAATTAGTTTTATGGATTTTAGAAAAGTATAGGATATCAGCTTATATTAAAAAAAGTCCAGACAATGCCCGTCCCTTTTTTATTATCATTTTTGTGTAAAAACTCTGGTTATCATTTATTGAAAAAGACCAGTAAATGTGTTTTTTTTTTGTCATTCTCTTTATTTTTGGTATATTATTATTCCTATTAACAAATTGGAAAAAGATCAGAGAAAGACAAACAAATTGTTTCTGAGACAAAATTTCGTATCCAAAATGAGTTTCGAGAAAGAACTGGTTTGTAATTCGAATGACGGAAACACCGCCACACGTTTTTTTTTCAGAACGCGGAAATTTCTGCTGAAATTACAAAAGTGGACTTAACACTGATAAAAAAAATGCGTACAATACTAATTGTTGTTTCTCATGGTCATGAGACTAATTTGGAAAATTTTCGTAAATTTGCTCACAATACGGCTAGCTATTTTGTATGTCTCCCACTTTGCATACATTTTTTATTCACGGGCCGGAGATTATACAGCGAGCACTTTTAAAAATAGGAAAAGTATCGGAAGAATTTCAAGAAGCAAGATACAAAAATTTTTAACTTTATAGAGAGCACTTTGCTCGAAAATGCAGCCGGAAAAAGTCTAATGAAGATATTTTCAATAAGTTTCTACTAAGTTCTGACCCATTTATCTAGCATGTGCAAGAAATATAACCAGAAAAAAAATCTAACTGGAATATTTGTCATGAATTTAGAAAATCAGAATAATACAAATATTTTTTATTAAAAAGGTAATACGAAAACAAAGATTCCCCAAAAAGTTTTAAATTTTTTATTTTTTCAAATAAAAATTTACATTAACTGAATTTAGTGAAAGCAAAACTGGATAAAAATTTATACTAAGAGGAATACATATTATTAGCTAATTCTTTAAATTTATTTTGATTTCAAAGTAAAATTGTGGATCATCTTTTCTTCGTAGATTAAAAAAAATTGTTCTTCCATTTTTTTAAAGCTGTGTTTTTATCTATTTATGATTATTATTCATTACTAAAAAATTATAATATTCTCTTCTGTGACTTTTTTGAAAAAATTTGTACATTTATAAAATTTTGTAAAAAACTAAATTTGGATTTTCAATTAAATTTATACTTATATAAATACATATAATAAATTTATTATTTGAATTTTTTAATAGCACATTAAGTATGCTTTAATTTCCAATTTTATTCGTGAATTTATCGCTTTTCATTCCAAAGTTATAGCATAAATTGTAAACTAAGGTCTTTTTTCAAAAAACAATAATGCGCTTAAAGGGTTAAACAAATTTTTTTTAATTTTTTTTTCTAAAATGCTGTGTTTTTATGTGCTTATAATAACTCATGAACAAAAAAATAATTTGAATAAATGAAAATGAAATGAAATAAAACTACGGCTTCTATGAATTAATCGCCACTTTGGGTACCATCGAACCCACTGTGCGTCGTAAAGGTATATAGTTTCTAATACCATATTAAAGCATTTAATTTCTTTAATATGGTAGATATCGGAGATATTTAGGAATATGTGGCAGATTAAAAGCAGATTACACACAATAAAGAGATAATTTTCATCGTTAGTTTAATGTTTTTTTCTTTCTGTTAAATTTGTTTTTTATCTTTGACATTGTTTTTAGTTTAGTTGTTCTTTTATACAAAGTATTTAATATTTAGAAAGTATTAAGAGCGGTTCCCACTAACTTTTACTTCATGGACCCCTTGAGACATTTTTACTGGCTGACGGACCCACAAATTTTAAATTTTTATATTTAAATAATAACATTTTCAGACAAAATAATAGAAGAATTTTTTTAATATAAGAAAGTTACCAGATTAAATATTTGGAAGAATTTTTTAATTAAATTAAACTCTATGATTTTATAGGGTTTTCTATAAAAAACCTTCCTAGTATCTGTGATTTTTAAATAGGAAAAATTGATTCTTAACAACACTCTGATGATTTTTTCGAATCTGAGAACACCTTCTATAGGAGAAATAAAAAAATAATGTGTATTCAATTAAACAAAAAAATTTCCGGAGTTGAAAGGTCTTTAAAATTGGATTACCCCAACTTATTTATCAGAGTTTCTTTTTTAGCTAGACATAGTTCTTATTTCCTTCAAAAGTTTTGAAAATCATGCTATATTCATAATTTTTTGGATTTTTAACTATAATTATGCAAACTGACATTAGAAGAATATTTCTTATTTCCTTTTTTTTGTTTAAGATTTTTTTCCGAACTCTTTTCGGACCCACTTGGATGCAGCTACGGATCACCCCCCCCCCCCCCCCCCTATTTGGGAATTGTTGATTTACAGAGTAGTTCCCGCTAACCATTTTAAGCACTCTCTTAGAATACCAGCTATTTTGGTGAGTTTTGGCTAGGAATTTTTAGTACTGTCTATCGGTATTGCCATACTTTTTCCCCATTTTTTGAAATTCAGGTTTTTCATAAAAAACTGTTACTTTTTATTTCATGAATCTTTTTCAGATTTTTCACATTAAAACAGGACAATCATCAAAGCATTGCCCTTGTTGGGTTAATGCTTTGATTATTGTCTATTTTATATTGAATGTTTGGAATCAAATTAACAAACCCGAAAACAACACACAATTAGACTAACATCAACAAAATTTAACAATTTATATTTATCCTCTATTTTGTACAGTTTTTTGTTATGAACTTTAATTCTTAATGTATCCAATAACAACGCTCAAGTATTCTATCCTGCTGGTTCTGTGGAATTTTTTCAATTTTTATTCTTTATTATTTACTAATTAAAGTTTTCATGATTCTTTGCAATAAAAAACAATTTATAAAAAATAATATGAGTATATGACCTAAAATCCTATAATACCATTCATTTTACCAAAGTAAAACATCAACAATACATTAAAAGTTATTTAGTTTTCATTAAACATAAAGTGTGACTAAGTACAATGTTGTAAACAAATGTTTTGTAGATTTCTTTGTTTTACTTTTTACACTACATATTTAAAAAAACTTCAAATCTTAAGGCTTTCGAAATATCATTTTTTAGAGGATATTATGAATGCTATTGTGTATATCGTACTCTAAAAAACATATTTTTTAAAATTTTTTGATAATCGATTTATCGTATGAAATTAATCAAATAACGATTAACCGATTGAATATCCTATTTATGGTATAATATAATTATAATTCCGTATATGGGAACAAAATTTCTTCTTAGTTTAAAAGTGACGTGGATAAAGTTCTGTTCATTCAGTTTTATTTTCTATCGAACAGTGGATTCATTTACTTTTATTTTTCTATCGAACAGTGGACCCAAAGTGCTCCCGTGTGGAACTCCAGATGTATATCTCGTCGGGAGCTTACACAGCTATTTTTCTTAACTTTGAAATTTCGACTACTATGCTGCCAACTAAGCTGATATCAGTTGGTAGCATAGTTTTAATCTTGTAGTGCAAACCACTGTGCCAAACTTTGTCAAATTATTGCGAGACATCAATGAAAAGTGCAAAACAATATTTTTTTTCCAAAGGCATTTCCTTGCCTGGCTTGGATATCTTTTTCACTAAGTATTATAACTTCCTAATCTTGGGAATAGTATTCAAGGCGTAAGATAGCACTAAAAACAAAAATAAATTATGCTTTAAGCAATGGGTAATTATAAAAGCAGCTTATTATTGATCTTATCGATATCAGGTGCTTTTTTAGGTATAGTTCTATAATAGCCTTTTTAATCTCTCGCATCTTAAACTTGAGTGATGTTTCTGCTATGGTTGGGCCCTTCTATACTATTTGATATATTTGGGATAAATTTTTTATACGTTCAACGAACTGTTCTTCTTTTTCAAGGTAATTTTGGCCTAGTCTCCGTTTATAATTTCACAAAGGGTGAGCGCCCCGGTAGGCTAGTTGGTAGGGTATCAGTGCGGGGGTTGTGGGTTCGATTCCCACCAGAGGCTCTGGTCTGTGTTCGCTACAACGAGCCGATGGCCTTTGTTGCTAGTGCTCGGTTAGGGTATTAGGATATAATTTGTAATTATATGATTAATATAAAAAAAGACTTTACTTTTAGCACGTCATAATGAGTAGTTAGTTCTTAATGTTGGATACAGATATTAATGAAATATATTCTCTAAATGCCCAATAGTTTTCGTAGTTTCTTTGTTCATAACAAGGGAAAAAAGTAAAATAAAATGTTTGTTTAGTTTTTTAGTTGTAGTTGTTGACCTCACATTTAACCCCAAAAATGTACGTGTCGCTTTATTTATCTCCTCTGTCACACATCCGAATTTTATTAAGAGCCCATCTGGATAGTGTCCATCACTTTAAGCACAATGGGTAAACACCAATCTATTTTACAAATCGATGATAATAAGTTGAGAACTGTCAACTGACTATAAAATTATCGCTTAACATGAGGATGCCAAATGGCTTTAGTATAATAAGTCGTTTGGCAATCTTTATTCTAGTTGGAATTTAATACTAACGGCAATCAGCTTATGACCATCAAGATAGAATAAGGTTGTGTTTCCAGATCAAGTTTTGCTTTAGACGAACAAAAATAAAAAATACATGCCATACAAAAACAAATATTTACCATTTCTTTATAAATTCTCTTCTGTAACAAACTGTAAAATTCTCTTATGAAAATGCATTAAAGTAAACATCTCTTATTTGACCTACCTCAACATGATGATGATGATGAACTGCATCTGCAATTCTCTTTATTTCTTACATTATTATGTATATTTAATTATAACATGAGTGTCTTAGGAAGTTTGTCTGCCAGTCATGGTTTGATGGCGTATGAGTAGTTAAAGGTACGTATGAGACAATGGCTAAAATTAAAAACTCTTCAACATATAAAATTAAATTGCTTAACTTGAATTGAACCAGTTGTACTCTTGACAGAAAACGGTAGACACGTACACGGTAAAATAACGTAAAAACGGTAAAAGGCGCTAAAAAGTGAACCTGGTTAACATTCAAAACCACTCACAGTACTCAAAACCAGAGGTATTTTGCAAAACGTCATATATACATTCGTATATATATAAAACCAACACGCCGACCAAACAACGAAACAATTGGGGAGATCTCAATCGAATTATTTGAACACGTACGAATGAATACCAAACATCGATCGGTATTAACTTGTGTACACACTAACAACATTCACTCACACAACCTTTGAATTTATCGAACATATAGTAACAAATATTGCATGGTGCTTATTCGATTGTTGGCTCATATTGTAGATATTTATATATGAGAAGTTAATTTTTCGAAATTTGAATTTTAAAAATTTTTATTACATTTTATCGATTTAAATTCAAACAGTTTCTATGTGATATACACGTTTTAGTTTGTCTTTGAGCTTCTGACACTGTGGTCGGTCGGTTAATCGAGTCAGTTTTATTCGGTTAAAATCACGGTACGTTTTAATCTATCGTTCGCTTTGGAAGTTCAGTTATTCGGTTTGTTACTGCTTTGTTTTTGTGTTGTTGTCATATTGTGCCTAATACTGCATTAATAGAGTACATATTTTGAAATTGGTTAGTAGTTGTTTCCATTACAGTTGGTGTATATTAAATATATATGTAAAATAATGAATTCTTTTAAGGTCGAATTCATTTTTGCTAAATTCATTTGTGCTAAATCATGTATTAACATCCAAATATATAAATTTCGTAAAAATAAAAAAAGTTGATGTGTGTATTAAAAATAATTAAATAAAAAACTACAATTTAATTATTGTGGATCGTACCATTTATTAAGTTAACTTTATTATTTGATAGAATAAACAGTTTTTTAAGCGTACTTGAATACACTAAGGCCCGATAACACAATGTATCCTTAAAATTTAAATAACAATTTATAAAAAAAAATTTGGATTTGAAACAGATTTCACATTCAAAATGAAATCCATATTAAATTGTAATTTCGCCAAATTCCAAATTGAAATATGTGTTTTGCTATCCCGGTATTTGCAGAAACGTAAGGATTTTCGGAATCAAAATAATAAAAAACAATGTTATAACTTTGAAAATTTAATAATGTCAAAGCAATGATTTTTTTGTTTTTGACGACCAAAAACTATAAAAAACCAATAGATGTCGCCGGCCGTTCTTCTTACGAAACATTGAATATTTTTGCTCTAAAACACTTTTCTTAACAGAAATTGATTTGTATATTACCGAATACAGTTCATTTCTAAAATATATGAGGATTTTTCATGTTAGCCAAGTAAAAAAAATTGATCTGGCGCAATATTTAATCATATCCAATTTGGCATTCCTTTATATCTGCTGTAATATCTAGCTGATCTTTTTTGATCCGAAAAATTTGATCTAGCAATGGCAGGCCAAATTAGATCCAGCAATATAATCTCGTCAGCATTTGCACTCGGTCTGCCAGCGATCTGAGTTAAGCACACTGATATATATAATGGCTGAATTTATTAGAATACATAAAAAGGGTGTCCCAAGAAGAACGCAATTTTTAAATTTTAAATAAAACACAGATATTTAAAAAAAAATCGTGAAACTTTATTATATCGTAAAGTAGACAGAATGAGATTATGTATGGAACAATATATCGTGCAGATGGCCGCCGCGGCTTTGCTGGCATGCACGCGATCTTTTAATGAAATTTTCAATGACCGTTTTGCATGAATGCTGCGGTATTTCATTAATGCAGCGTCCAATTTCCTCTTTTAAGGCTTGAGTCGTCGTCGGCTTATTCGCGTAAACCATCGACTTCAAAAAACCCCAAAGAAAAAAATCTAATGGTGTTAAATCGCACGATCTAGGCGGCCAATTCTGATCTCCAAAACGCGAAATAACACGACCGGGAAATGACTGATGCAGCAATTGAATTGTTTCTCTGGCTGTATGACATGTGGCGCCGTCTTGTTGGAACCACATGTTCTCCACATTCATTTCTTCAATTCTAGGCAAGAAAAAACTGGTTATCATTTCACGATACCGAACACCATTGAATGTTTGCGCTTGACCTGCCTCATTTTCATAAAAAAAGGTCCAATGATTCCTCCAGCCCAAAAACCACACCACACAGTGACACGTTGAGGATGCATTTCCTTCTCGTGAATCACTCGAGGATTTTCCTCACCCCAAATGCGACAATTCTGCCTATTGACGAAGCCATCAAGATGAAAATGGGCCTCGTCACTGAAGATGATTTTATCGGCAAAATCAGCATTTTCATGTTGTCTCTCCAATACCCAATTAACGAACTCCCTTCGCTGTCCATGGTCAGCTGGCTTCAGTTCCTGAGTCAATTGAACTTTGTATGCATGAAGATGCAAATCTTTCGTCAAAATTCGCTGCAAAGTGGATTTGGAGACACCAATTTGCTGAGCTCGGTGTCGAATTGAGGTGGATGGAGTTTGAGCGACATCATCACGTACAGCTGCGACATTTTCGGTCGATCGACCTGGTCGATGGCGCGTTGTTGTCTTTACATCACTAACAGACCCAGTTTCGGCAAATTTATCCATTATCCTCTTTACAGTTGACTCTTTTGGAGCATTATTGTGACCCCAAATCGATCGCAATTTGCGAACTGTAGCCGCAAAACTTTCACCATTTTGGTAAAACAATTTCACAATGAGAATGCGTTGTTCATTCGTGTAGCGCTCCATTTTTACTAACCTCGTACCTTCTACTAGCAAACAATAACAATTGTTCAAATGTCAAACAATGACACTTTGAATGTTGCCAGATTTAAAAATTGCGTTCTTCTTGGGACACCCTTTATATTCACCACTAATAGAACTTTTGGCAACAAAGATCATATATAATTATATGTACCTAGATCATTATAAACTAATTATATCTCATATCCTATCTAAAATTCCTAGGTCTTGTTGTTCTGAAATGGGTTAAAATTTAAAAGTTTTGTAAAAAAAACATTAATAGGAAAAAAAATTAATTTGATATACAAAAAAAATTATCGCCCTGGCTGAGACTCGAAACCTGTATCTTATTAGTATATCATATAAAAATACTCTAGACATGCAACCATATACATATTTATAATATCTCAAATTTGTTTGTTTGTTTCTTATACCTGATAAAAAAATGTTATTATATTTGAACATATTTTGAATCATATATAACCCTATCTCATACACAATTAAATAATATGTTTGTTAAGTGATCATATATTACAATATCTTAACATGTGATAGCATATTTATATATATATGAACCTGTATAAGTTATATATATAAATATATGGTTCTGCATAAGTCATATATAAGTAAATATGGTGTCGTGTAAGCCATACATAATTATATATAGTGTTATATATTTTGTACGATATAATATATACAACATCATATTATATAAATGATATCTAATTTTAATAAGAAAAATATATAACTAGATTTGGTTTTATATGGCACAATATAAAGTAATTTTAAAAAATTAATATATTATATAATTATACATAGTAATGGATAGCGACTTATATATTTTTATATGAAAATATATTATTAGACTTTTTACTCGGGTGATTTGTTTACAAAAAAGACTTGGAAATTTACAATCTCTCTAAGTGCACATGTAAACAGTCAAAATTTTGGTGTAATTGCAATTTAACAGAAGTAAACGCAACTTAAGGAAAATATATTTTAGTAAAATTTTCATTAATCTGCGTAAACTGTAAATAGTTTATGCTTATTTAAATCCGGTTAATAAATAAGTTACAAAATGTATTAAAAAAAACCTCTAAATACAATATTTAAGGGGTTAATTGGGTTTTGAAGCCTCAAAAAATCGTACTTTTATATTATATTCAAAGAATTTAGCATATCAAAGATAAATATTTACAAGTATATTATGAAAATTTTATTTAAAAATTTTTAAAATTCTGCCATGGTACCTCATTTTCCTCGTCCTCTTTTAAAAATAAGTTCTCTCGGCGTAGTAAGGATATCACATGATTGGTTCATAAAAAATTAAAATAAAAATATGTTTCTGTTAGTAGATGTATAAAGCTCGTACTTGGACGAAGAAAAAAAAATTGAACAAAAAGTACCATTTTTTTGGTAAAATTTTCAAACGGATTGTCTCATAAAATAAGTTGTGATAAACGAAATTCTTCGTTTAAGTACTAAATAATGTTAATTTGAAGAAGTGTGCAAAATTTTAACAAGATGGGTTCATAACTTTTTGAGGAATCATTACTACCAACTTTAATAAAACGTTCCTAGAAAAGCGCGATTGAAATTTTAAAAAACAAAAAAAAAAATTAAACTAACATATAATCATCAATTCCGGCTCCATGAATTCATGAACCTGCTGCAGCGGTATTATCCAGGGTGTCCTATTACTCTTGCTTATGACGAATACGAATTTTCAAATCTACCTAAAATTTGCAGTAAGGATGTAAAAATTGCGATTAAATTTCTTATAATTTTCATTATTTTTCTTATAAAAATCATTTTATAAAATATATGGGGAGTATTTGTAGGTACTATTGCAATTTAGGGTGGAAGAATCAAAGGGCTAACTATAAAAAATAGAAGGACGACTTTATTTTAAAACATACGGTTTTATTCATTTGGTGTTCGAGAACCCTACAAAAACATTTAAATCTAAATGAGGTTAACACAATCCAGACCGTGTTTTACCGCCGTGCGACGGTTTGTCGATAAAAGGGGTTTTTATTATTTTTCACTATAGAGATATTAAATTTTTAAAGAAAATTCAGTTAGAAATTCTTACAAATATTGAATAGTTTTCGCGAATTTCAGAACTGCCACTGTTCACTAGAACTGCACATTCCCTTCCAGATGAAAAAGTTTTTATACAGCCATATATAATTTGATATAATTACATATGTTTATAAATTGTATCTTATACTATAATAGTATATCTTTTATATCTCATCATATATAGTATATATAGATTAATATACGGCATATGTATATCTCACCCATTGTATTATATATATGCTTATATGGTACAATTAATTACTCAAAAAATCGACAAAATCGACAAAAATTTATAAATTTTGATTGATATATGGCGCAATATATTGTTATATATAAATTAGTCTTTCCAATTCAGTAAATCGATTTCTCGATTAGTCGCCTCCATTTCGGTTAATGTCGAAACAAATAATTTAAGACTCAAATAATTATTTGACCTGAATAATCGATTAAAATAGTTCGATTAAAATAGGTCGATTAAATTTTTTATATTGTTTTTTCTGTTATTATTTCTAAATTTTTCCTAATTTCTTTAGCAAGAAAAGCTTAAAAAACACATTGACTAAAATATAATCAAATCCTTTTAAAATCAACTCAAAGCAAATACTGTGTAGGCTTTAGGAAATACAATAGACAATTTTTAATTTTTGTTCTAATTCCTTAAAAAAATTCTGTAGGAATTCCGTCAGGTAAATTCTTTTGAAATAGGTTTTCAACCAAATCTATTCTACATGTTCTGTTAGAACAAATTCCATGGAACCCGAACCCGTTTATAAGATATGTTATAAGAACCAGAAGTGGTTCTATGAATACTTGGTTACTTTTTAAATAATTTCCAACAAAAGTTATCGGACAGAAAAACAGGTTATAAAGGGCAACAAGTTGTTTCTTGAATTATTGTAACAAGAACTACGATATTACTTATGTCATAAAATTGCCTTCAATTCGAAAATATTATTTTTTAAAAATTGTTTCGTTAAAAACTACATACAAAAACTTTTAAAAATTAAAAAAAAAGTTGAAAGAGTACAATAATTTAAGTAAAACACAAAAAATGAATCGTTACACTTTACTAGGTAAGGACTAGACACGAATATGCGTATTCAAAAATTTTATAGACTACAAAATTTGGAAAATGTTCTTAAGAGGACTTAAGTGCTTTTGTCAAAAATCTACAAATATTTATTATTATTTTATTTAGCATATTATGAAAGTACAATGACTGACCAGATACTGACAGTAAGAGTTCTGTCACACTTTGTAAATTTCGCAAAAACAACACAATATTTGTAAGAATTTGAAGACAGCTCTTGTTTATTAAAAAAAAATTCCAATTTTTAGAAAATAAAAACCCTTCAATTTTTAGAAAATAAAAACCCTGTAACAAAATATCTACACTGCGTTTATCTGTTTTAGGCTTAAGGGTTTTCTTCCACTCAACATGTGTGACCACACTTTTACTTAAAAGACTCCTCAGATACCTCCCAAAAACCCCAAGATTCTTTAGCCTGATTCTTTAAAAAGTCTGAGATTTCTTTGAATTTCCCTGAACAAACACTTTATAAAACCAACGCATGTTAAGTCTAACATGATATTTCAAAAAAAAAGAAAAACAGCACTGTGTTCCTATTGATGAACATACACTCAGAAAAAAAAGTTAGTAGAAAAATTTGTAAAATGTTTTTAATCCCTCTTTACAATTTTTGTACTGATTTTTAGTAAAAAAAATTATTATTTAGCAAATCATTTTGCTATTTACATTTTACAAATTACAGAGTTTTTACAGAATATTTACAAATTTTTGTTGGTAATTTCAGAAATCATTTTACAAATTTTTGAAAACCGATTTGCTAAAATTAGCAAAAAAAATTACTAATTTTAAAAAAGTGGATATTGAAGAAAATGTTATTTCTAATAATTAAAACTTATACATACAAACTTAAATTGCCCTTAAATGTTACATAGGTCTAAAAAAGGGATCGGAAGTGAAGATACTGACTCATGTCTAAAAAGATAACATCCACGTAAAATAGCACTAAAAAGTTTTTTTAGTTCTAAAAATCAGATCTAAAAACAATTAAAATTTAACCTTAAAAGTAAAAAAAAAAAAATTGAATTAAATATTTTTTAAAACAGAAACTACCAAATTAAAACAAAATAATAAATTCGTTAAGAATTTAAAACTTTGTACTAATATTAATAATATTTAGTATTTTTTTTTTGCTGATTTTAGCAAACAGATTTAAAATTCCACTTTACTAAAAGTCTACTAAAATTTAGTAGCGGCTACTAATTTTTCTACTAATTTCATTGTACTACACGTCAGCAGACATGTGTTGCTAAGATTAGCAAAAAATACCGCTGGGCTCAAATTAGCAGAATTTCCCGTAATAACAGCAAAATTTTCAGTTTACATTACAGACTTTTTTTGGTGAGTGTACATTTATTTTGTTATTAACGATTAATCGCCAATTTTTCAGATTAATCGACCCGAATTACTGATTAATCAATTTTCACCATTTTTCGAATAATGCCCTTACCGTTTAACCGGCAGGTTAGAATAATTGGAAATACTAATATAAATATGTATTGCAAAATTAAATGAGAAATATATCATTTTTATATGTGACGCCATATATAATTAGTATACATAATATGTATATTATATTATTTATGTTAAGCTAAGCAGAATATATTTTAGATAAAAATGGTTGATAAGTACCTTATAAGAGAAATTCCATATGTTCTATATGATTTATATTATATTATATACAATATATATAACATATAACACTATATAAATTTATATTTGGCTTTTAAAGAATCATATATTTATGTTTGCTATCACATATTTAAGACGTTATCGTATGAGATATACTTAAATATGATTAAATATATGGCCCAGATGACAAATATCTTTGATATGGTATAAGATATAATTATATAGGAATATATTGTCTCATATCAAAAACATTTTTTTACATGATATAAAATACAATTATGCATAGTGCAATATTTGCCAACAAATTTGAGATATAGTTATATGGAATAATATTTTTGATATGATATAATTGTATTAGGTTCCATGTCAATGGTATCAAATCCCAGCCAGGGAGAAAACAATATTTTTTTGTGTGTTTTTTTTTATTATTTTTAGTTTTTTATTTATATTGTTAAAAAAAAAATACATTTTTAACCCATTTCGGAGTAACAGATGTTAGAAATTTTTTATATTATGTAAGATATAATTAGTTTATAAAAAATCAAGGTATATGGTGGACATTTGTACATATTTCGTGTTTTAAATATTATAATTTTTCTGCACATTTTTTCTAAGGCCGCCAAATATATTAATGGACCTTATTTGATCTGTCATTTTTCGGATCGAATAAGTGCAGATTATTTCTAACTAATTTTTAACAACCCAATTGACTAATTTTTTTTAAATGGACGAAATCTTCATCCCTTAAAAGTGAGAAATAATTAATCAGAATAATGAAATAACTATTTTTCCTTTATGCAAGTTTAATTAAAATCTGTGGGTTATAAAGTTTTCTGTCCCATTACGATCTGGTTACGACCTAAGTTTCTCCCTGATATACCCGAAGGTACACCAGAGTCAGCCTGTTCACTGTCTAGGATCCGCCGAGGAGACTAGGACAATAATTCTCTAAGTGCTACTTAACTGTCTTAAAGACACCTTGTGAACTCCTTTAATGAGTTATTACTGATGTTGGTAACGTAAATAGATTAACCTTCAACACACACAGGTAGACCTCGCTTAAGACGGGATTTACGTTCAAAGAGTCAATTCAGGAAAGGGGGTTACGTTCAGCAATTTCAAAACCACTCAAGTTATCTTTTAAATTATAAACGCTTTTCCACAGAAGGAGCTGCGTTTAAGAAAAATTACTCCAAATTTTTAGCTAGGCTCATTGCGTTTTAAGATATATGCGTTATGCAGGGTTTATATGTATTTGGACCTTCACCTCATAGAAAGGTCATATCAGAATTGGGATTCAAAAGAATAGATTTTACTATGCCCCGATATATAAAGAGAAACTGCACACTTTTGGACTTAGTCTTCATATAATCCACCTATTCGATACTAGCTTGACGACAGTTTTACGGCAATTTCGTTCGGATTTTTCAACATGTTTTCTTTTCGCTTAATTTTGAACCAATATTATAAAGCCTTCCCAGAATTTGGTCTACTTCCCAGAATATGACCCAACTGAACTTTGATGTAGGGTATCTCTTCGGCGGTCTGATCTCCTGTAATTGTTTATTCTGGCGTCAAATTAAAAAAAAAAATTATTTTCATTGATTAATTCCAGAGTACTAAATGCCCAGTTAATATAAATAACCAGTTAAATGTAAATGTTACAGCAACAACTGTGTCAGTTTAAGTCCCAGTTGGTTACTAACTTGACATTTTGAAAATAAGGCTAAGTGTTGGCCCAGATTAACAACGTGATGTATTTTTTCATACAAATTGACAATTTAAACGCGCCGAGCGTTGCATTTGGGATATATAATCTATTATATTTTCAAAACGTTTTTTCTTATTCTCTTGTTTTTTGTTTCTAATTTTTGTAAACAGTGTTTAAATTTTCGAAATTAATTTGACCTTTCATATTCATAACAAATAAAATAAAAAACAAGTAAAAAAGGGCTAAATTCGGCTGTGCCGAATCTTTGAATACCCTCCACCAAAGGGGATGAAGATGATATACGTATATACTAAATTTTGCATGAATATGTTTTGTCAATTTATGTAACGAACTTTTGTTATTTAGTTTTAGCAATGTTATTTACAGAGGTCTGCTCTGTTAGCGACTTTAACATTGTTCATTTTTACGTTAACTTAGTTATCATAGTATGTAAGAAAATAAATGTAATCGAACAATAAGAAGACTTAATAACATTTTTACTTACTTAACAGAAAAAAAAGAAAATAGATACAGAAAAATTGTACAAATTTGTATGGAAAATTTAGAGGTACCTTCACATTTTCACTCATAACTTTTGAACTGCTTGACCGATTTTGCTCATTTTAAATACCAAACTGCTCGGGAGGATGTTCAATAATCTGGGTAAAAATAGGCACCCCCGCTTGCGTCTTGGCGTCGTGATCGTGATTTCAACAGACAGACAGACGGACAGACAGACGGACATCGCTAAATCGACTTAAAATTGCATAAGGATCACGAATATATATACTTTATGGGGTCTTAAACCTATATTTCGACATATTACAAACGGAATGACAAACTGATATATACCCTCACCATATATGGTGGAGGGTATAAAAATTAAACTTTTTGCAGCCATTTTTTCGTTCGATTTATTAAATTTTCTTTTTTATATATATTTAAACTTTTTTAATATTTATTACTACCACCTTGAATGACGCTTAAATTTTTTTTTCGAACTTGTCAAATGCTAATGTAATTCTTTCGAATTTATCATTCTCCATGAATGGATAACACAGAGTTGTTTATGCATAATTTAGTGTTGCTCAGACTATTTTCGATATGTTTTGACATTAAACACGTTGTTTGAAATGTTTTGCACATGTTTTGCTCACATAAAAATAAATGGGAAAATATGTACCAAAACACGTATTTTGAGCAAAACATGTAAAATAGCTTAAAACACGTATATAGAAATGCAGTATTATTGTTTTTATACAATTAAAATGTAAAAACCGAAAAAATATTGAGTCGTTAATAAGGAAAGAAAATACTGGAGAGTAAAGAATCTCTACGGTACTCTTTTCGCTAAAATAAATATGACAGTTTGTGCAGTCATCGTCGTACGTCGTTATTTTGAGCGCTTTTCACACATAGCAACAATCTTTGCATATCACTTTCTGGGCCGACACTAATTGATTCATTATTTAATAAAAATAAATTCGGAATTTAATTTTAAATTCCCTATCATATAAAAAGTCAAGAGGTGACTTTTCCCCTTTTTGTGCCTACCCATTCGTTTTCCAAAAATCCCGTCTTAGCTGTCGTCTACGCAGTAGAAGGAAATTAAATGCCAAATGCCTAGCTTCACTTTTAACCTTTTGATCCTCATTTTTACCACGTCCTTGAAATGTACCTTATCACCAGGAAAACCGCAAATATGCTCTAAAAAAAGGGTTTTATGCGCATAAAATATACACTAAAATATAGAAATATGCAGTAAAAATTTCAAAAATATGCTCTAAAATAAAAAAAAATGTATATATATTTTTTTAAACAAAATTGTTTTTATCAAAAAATCAAAACAATAAACACACACACAATATATTTTCTGTTACTGACTGTAGTATATTTAAAAAGAAATACGTAGAGTTTGTTTTTAAATGAAGAATCAATTAAAATTCCTAGAAATATATCTTTTAACTATTTGAATCAGTCATTCAAAAACCAAACTTTAAAAAATACAGACATTCAGTAGAAGTTAATATTTTCAGTTAAACGTAATTTTTTTTTTTTTGTTTTTTGTTTCTAAAAATAGAAATTTAAATAATCGCTTCTTGTTTTTTTGTGAAAGGAGTATGTTTAAATACAAATTTATTTCAATCAAAATTACAAGAAAATATTCAAAATATATATACATATATATCTGTGTGTGTTGTGTTTTGTAATTTCATACAAATAAAAAGCTTTCAATTTGAAAAACAGACCACAAAATTCCTTTTTTCTACCGTTTTGTCAGTTAAAAATTGATGGTTATTTTAAACCACTTTCGATTGTTTTTACTACTTCTGTGGATTATTAAATAATGATTATAAAACACAACAATAAAATGGGATGAAAATAATGAAAAATCAGTAATCCTCTTTTTGATTACATTTACGATTAATTTAATATGTATTTAAGATTGTTTTTATTTAAATAATATTGTGAGTGCACAAAAAATATGCGTATTAAAAAAAAAAGATAAACATAACAACTAGAACGAAAAAACAAAGGAATGCAAAACAATTGGGACTAAAATTTTAAAAGGTATTACGAAAAATTATAAATTTTTCCATATTTTATTCAATTCTGGGCTCTTTTGTGTCTGATTTTCGCGTCTTTATATTTTTTTTAATTAAAACAATAAGTAATAAGGAACAGGAAAATGTTTAAATATTACCTCATACTCTGCTGGCTGTTTTTTTTTTTATAAAAATACGATTTTTAATAAAGGTTGTTGTTACAATAAAATATAAAATTTTGACTTAAATTTTCAAATAAAAAACGTTGTCTGTTACACCTAAGCATATTTTTGTACGTTGAAAAAGTTCTTTCATCATCAATTGATGTAATTAAAAGCTAGTATATACTTCTTTAACATCATATGTCAAAACTAATTTTATTGCAGATCCGGTCAGCTGTTTGCTTATTGTTTTTATTACTTGCAGATCATCGATTTTTGTTACAATCTGTTCAAGTTTGTTCTTAATATATTTTTTGGTATAACATTCTGGTACCTTATCAATATTTTTGATTGTTTCTGTTACCAACACATATTGCTCAAAAAATGGCGGTTTGGGAGGGGAAGGGGGAGCGCTAACAAATATTAGTTTATAGTATATTGAAGTAAAGATAAAAATTTATATATATGCCCTAAAAATATGATTTTACCACAAAATATGCTCTTAATGCTGAAATATGCAAAAATATGCTCTTAAGGATAAAATATGCTAAAATATGCCCTAACAAATCGATGCCTGAATTCTTAAATTGTTCTGAATCGGATAAATAGTTTATCCATGGGTCCATACGATGCTTAGAAAAAAACATGATATTGCATATTTGCGATTTCCCTGCTTATCACTGTGTTATCCCATATTTCTGGGAATATATATTTTTAAATTTCAGGTTTCTTAACAAAGGGGTTTGGGCAGGCTGTCAAGAGTTTACTTTTCTTCTTTTTGTCCCTTCCAATAGGATTTTCCAAAAATCTCGCCTTAGCTGCCATTTACACCGGAGAAGGAACCTACATACCAAATTTCAAATTCCTAGCTCCAGCGGTTAATGCTGGCCGTTAAGGGGGAGACTTTTAACCTTTTCATCTCCATTTTTACCGAGTCCTTGTCGAAAAGTCTAAAATGCACTTTATGACTGTGTTATCCCATACTCCCATACTCTAGCCTATAGTGTTTGGGCAGGCCGTCAAGTGGGAGACTTTCCGCTTTTTGCTCCTCCACGTATCAATTTCCAAAAATCCCGAATGAGGTGATGTCGACACCGGAGCAGATACAGAACTTTTTCATCACTTAGGATTATATTCTGATAACTAGGATCATTATATGATCAATACGAATATCAACCATAACATGATACAACATATTACCATATTCATTACTAAGCCTCATTCGCAAGTTGTTCCTTGTTTCAACATACTATTTGTCTAAAATAATTCACTTTTAGACACTTAGATGGCACAATCATAAACACAAATACATATCATACTAGTCTACTTTAAAGTGTTTTCTTTGCGTGTATGGGGGAACAACAACAAATGTGTGAAAATTGGGCTAAATTTATAATTTTTATTTGTAAATCAAGCAAATGAATGAATTATTTTAAGACTCTTTTTGTTGTTGTTAAGTTTGGTTTCTTGATGTTGTGTTTTGTTGCTCGTTTGCCATTTAATATTGAGCAGTAAGGTGATCAACAGTGGTACGTACATGCAAAGTTAGTGATTGTATGCGAATAATATACCATCTTTAGTCACACATTGACTGGTTAGACGGTTGATTGGTTTAGCGCAGTGGTAAAGTTTTACGGATTTCTTAAGTAAATTCAACTAAAACAGAAAAATATACATATTTCAGTTGCGGTTATAAGACAAAACAAGAGTGCTATTACAACTTATTGTTAGTATTGTATATGCAATAAGTGTAACCGTTTCTATGTGTTTCGTGTGTATGTATGATAAGTAGTCAATGGCAAAATTGTAAATTGCAGACCATATTGTGCAATTGTCAGAAATGAGTAGTACTCGTACGTACATGTGTGTGAGTGAGTACTTGGAATGTGTTTGTTTAGATCAATTGATCAAAATTCCTTAAAAGTATAGCAATTTTAATACATAATGAATTCATTTAATTATTACAACAAAATAAAATTATAAACTGAACAATAAATATTATTGAAATCAAAAAAATTTACCTACGTATAAAACATTTTCTATTAAACAATGTAAAACTAAACGTGTAATTTCGTAATTTAGTTAAAAATAATACAAATAAGCAAACTTAAAATGGAAAAAATGTAAATACATGTTTGCTAGATTGTAATATTTTACAATAGATTCCTCTATGTGCATACGTTGTAAATACTGTTAGAAATTTATACTTCTTACTCACAATCAGCTGATATGTAAATAAATAAAATAAAATTCATTAATAACTATTAACACCTCCTACAGCATCATCTTAACAATAACTTCCAACTGTATAATATCATCGCTGCAATTGTCATAATCATAACCGCTGGCAGCAACGTCTTACCATCTCTTACAAATATACATATTCTCAGTTTTGGATGATTTAATTATGCATCAAAGAGAATAACTTACCAAAACTATTTAAAGGTATGTAGCATTAGTAAATCAGATATAGAACATAAAAGAAACTGATTTCGGTTTTAAAAAATGTCATAATTAAACTTAAATTAGGAGTTTTTAAGTTTATAAGATTGTGTGTTTAGTATAAGCTGATATAATTAATATTTAATTATATGTAATTAAATTACTTATATGTTCCGAGTACTTTTTCGAACATTTGAGGACTTACGCCACTGAGTGGCGTAAGTTAATGGTCGCTGGGTAGTGCACTGCACAAGGGCCCATGGCAGACAGGGGCCCTTTGTTGAGAGTAGTTAATAGTTTTTTTTATGAATTTATTTATTTGTGTACTTAAGTAGTTCCAAACAATATTCACAGCACTGTCATGCAGACCTGTAAAAAGACAAATCTTTATTGAATTAATGCGCAAAAAAAATAATTCTCTTTGTAAACTAGCGAGTTTATTCAATATTTCATAAATCAATTCATTAAATCAGATTCAAATCATAATTGATTAATCACTTTCATTTTAATCTTTTTTGATTCAATTGAATCAAATCATTTCAAACATAATTCTATAATCGATTTGACTTGCGAATTAAAACAAAATAGAAAAACAATAAAAGTCACCTTGTGGATGTTTTATAAAAACCGAATCGAAGGGTAACCTTTGACGAACTTTGCAAAAATTTGCGCTATCTCGCTTAGATTCGGACATATTCGCCATTTTGTAAAATGGCCGGGCAAAATTTTTGCTCTACCATGACAATTGCGTTAATCAATATAGACCAGGTTCGGTAGATATCCCGAGTGATCCATTTTATAAAACACCCTATGTAAAGCAATTAAAAACTCGTATCCAGAAAATTTCAAATTAACTTTGACATAAGCATTATTCAACTAATGCTTAAATTTCAATGGCAATGAAAAAATACCAAGTATGGTAAGTAAGGTAAAATATAAATTTGTGGTGAATTAAAAAAAATATTTCATGATTATACTTGTTAGTGATTTTGAAATATTTTTATTAGGGGCACATATTGAAGTTATGCACACGGGCCCTTGATGACTCAGCTACGCCACTGCTGAAACTTATAAAAGAAAGAGCGATTGATAGCGATTTGATAGAAAATTAATTAACCAACAGGAGGCGTCATGTTCCTTTTAGAAGTAATTCGAACATTGAACAATAGATAGCGGTTTTTTGTGTTCGTTATTTGTAGATTTTTTTTGTTTTTTGTTGGTATAAAAAGTACAAGTGAGGTGTACATGGCATAGAAGAAATAAAGCCTCGTCCACAATTATGAAACACATTGAAATGTTAACCGCTCAAAATGCAGAGTAGGCTTACTTCAAAACATTTTTTAACATTATAATCTTCCTCCAATTTTTTGTAATTTTCTTAAACAATATAAAGAGTTTTGAGTTTATTTTCTTTGTTTTAAAGAACTATATATTTAGTATTTGTCATGTTAAATAGGTACCAGAGTAACGATAACAATAGAGTGAAGAAAAGATAGCAAGCTGGATGAAGCTTGTAGTACTCCAGAATTGTGAACGCGCCTTAATAATAACGCAAATGTGTTTCGATAATATTTATAATTTAATTTAAACACATATTTATTATTTAAGCCCTAAAAAATCTAATAATCTAAATAAAATCTAATAATCCAAACTCAGGTTTCCAAATTTCAAATAAAATTGAAAATATTTTCAATTTTTTTTTTCTTAATTCTTCATTTACATAACCGAGCCATTAGGGTCTTATGTGGTAAATTAAAGCTACTATCTAAATAAAAAACTTCTAGATAAATCATATAATTACAAATTACATCCTAAATCCCTAACCGAGCACTAACAACAAAGGCTATCGGCTCGTTGTAGCGAAAACAAACCAGAGCATCTGGTGGGAATTGAACCCACGACCCCCGCACTGATAAGCTAGCACGCTACCAATTAGCCTACCGGGGCGCCCAATATTTAAACTCTTGTCAATTTGTATTTAGTTTAGAATTTATTTAGTCACCACGCACAGGGCTAGTTGTTTAAAATTTAACCAATTATAATAAAAAATAATCTACACGTAAATCAAATTTTCAGTATAAACAATAAAAGAAGTTGATTTGTCTCCTTGTTATTCAATAGTTTAAAGTTTTAATTGTTTGTGCAAATTTAATTATTTAAATAATGCTTTTATTTTAGATGAAGTAATAAAGTTATATTTTTCTATACAAAAAAGAAGTTCACGAGTTCCACATCCCTATAAATATGCGATTACGGAAAAAATATGGTCTACCAAAGAAATTAAAAAAAAAATATTTAGAGGCACATCGCCATTGAAGTTCCAAACTACTGTCCTTTCAAAAATTAAAAACAATATCACGTTTAATGACAACGATGACAACGTTTTTACATAGTTAGAAAAATAAAATAAAAAAAATGTAATTTTGTTGAATTTTCAAAAACCGCGGAAATTTAAGACCCACAAATTTGTTTTCAATATTGAATGCAGATTCATAATCTTCATAAAAATTAAGATCAGATACGAGAAATTTGTTCATATAAGGCGTTAGCATCTTGAATTTTTAGTAACATCTTTTCAGAAAATTATGATATTTTGACTAAAGTATGTATTTTTTTTTTGTATAAATTTAAAAAAAAGTCGCGAACTGAATAAATGTTACCAGTGACGTGCCCAGGGGATGGGGGGGGGGGGGTAACCTCGAAGTGACTGCAGAAAAAGAGGCAGATATGAGCACGAAGTTAACAGAGGCAGTTATGAAGGCATTAGGTGAAAAGCGAAGCAAACTGAAGAAAAAATGCTACAACTGCGGTAAAATGGGACACTTTCAGCGAAACTGCAAAGCACCAAGGAAGAGCCCTAGGTCCGATCAGCAACCACCTAAAGAGTCACCGTTAAACTAAAAAGAGCTAGCACTACGGGGCATGAGCTAGCTCCTACAACCGATGGCCCCACAATCTCCATATCAGTAGCACAGCAGGGGAAAAGCAATCTTACTGCTTATGGGTGCATCAACGGACAAAAGCACATTTTAACCATAGATACAGGATCATCACAGTCCATCATCAGGCCCGATATAATTAAAAAGCCAGTTGAACCATTGCACGGGGTAAGTTTGCGAACAGCTACTGGAGAGCAGGCTTCTGTCTATGGTAAGGTAAATGTGAAACTAACAATTGCCAACATAAGCGTCAGTCACGTATTTATTGTTGCCGATATTGTGGACGAAGTAATTATTGGTGCGGATTTTATGATTAGGCACGGCATTAATCTGCATATGGGGCAAAAAGTTATGATTTGGCAGAATGTTGAAATACCCCTTTGTGTTGGATATGAACGCGAGGATCAGGTAAGAAAGCTAGTTACCATCAGACACCAATAACCTCCAGCACGGGCAGAAACTTTAGTATGGGTGCGCATGGAGGGAGATTATAAGGACAGCAGCTTGTGGGTGGTAGAACCATCAGAAATAAAAAGTGACCTGATAACAGCGAAAGCCCTCGTGAAAATCAGCAAAGACAAAAGAGTTCCTGAAAGAGTATTGAACCTATCAAATTGTGAAAAAGTTGTCAGAGCGAACTCTGAAATAGCCAAATGTACTGCACCAGAAGCAATAATCAGTTGCGAAAAAAACTTGGAACCTTCCAATGCGTTCGTTGAAGATCGAGAGATGCTGGCAAAATATGTGGAAAAATGGGTAAAAGAACTGGCGCCACCTGATAGAAATAAAACCAAACCAAAGAACTGGCGCCGCCTGATAGAAATAAAACCAAACAATTATTAATCAGAAAATACGGCTCTGTCTTCGCCATGAGAAACCAAAGTCAAAGAAGAACGGCGATTGTAAAACACCGAATAAATACTGGTGAAGCAAGGCCAATAAAGCAGGCGCCCAGAAGTATTCCTCTAGCAAAACGAAATGAAGTAAAGGAAATGAAGTCAACGAAATGGAGCGTAGTGGAGTAATCGAACCATCTTCTAGCCCATGGAGCTCACCTAATGTTTTTGTTAAGAAAAAAGATGGCAGCACCCGATTTTGTGTTGATTACAGAAAACTAAACGATATCACCAAGAAGGACAGCTATCCACTACCGAGAATTGACGACACTCTAGACACGCTAGCAGTAACCAAATGGTTCTCCACATTGGACTTGCAAAGTGGTTATTGGCAAGTAAAAATTTGTGGCCAAGACAAGGAGAAAACTGCCTTTAGCACAGGTGACGGATTATGGCAGTTTAATGTGATGCCCTTTGGACTCTGCAATGCTCCAGCAACATTTGAGCGGTTAATGGAAAATGTGCTGAAAGGACTCCACTGGAAAACTTGCCTAGTGTATCTTGATGACATAATTGTCATGGGAAAAACTTTCGATGAACACCTGAAGAACTTAGCAGAAATTTTAATGCGGATATCTGCGGCTGGACATAAGCTTAGCGCAAAGAAATGTACACTGTTCCAGAGGGAAGTCAAGTATTTAGGGCACCGCGTAACTGCAGAGGGTATATCAACCGATGAAGATAAGATTCGGGCTGTTAAAGATTGGCCTCGCCCGAAAAATCTGCACGAGTTGCGCAGCTTTCTAGGTCTCTGCACATACTACCGACGATTTGTACCAAATTTTTCCAGTGTGGCTGCGAGTTTACATGAGCTGACTAAGAAGGCGCGACCATTTCATTGGGGTGAAGCTCAAGAACAAGCATTCCTAAGGCTCAAGGAGTTATTATGTACGGCACCGATTCTTGGATATCCTGTGGCCGGGGAAAAACTTGTGCTGGATAGCGATGCAAGCGGATACGGAATAGGAGGTGTGCTTTCGCAGGTTATCAATGGAACCGAAAAAGTCATAGGCTATTACAGTCGAGTACTTTCGAAGACTAAAAGAAACTACTACGTAACGCGACGGGAACTCTTGGCGGCGGTAGAATGTGTAAAGCACTACCAAAAGTATCTGTACGGTCAGCACTTTCAACTAAGAACCGACCACTCTGCCCTCAGGTGGCTGCTGCAATTTAAACAACCAGAAGGGCAGCTAGCTCGTTGGATTGAACGACTTCAAAGCTATGATTTCAGCATCGAACACAGGAAAGGCATAAAGCATTGCAATGCGGACGCCCTTTCAAGACGCCCCTGTAATTTAGAGTGCAAACATTGTTCGAGGGCTGAAGGAAAAGAGTGCATTGTTGATATAAGACTAACGCATATTGAGTCTGAAGCCTGGTTGGCGGCGCAACAGAATGACCCCATACTGTCAAAAATTATGTCAGCCAAAGCAGAGGACAGGAGGCCTACCCGTGAACAAATATCAGCTGAAAGTCTGCTAATGAAGGGTTATTGGGCCCAGTCGAACAGCCTACGGGTTATTAATCACTGCTTATACCGTATATGGGAAAGTGCGGACGGCAAAACTGAGACAAAGCTAATTGTGGGTAATCGGGTGCCCCATTTGAGCGGATAGCAATGGATGTAGCAGGCCCTTTCCCTGTCAGTCATTCCGGAAACCGTTACGTTCTTGTGGTGATCGACTATTTCAGAAAATGGCCTGAGGTGTACGCTATACCGAACCAGGAAGAACGATAATAAGCGCATTTGTGAACAACTGGGTGTGCCGCTACGGTGTTCTATTAGAATTACACTATGACCAGGGAAGGAATTTTGAATTTGCTATCTTCAAGGAAATGTGTGAGTTATATGGAATAAGAAAGACCATCGCACTTTAGAGGAATACTTAAGAAAAGTGGTCAGTGGACATCAGAAGGAATGGGACAAACACATCCCTAAATTTCTGTTGGCATACAGATCGGCTGTTCATGATTCCACCTCCCGGACGCCTGCAAAAGTTATTTTCGGAACGGAACTTAAATTGCCTGGCGATTTAGAATTTGGTGTTAAGCCCGCCGCTATAGATAAAGACAACGCTTCCCAGGAACAAGAAGACCTTAACGGGCTTCATGAGTTTGTACGCAATCGAATTAAAATAGTCAGCGATAAGATGAAGCCGAGGCATGATAGGGCAGGAAATTCAGCTGGTTCTGCTATTTAACCCGCAACGGAAAAAAAGACTATCTCCCAAATTACAAACGCATTGGGACGGCCCCTATAGAGTAATTAAAAGGATGAATGATGTGGTATACAGAATACAGAAAGATCAGAGCCCAAGGTCTAAAATGAAGGTTTTTCATCTAGAACGACTAGCCAACTATGGAAAAGGAATATCTATGTCTGTTCGGGACGAACAGGCTTAAGTGGGCGGCAGTGTTACAAGAAGTTTCCACAACTAGAAATTTCTTCGCGCAAATTTTGACAGCTGGAAAAATCTAGTGTCGTAATAAACTGGAAAGAACTAAAATACCTGACTACTCATATAAATACGAGCATTTATTGACGCAGTAGTTCAGTTCATAAGTAAAACGCAGAGTGTGAAGAACTAAAGTGTGGCTAACGTTTAGTCTAACTACATCGTGTAAATAATGTGTGCTATTAAAGTGTTTTTCTTTAATTTTTCTGTAATTTTTTCTGTAATTTTTAGTAAGAAGAGCTATAAATAATTTCAAACAGTGTTTATTATTTGAAATGCAGAAAAAATTCGAATTAATTAAAAGGTAAATAAATCAACGATTTTATAAAGGGTAAAATCGTAACAATATGTATAAAAAGACTTTCAAAGTAATTATAGCAGTTAAAAAGTTAGAATGTAAAAAAATGCTGCCAAGTCTTGGCAATTCTTGGCTTTTCTCTTTTAATTATAATCAAAAATATTTGTAATAAAAATATTTAAAATGTTTTTTTATTTTAATTTGATAAAATAATAAAAACAACAAAAGCTAACAAATAAATTATGAGTTTGTTAGTAAATGTAGAGCTATAGATCGTGTAGATGATATATTTCTTGTTCCGTTGAAGTCCATATATGAAAACAAGTAGTTATAAATACAGATATAAAGCTTTATTATAAAAAAATCTACAAAATTGTCCAAAAATGGCAATTGAAATTAAATAAAAAATCCGAAATAAAAGAATACATTTTAAATAAAAAAATTACAAATAAAATTTAAAAATTCGCAATCGATACTTAAAAAGATCAATCAAAATTAAAAATACCAAACGCTATTAAAAAAAATTATTGAAATTGAACAAATATTTAATTTATTTAATTTGGTGTTTTTGAATTTCAAATGATGCTTTATAAATTACATTTGGAGTCATTCCCAAAGTTTTTGAAACAATCTAAATGTTTTTGATGGTCTTTGAATTTGACTAAAAATTTGCACGTGGCTATTCCACGTTCCCATATCTGTGCTCTTTTATTTTTAAAAATTCGATGTAGTTCACGGTGGCGTTGTGCAAAATGGCCCAAGAAATATGACTCCAATCTTAAAATGTAATTAAGCCCCATTTTTTGGGACACAATTTCATAATGAAAATTAACACTAAAAATGAAATGAAAAATAACCCCAAAATATGCAAAGCAAAGAAATGTTGTTTATGCCCAGCATTTATATTGCATGGAATCAATATCATCCGAATGTACTCCTTTTAAACATTAAAGTTACTTGGACCAACCTAAATTGAAATATTTTAAAGAATCATTATAAAAATCAAATATTCTAGTGATGCGCAAAATAGTTCAAAAAGTAATTAAATTTCTTCTTTTTGTCCATGAGTGTGTCTTCCCAGCCAGTTCTTATTCAATTTGCTGGTAAGAATGGAAGAACCATCAATTTCCGATATGCGGTTTTTGCATCATCCGACGATCTTATAACATTGCGTCTTAGAGGTTGGCAATTTTGAAACGTACACACAAAAAAAACCTGTTTGTAATATTAAACAACTCTCATAGAATATTTTTGTAAATACAAATAAAAAAATTTTTAAAAAGGCACTAGCAATGGAATTTGTAAAACCAAAAAAAAAAAATTTTTGTTATTTTTTGTAACTTAAATATTTATTTTTAAAGAAACAAATTCTTTAAAATTAAAAATTGAAGTTACAAAAAAATAACAAAAAGTTTTTTGTATTTACTAATTCCATTCTTGGTGCCTCTTGAAAAAAAATGTAATTGTATTTACAAAAATATTCTATAAGAGTTGTTTAATATTACAAACAGAATTTTGTAATTTTTTTGTGTGTACATTAAAACTCAGTCAATGTAATAAATAAGTTTTAAATAAAAATTATTTATGAACTGCAAATTATAATAAATAATTATTAAAAGCTGCAAATTTTGTTTTAAATGCTTCAAAAAGGTCAAAAAATGTACGTTTAGAAATTGCTAGCTTGAAAAAAATGCCCCGAAACAAAATCCTGGGCACGCCACTGAATGATTTTTTTTTTCAAATTTTGATCTCATATTCTTTTTATGGACATTAATAAAGTCTGTATTGAATAATTTTGTTAAAGTATAGCGTATAGTTTAAAGAATAATTAAATTTAAAGTCAGCCCTACTTTTTGTATAAATTACTCTAACAACAAATTACTAATTCTTAAAACATTTTGTGCTACCTCTAAATATAAACGAATTTAGCTGAAACTTGACTCAGGAAGCTTAGGAATAGGGGCAACATTGTGGAGATTGCGAATTTAAAATTTGATGTTTTTTGGACCACTCTAATGTTCATATTTAAAATTATTGAGTTGGAAGTATTATTTTATTTAAATTTTTTTATTTTTTTAGTTTGCTTGAAAGAAATCGTGTTATCATAAATAAATAGATAATTATTTATAATTGTTCAATATTTCACTTGTATGGGTTTTCATATATCAATTCAGTTTTGAGTCCATAGAGTACGGAAATACTTATAGTTTTTCTCTATTAATTCGTTATTTTTTTTATTAGCAAATGAAGTGAAAACGGTATTCTTCAAGATACAAATTCAAAAAATCATAAGATGGTTGTTTTCCAATTGATTTTCAAAAATATTTTATTGTTTAAAATAAATGAGCTTTACGTTTTAAAATCGGTTTGAAAATGGCTAAGTTACGGCCATTTAAGTTAGAGATGAGCACTTAAGCGATTATCACGAACTAAAAATTTCAATCACTCACGAAGTTTTTTCTACTCACGCTCACGAAATAATCACGAATTACGAATTGAAAATTTTTTTTGAAAAATTAAATATAAAAGAATAAATTTTATCACTTGAACCACACGCAGAGAAAAGAATGGTTGCTATGAAAAAATATGATATATATATGGAACTATAAAATGCTGAGAACAATCAACGAATAATTATAAACCAAATAATACTGTCTTGTTTTCATAAAAAAATTGTATCAGTTCAGTCGCCCATGTAATAATGATAATATATTATTATTTTCAACTGGGGAGTTTTTATACATATAGCATTATAAATTACACTAATCAATTCATTGTCGGAGAAATTCATTTTCAAAAAGATTCTATATAAAGATTTTATATGTTGGAATTTTTTCCAATAAAAACAATAATATTTTTTTTTTTGTAAATAACGACTTTTTTGTGAAAAAAAAATACTCAGAATATTAATAAAATGACTTTTTATAAGAAAAAGTCTGTAGAACCCAAGAGCTTTAGAAATTTTTTTTATACAAACATTTATAGATTCTATGGACTTTTCCTTAAGGAAAAATTCTCAGATTCTGCAAACTGTTTTTTAGATAAAAATTCATATATTCTTAAAAAAAAACTTTGATTCTAAAAAATTATTAGATCCTGAGGACTTTTCATCATAAAAAATACTTAGATTCTAAGAACTTTTTCAAGTGGAATATTCTTAGATTCCAAGAACTTTCTCTAAAATAAAAATTATGGGACTCTAAGAACTATCTAAAAATCTTAAAAATGTCCTTGGAATCTAAGAATTTTTCTATTCGAAAAAGTCCATAGAATCTTTGTTTTTTTATTCAAAAAGTCTAGAATTTAAAATTTTTTTGAAGAATTTTTCTTTAAAAAAATCCATAGAATCAAAGAAGTTTTCTTGAAAAATCCTTGATATCAATTATTTTCTTAGGAAAGACATTTCTTAATGAAATATTCTTAAATTTAAAGAACTTTTTCAAAGTTTCGAATCATGATAGAGCTAATTATAGTTATTTTATTATTATAATATGATAACTATATTATAGTTCGACTATGGTTGGCACAATCATAATGCCAAAATATATAATGCTCTTAGAATATAATTGCCCCAACCATGTTTTTTCTCTGCGTGCACTTGACTTGTAAAAAAATCTTAAGAATAAAAAAATAAAAAAAAATCGGAAAAATAAAAAAAACAAATGAAAGGAATAATTACGACAAAAAATCGACTCACGCTCACGCACGAATTTTTTTATCGCTGACGCACGATCACTTGAGGGATTTAAATTTGGCTCACTAAATTTCGTGTCACGTGCCCACCTATAGTTTTAGTTAAAATAAACGCACATAAAAAAAAAAGAAAACTTTAATTTTCTTCACGCTTAAAGTTAATCGTAACTGTAAAACTGACGGTAAAAGTTTTATTTTTCCTTTTTTGTGAAAAATCATACACGTAAAAAAGAATCAGAATATTTTAGTTATTTTTTTATAAACGTCTCTGCCAGTACCTTTTTTTTAATTGTTATATCCTTAAATTAAATAAAATAAATTTTTGAAAATCAGTTTAAAAATCTATGAATTTTTAAAGTTGTTATTTTAAGAATACTGTTTTTCACTAAATTTGCTAATAAAAACAAAAAAAAAAAAACAAAGTGATCGCGAAAAACGGCAGCAGCTTCTACAGTCAGCTTCTACAGCAGTGTTGTTTTGCACACAATTCTATTCGATTAATTGTAAAACGAAAATTTCAATTAATCGTTGAGGAAAAAACCCGAATAAATGGTAGTTTGATGGTACGTGTTCGAATCACGGGATCAAACAAATAAACTTTTTTTTGTTTTATTTAAGAAAATCTACTTTTAGACCACGAATATTGTTTCCCCAATACTTTTCATGCGCTTTTTAAACAACTTGTTCTAGCGTCTACATAGTATTATTATCATTTTGGGTTTGGGAGAGCATTTTTGCGTTATTTTCTTCTTTGCCTGAGTTCGGTTTGAGTTCGCCTATAATTGCTTTAATGTTGGAAAAAAATTTAAACTTTTATATACACTCACAATATTATTTCGTTAAAATCAATCTAAAATACATATTAAATTAATAGAAAATACAATTAAACAGGTGAAAATATATTATGAGTGTACTCTTTACTATTTGCACTTTAAAAAGCTGTAATGTTAAATTTTCTTAAAAACTGAAACGAAGTTAATATTTTGATATAAAAAATAACGCTGATAAGAAATCAAAAATTTATCTAACAGAATTTTTTTCCAGCTAGCTTTAAGACTTTTTAAGAAGATTTTGGCCTCCTAAATCCGATTTATGGCACTCAATTTTATTCCCAGAAGTTTTGCTCTTACTAAAGTGCATCTGAAAATAAAAAATTAGTATTGGCAAAAATTGTTCCATTTTAATTGGTTTTTACTTTTTTTTTCTTTTGGAAATAATGATATGAAAATTTTTTTTAATTGATAAAAAATTGTTTATAAAAAGCTGTATTTAAAAATTTATTAAAAGCTGTATGTAAATTTGACATTACTTCACGTTAAGAGTTAACGCAAGCACTTATTGACCTTATTCTAGTGTTTCCAATTATTCGACAAAATTTGTATAGACAAATGTTTGTACAAATTAAGCATTTTGGCCTGTTTGCATAACTTTTTAATATTAAGTTAAACGCATTATTGACAGTTCACAAATCATGCGAAATTGTTCATCAGGTAGTGGAATTAAAAGCATGTTAGGACACCCAGTACCAACAGTTGTTGAAAACCCACCAGCACGCCCTCGACAAGAACGTGATAATTATGGAAGAATAAATCTGAAGGGAAATTGTTACCTATGTCCCAGAAAAATATCAACATGGAAAGCCTGCAAAAAATGCCAAAGCCAGTTTGTGCTCAACATTCAGATTAGTGCATATATTCCAAAAAATAAAAACTTAGATTCTAAGGCTTTTCTTTGAAAAATACTTAGATTCTAAGAAGTTTTTCTAGTAGAAATATTCTTAGATTCTAAAGACTTTTTCTTAAAGAAAAATTTCTAAAAAAAAAATTAAAAATGTTAGAATCTAAAATATTCTTTATTAAAAAGTCATTAAAAATTAAAAAAATGAAGTATTTTTCTTACAGAATCAAAGTTTTCTTGAATGAAAAGTTCTCAGTATCTTTGTTTTTTTCCTTAACAATTTTTCTTCTAAAAGTCTTTTTAAGGTAAACATTTCTAAAGGAAATATTCTTAAAGAGCTTTTTCATAGTTTCTAAGAACTTTTCCCTTTAAAAATTTTCTTAAATTAGATGATAATCCAGGAATCATAATATAGTTATGAGGGACCATAATATGATCAGATTTTGAGTAAACTATGATTAAATGCGATCATATTATGATCATGATCAATATCATGATATGTTTATTTAGGACCATAATATGGTAATTATGGTTATTTTATTATCATAATATAATAACTATATTATAGTACGACTATGGCACAACCATAAACCCAGAAATATATGATGCTCTTCGAATATGATTGCCCCAACCATGTTTTTCTTTGCGTGTGGGTGTAGACACAAAGGTTAAGGAATCATGCCTTAGACTTTTTAAAAAGAAATTGTTGTCAGACATATTCAGTGGAAGCAAAACAGATAAACGCAGTGTCGACAGTATTTTACCGACATTTTGCCGATAAGACTGGTATTTTATTTTCTTTATTTGTCACTGTTGAAAAATTAGAAAAATTCAAAAAGTCGACATAAGAAAATTTTCCAAGATTTACTCTAATATTCCTGAGGAGGGTCCTCCTTACCTAGTATATTGTTCATATAAGGTAATTCTTAAATATTTTTGACGAAACAACTAGTTTCTACTAATATTCTTCAACTTTTTATATAATTTGTTTTGTAGGTCAATTAAGTCAAAAAATTTTATGTTTTTTCGATTTTATAATTTTTTTTGTTTTGTAATTATTAACGAAACTGTTTTTAAGAAAATAGCTTCAGAATAGAATTTTTGGAAGTTGATTATTTCTCATAATCTAGAGCAATAGTTTTACAGCTTGTAGAAAAACTTATTGTCCTCTATATTTTGTTTTCTGCCGGTTTTAAGACCGATGATTTTTGTTTTAAATTATCTCAAAAGTAATCTGTTATTTTGTTCCTAAAAATCTTACATTTATGTTTATGTAAACGGGTTAAGGTTCTATAGAATTGGTTCCATTGCAATATGCTGTAGAATTGATGTGTTTGAAACCGACTGTAAACATTTTTCTTGGGAGAAGAAAAAGAAGAACTCCTACGAAATTAAAAAGTCAATTATATGACGTTGACTTGAAAGAAATGCAACCTTATAGTGAAGGACGTAAAAATATAACTTATATTAATTAGAATTTTTAAAGGAATTGAAACAAAAATTAAAAATTGTCTATCGTAAATCATAAGGCTTATATAACACTTGTGTTTTGTTGCTTCAAAAGGTTATGTAATCCTTAAAGATCTCTTTTACTCGATTAAAAAAAAATCATTGTATTTTAGTTAGTTTTTTTCCAAAGATTTTTTTTTTTAATTTTGTACCCAAAGTTACAAAATTAGGAAGTTTTAAGAAAAAATAACGGAAAAATCTATATTAAAAATTTAACTGGTCAATCGACCTATTATAACGGGTTATTCCGGTCGAATGATTATTTAAGTTTTAAATGATTTGTTTTGACGTTAACCGAAACACAGGCGATTAAACGAGGAATCGGTTAATTGATTAACCGAATTGGAAATACTACATTACAAGGCTGATATCAGTTTATAGTAAATGTTCCTGCTAACACTTTGCCGCACAATCACATCAAAAGTCTTAATATCAAAAAATCTAAAATTAAATACTTTTTTCACGCGTTTATAAAATTTTCGCTTAAACCCTTTTTTTTAAAGAAATCCTAAATTAGTCAATTTTTAACCACGCCCCATCCGCCCACTTTTTGGAAAGGTTTTTCCACTTTTTATTCGTATCATACAGCGCAATAAATACTGTAAGTTTGACATTGGGGATTGCATGGGCTTACGCCCGTGCGTATCTGGAATCCCCCATTATTACCTTGTTCCCTGCCAAAATTTTTAAATGTTCCTTATCAATGAGTAAGCCAATACTCCAAGTAATACATACATATTTAAAATTTCAGGTTTCTACCTATATCGGTGTGGGTATGCCATCAACGGGGAGACTTTTCTCGTTTTTCCCCTTTCCGGTAGGAATTATCTGAAATCCCGTCTGTGAGAATTTCTACGCCGGAGGAGGAACCTGCATACCAAATTTCAACTTCCTAGCTCTAGTATTATATTTTGTATCACTAATCTATACTAATAGCCTGTTCCTCGATCTCGAACGAAAAACTATTCGAACGAAAGCCAGTCACTCGAATTCGAATCAATTTGGGTTTCTCTATTTCGAAAGCCTTCGATCGACTTGACTTACGTGTGTCAATTTTTGTTTCTTACGCATTTTCAAATAACAGAGATGCCAGATCATATATTTTGAGCATAAAAATACTACAAAACTGCTAAAGACGAAAACAACCCTGTTTAACAGTGATCAGCTGTATATGACAAATGAAATAAAAAAATAACAATAAAGAAATCAATTTTTATTTGAGAATGCGTTTATTTGTTGTTTGGAGAGCTTTTCTGTTGCCTGTTGCTGTTGTCTGTTCGGTGCGGTCAATGCTAGCTCTTGTAAAATAAAAGATGTAAAATAAAAAATGTAAATATGAGCTGCTTGGGGCAAACGTAAGTCACAAACAAAACACACTTATCTTTTACCACTCAGCAACAGCGTAATAGGGGGTGAAACGGAGTTTAGTTTTCTGGTCAAATTTTCCTCCTCTGCAGAAAATTTGTTTGCTCTGAACACCAGAGCGTCTTCTAGTCCATTGTTGATTTTTTTAACTAAAATTTAAAATTCTTAATAAACCATAAGTAATTGTATTATTTTGTACTTACCTTTTGTTATCCATTGCTTTTTTTACTTCATTTTGCTTTTGAAAATATCAAATATATATTTACTCGACAAAAAAATAGCAAGTGACTGATTTTGACATTTGCGTTCGAGCTGTTCGAAATAGAGAAACCAAATTTTGTATAAAAACAGTTACGTTTTCATTCGACTTGTCGTTCGAGTCATCGTTCGCATAGAAATAGAGTTAGTGAAACCCAAATCAGTTTTCTTTCGACTAGAAAGCGAACGAACGTGTTCTTTCGAAATAGAGGAACAGGCTATAAATATTTGTCCAACAAATTAAGACTTTTTGAATGGAACAGAATAGCGACCCCATAATTCTGAAAGGGTATGCTGAGTAGATCATTTTTGTAGAACGAACTTATGGTCCAGCACGTCTGAGTTTTTTTTTTTTACAGTGGGTCAAAGTTTTCATTTTTTGGTCGAAGGGAGCATTATACTATATGAAAAAAATGCTGTAAGTTTATGTCTGAGAGAATTCTTATGGTCAGAGTTGTATTGTGGAATTGTATGAGGATTATTTTTGTGGAAGATCTTAACCCTCTAACTGGTCTCTTTCTGGTTTAATTTGACCCTTTTTTCGAGAAAATCAAAAAATATCCTTTAAAAAAGGACATTTAAGGATTAAAATATTTTTCGAAAATGTTTGCCGGAAAATTTCAGTGGGGGTCACCAGTCAGCTGTGACTTACAAATTGGGTGTGATATTTATTAAAATTAATAATAAAAAATAAAAGAAAAAATTCAAGCATAATTGAGCTACTAAGCAGTACATAACGGGTGGAATTTTACTAAAATTAATATAAAAAAAGAAAAATTAAAGCTTAAATAAGCATTGCGGATTCTGTTTGCAAATTAAGAGATTGGTTTTGTTTTATTTGTGGACATTTTACGCACCATCAAAGCAGAAGAAAGATATTCCCTACAATTGAAGAACCATATTTTCTTTTCTTTGGAATACGATTTTTATCTGAAGCTTGGATACCAAAAACCGTATGTACTACTTGCGAAAGTGGTCTTTTGACCTGGTACAAAGGCGGTACTAAGGCGCTGCAATTTTCTGCGCCTATTACATGGATTGAACCTGAAGATCACAAATCAGATACATGCTATTTCTGCGTAAATTACAAATTTGGTAGAAGCCAAATGCACTACGCGATAATGACATACGAAGCAACAAATAATTTTATTTTACCAGAAGTGCGCTGTGAAGGTGTTCCGGTGCCTCAACCGCCTACACATACATTTTCGGCCAATATGACAGTCGCCAATACAGAAATAACAGCGGCGGTTGAAAACATGTCAGATATAAGTTACTTGCCTCTTGATGGTTTAAACATATGTCCTAATTTGATAGACCAATCTTATTTTGAAGATCTTGTTAGAGATTTAGGACTAACAAAAGAGAAAGCTGAAATATTATGTTCCAGATTGAAAAACAGGAATTTGATAAAAGCCGATGTAAAAGTTACATTTCCAAGAAAAAGACACGCCGATCTGGAAAGTTATTTTAAAAAATCAGAAGAACTTGTATACTGTTGCAGTATTGAAGAGGTTCTAAAATATCTAAAGCTTCCACTGGACTCTTCCGCTTGGCGACTATTATATAGATAGTTCAAAACACAGATTAAAAGCAGTTTTACTGCACAATGGAAATCAGCATCCATCAATACCGGTTGCGTATTCCACAAAAAAGGAGGAAACATACGCAAATATTTCAAATCTCTTAAATAAAATTGAATACTATAAATATAAATGGGAAGTATGCGCAGACTTCAAAATGATTGCAATATTGACTGGAATACAAACAGGATACACAAAACATATGTGCTTTCTTTGTAAATGGGATTCATGTGCTACCAGCAGCCATTATCATATTAAATATTTCGAAGAACGTAAAGAAAATATTATTGGTGACTTAAATGTAATCCATGAATCCCTTGTCCCAAAAGATAAGGTCATACTTCCACCGCTGCATATTAAGTTGGGCGTGGTGAAAAATTTTATTAAAAATGCTTTCAAACGAATTCAAACAATTTTCCCCAGATTATCTGCAGCAAAATTAAAAGAAGGTAAAATACGGTTTTAAGAAATAATTTATTTCATTTAATGTAAATTACCTTTTCTAGGAATGCTCGTTGGACCCGATATAAGAAAATTATTACAAGATGAAGAATTTTATGGTCAACTGTCGGATATGCAAAAGACAGCATTTGACTTTATACAGCTGGTTAAATCAGAATTCCTTGGAAACTCAAAAGCACAAAACTATGCAGAAAATATTGAAAGCATGCTAATCGGTTTTAACAATATTGGCGTTAAGATGTCACTAAAGCTGCATTTTCTGCACTCTCATCTCAATTTTTTTAAAGAAAACCTTGGAGCGGTTTCAGATGAACACGGTGAAAGGTTTCATCAGGATATAAAGGTATTGGAAGAAAGATTCAAAGGGAAATCCCAAAGTGTAATGCTTGCTGAATACGTATGGGGCTTATTCAGAAACCTTGACCCATCGGAACATTCACGTCAAGCTAAATACAGGAAAGCATATTAAGTTTAATCTTTAATCCATTGTCATACTACTGCTATTTCCCAATTCCCTTTTACTCGAAAATTTGAAGCAAAAAAATAAATATGTACATACTATAATAAACCACTATTAAAACAAAATTATAATTTTTTTTATAGAAGTTGGCGTGTAATTTTGCCAATTAATCCTAAAGAGCTTTATTTACAACAATCGTGTCTTTGGTGACCCCCACTGAAATTTTCCGGCAAACATTTTCGTAGAATATTTTAATCCTTAAATGTCCTTTTTTAAAGGATATTTTTTGATTTTCTCGAAAAAAGGGTCAAATTGACCCATAAAGAGACCAGTTAGAGGGTTAAGATCTTTCACAAAAATAATCCTCATACAATTCCACAATACAACTCTGACCATAAGAATTCTCTCAGACATTAACTTATAGCATTTTTTTTAATAGTATAATGCTCCCTTCTACCAAAAAATGAAAACTTTGACCCACTGTAAAAAAAATACTCAGACGTGCTGGACCATAAGTTTGTTCTTCAAAAATGATCTACTCAACATACCCTTTCAGAATTATAGGGTCGCTATTCTGTTCCAAAAATGCTGTTGGACAGTGAAATTAAATAAATTTTAAATGTTATTTTTTTACATGAGCTCACTTTTACTGTTTACTTTAAAAATATTATAAAAAGTCAGCAAAATGCATGTGGTGTTAAAATCGTTAAATAATATTTTTACTCATAAATTTTTTATTAAATATTTTAATGGAATAATATAAAGCCTATGTCCATCCTAAAGGAACATTGTAAATATTGCAACCAAAATATTTGAAATCAGTTGAGTATTTACGGAAATAACCTCCTACAAACAAACACACATTACCTTTTTATTATATTAAGTATAGATATATGTGCAAGTATCACAATTTGACCATCGCTAGTTTCATGTTGTCTTTAATTCGTTCCCAACGGAAATTAATTCCAAACATACTACATGTTTCACATTATATACACATGTATCTATGAGTGTATCTACATAAATTCATTTACAGGTAGTAAAAAATCAATTTACTTTAATTTCATTGTTCATTATTATTGTTTAATTATTTTAACCTTAATCGAAATTAGGACAATGTGCGATAAAACCTGATTTACTTTAAATTCAAATGACTAGCTATGAAAAACAAATTATGATTTGCTAAAGTGTTAGCAAACATTTGAAAAAATCATGATTGATTTTTTACTGTCAACAATAATAATAATTTAAGATTAGCAACAATTATTTACATGCTCAACAACAATTTATTGCAAAATTTGTATTTTTCAAACCGATACAAAATTTAAACTATTAAGAGAAAAATACTTCAAAATTGTAATTAACCCAATTTACTAGAAAAACTTGTTGTTTCCTTAATGATGTTGTTGTAACTGGTACTGTTGATTTGAAAGCATTTAATGCGGCTACAGCTTCATTGAACTTGAAAATTCTTCAAATTCATTGATACATGCATTTATAAAACACATCGTATACCGCAGGGTTCGCAAGAATTTTTTCGTTGCGTGCCAGAAACAGAAAAAAATCTGTCGCGTCCGACTTTGAGAGTATTTTTCATTTGAAGACAGGAAAACTTTTAATTTAATAAATATCATCACAAATTTACATATTTTTCCTCCTTAAAATCAGTCTTTAAGAAATAATTTTATTACAAATCGTTTCCCACTTCAATCGAGCTTTCTGGCACATTTTATTTGTCCTATTTAGAGTATTCAAAAACCGAAACCGAAAACCGGTCAACCGGTTTCTTTTTTTTAAAAACCGATCGGTTTCGAATATTTTGTAAATTCGAAGAAAACCCAAAACCTGTCTTTTTTGTTCGGTTAACCGGTTTTTTTAAATACATCACCAACTGGGTTACTTGGTCTCTTTTCCTTTTTCCGAACATTTTCATAATAGTTTGTTTGGTTATAAAGATTAAGATGTAAGTCTGATAGATTCCGATGAAGACTTAACTTTGGATATTCCAAATTCAAATAGTTTAATTTCTGATCTAAATAACACAATAGACAGTATTCAAAATCCTAAAAAAGAGACTGTACTAAATCATTCATCATTATGTGATGATTTCATATATCTTGATAAATGCGACAAAAGAACTGAAAAGTTGGAAAATTAATATCATTGTCTTTTGACTATTTGTCCAACATCTACTATTAGTGAAAGAGTATTTTCCACTTCTAGCTTTATCGAAAGCAAACAAAAAAAAAATCGACTTAAAACGAAACATTTAAATTGCATATTATTTCTAAAATATTATTTTAGAAGTGAAAAATAGATTTTCTTTTTACATATTTAAAATGTAATATTTAAAAAACTTATTTAATGCCAAACGTTTTAAAAGTTCAAATTACTAACGTACTTATCTTACACAATATACAAACTTAATGATCTCTATTCATTTGTTATGAATATAGTTTTATAATATTAATTTTTAAGATATTATATTAAAAAATATTAAAACCAATAAATAAAATGTTGAAATGAAATACAATAAAAAAATATTATAAAATATTTTTTTTTCAAAGAATGTATTTTTTTTTTTATTACTTTATATATTAAATTTCTTTTTTTTTTTTGTTTGAATTTAAAACAATTAACAAATTATATAAGCTTTTTATTCAAATTAAAAAAAAAACGTTTGACCGGTTTTTTCTGCAAAAACCGAAACCGGTTTTTTTTAAATTCGATTTTTCGAAGAAACCCGAAACCGGTTTTTCCACAAGGCCGGTCTTTTGAATACTCTTATCCTATTCTTAGGCTCCTTACCATTGAATGTATTCTATCAATCTAAAATTTTAAGAAATTTGTAACAAATTTATTACAAAAATTTCGATACATTTCCATAGGGTAAGCTATGGCACACATGTGGCCACATTTGAAAAAATAATTTTTATTAACGAATTGACACATCCACATGCAAATAGTTGGGCACATTCACATTTGAAATGTGCCGGTCACATTGCAATGTGAAATGAGCACATTGGCACATTTCAAATTTGAATACTAACGGCACATTTCACATGTGGCGAATGTGATTTTTTTAATGTTTTTTGCAAAGTTATTAATTTTTTTAAAGTACCTAGGTGAAAATGTTTATATATGTTCGTATATAGTCACATATGGTTTCGTGTATATGCATGTAAGCAATATGGGCAAATACATTCAAAGAAAAATTTCACATATGGTAATATATATGAGAACATACATATATGGCAATATATGATATATTGCATATATTGGTTAATATATTAGTACATATATGTTATATATGTTTATATATGAATACATATATCTCTAAATATAAAGGAATAAAGTTACTGACTGACTCACTCACGTATTCAACTTCCCCCTCCGGCGTAGACATCCGCTAAGACGGGATTTTAGGAAAATCCAACAGGGATTGGCAAAAACTCTCCCTCTTAACGGCCTGCCCACACTAATTTAACTAGAAACCTGAAATATGTGTTACATGGAGTATAAACTAACTCTAACTAAGGTACATTTTAGACTTTTGTGCAGGGAAATGGGAAAAATTGTAGGTCAAAGGGCGAAATGTCTCTCCTTAACGGCCTGCCCGAACCGTCGGACCCAGGAAGTTTGGTATGCAGGTTCTTTCTCTAGTGTAAAAAACAGCTAAGACGGGATTTTTGAAAAATCCAACGGTGAGGGTCAATAATGAGGAAAATTCTGCCCTTTGACGGCCTGCCTAATTCGCTGGAACTACGAAGTTAAAGTTTGGTATGTGGGTTCCTCCTCTAACGTAGACATCCGCCCAGACGTTTTTTTTCTAAATTTCTCACGGGAAGGGACCAAAAGAGAAAGTCTCCCCCTAGCACCATGCCCTAACCGGTGCAGATAGAAAGTTGAAGTTTGGTATGAATGTTCCTCCTCCGGCGTAGACATTATATTAAATGGGATTTTTGAAAAAGCCTATGGGAGGGGCAAACAGGAGAAAAGTCTACGCCCAAATTATATTTTCTAAAATTCCCACAGGGAGAACAAAAAGAGAAAGGGTACCCCTTAACACTCTCCCCTAACCGCTGGAGTAAGGATGTTTATATATACTATGGAGGTTCTTCCTCCGGTGTAGACATCAGCTAAGATGGAATTTTTGGAAAAGCCTAGGGGGATGGGAAAAAAGAGGAAATTCTCCCCCTTGACGGCCTGCCAAAACCGTTGGAGCTAGGAAGGTGAAATTAAGAATGAAGGTTCATCCTCCGGCATAAACAGCAGCTAAGACCGGATCTTTCAAAATCCTACAGGGAGGGACGAGAATGGGGAAATTTCCCCTTGACGGACTGCCGTAGCCGCTGAACATAGGAGGTTGAAATTTGGTATATCTGTATCACCTCCGGTGAGGGCCAATTCATTGATAAGGCACATTTTAAAGTTTTGGACAGGGTCATGGTAAAAATGGAGGATTTCGTCAATTCATTTGGGGACTACGGGAAATTCCGGGCTTTAGCCCGGGCAACATTTTTCTAAGCTAACAACGTAGAAGGATTTGTACGAAAAATACTCATATATGAACATTAATATATGTCCCTATACGGCCATATTTCCTCAAATTTCGAATCCGAGCATATATGGAATAATATATGAACCCATATATGTGGCCACATATATGAACCATATATGAACACTTTTATCTGGGAATGGTATTTTTCTTTACAATTTTTTTCTTTTTAATCGTCGCGTTTCTTTTTAAACCACGTAAGAAAATAATACTTGCCAACCGATTGCATCCTCACCTTGACAATTCGTAAGCGCCATACAAAATCATATTTGCTTACAAGCTAGAATGGTTTTTGTATTTAAAGTTGGAAATGTTAAAGTTTCACCCTCCAAATTTTTTGTGTTTGAGATAAAAAAAAATCTGGAAAGTTTTAGGCTAATCGGAGCATTTTTGGTGCGGCGCACAGTGGTATTTTTTCCGAGAAGTCTGTCAAAAATCCAAACCTTTTGAAGGAATTGACGTATTTCAATGCGGCTTCTTTGAAACCTAAACCTTTAGCTATAAGTTGAAATATCGACTGTAAAGTTCGAAATAGTACAAAATTTATATATTAAGGGTGAAACAATATAACACCTGTGTTTTCTAAATTTTATAGTAAAACTCAAATTTTTTAACAACTATAGGCTGTTAACATATCTTTAAAGTAAATCACTATCAATTTCTATATTTTGCCCTTCATACACCCAAAAAAATAAGTAAGTAAAAAAATTGTTATATTATATTTTTTTTTTTTTTTTTTGTGAAATTTATTTGTTCAATAACATTTTTTTATATCCACCTTTAAAAATTTATATACATAATATTATTTGTATATTAAACTATTTTAGTAAAAATATCTCCATATAACTTTGTTGTTCTTCTTCGAGAAGATTTTTAGCTTCCTCATCTAACTCAATTGAGGTAGACTTCCATTTTGTTCGAGTATTGGACAAATATGGATCGAATGAACATAGCAAAATGGTGAGAAAGTCTTCATTAGTAAAACTTCTTGAAATTTGTTTGTGTTGTGCTTACGAAAGAATATGTCTTCTTTTCTCCTGTGCCTCTTCTGATAGATCTCCAATCGGTAGTATTATGTTCAATGATTTGTTTTCCGTAATACAAAATGTTGTGCACTGTGGCAGGCATGGTCCTCCAGGCATATTTTCGTTATAAAGTTTTGACGTGCCATTAGTACACTGAGCAAATTTCTTGGAATTAAATCTTTTGCTGCATGATATTACTTATAATATTATATAAACCCAATATCTACAGCAGTAATGGAAGCTGCAGTTTCTGGGTCAGAGAAAACCTTCGGTTGGCCTAATCCATATATTTATTTTGTACTTCTTTTTTTTCTTTCTTTTTTTCATGATTTTTTTCGTTTTTTCTCACTGTTTCACCAAGAGGTGCAAACTCCAAATCATATCCCAATTTTAGAACATGTTCCATAAACCGTATTTGTGCGTGAAGTGGTTAAATTCCGAATTCGAAGGCTTCGTTAAATTCATTAACTTCTGGTGGAACTTGGCTTAACTGACTTGATGTTTTTTTTTTACAAATAATGCAGTTTGAAGATGCCTTTGTGCTTTTTAAAGCTTGGACAACTTTTTCATCAATCATAGTGAGCAACATTTTAAAATTAATTTTTATACTGTGATTATTAAATGGAAATATAAATGGCTGAAGTTAATCAATTTGGGCTTTAATTTTACCGGTTTCTTCTTTTATGACCTCGTGCGTTTTCTTTTTAAAAACAAATAGATTCGCATCGGATAAATTTTCAGCATTGCATTGTTTGTATTACTTTTGACCAGAAGATCTATTACATCCCCATTTAGAAATAAATGTCAGACTGCAATCTCCAAGATTTTTAAGATAATCTTCATCTAGTGTAAGCAACAATTTCTCTGCAGTGTGTTCGAGAAGATCTTGTAATCTCACTTCTGCTGAAAGTGTTTTCGGAGGCCAGCAGTCTCTTTTTATAGAAAGTATATCACGGTATTCAAGGAAAATAAGGCAGTTTTTTCATTGGTTCGTTTTCATAACTCCATGTACTGATTTTTTTGTTAACATTTAATCCAAAAAAAAAATGCTAACGCTTCCTCTGGGTTAAATTTATTATCTTTAATTGGCGTAGGAAAGCTGTTGAAAACTCTTTTTGTGCGACTGGGGCTCGCAATTTTGTCTTTCTTACTTTGTGTGGCACGTATTTGATTCAGAAACGATTCTTTATGATTTTGTGAGAAATTTTATCATTTACCTTTTCAAGTTTGCGTCTGCGACTGTTCACTACATTCAATAATTGATTTTGCTGGTCGCGCTTTTTCCCACTTCCATTGTCAGTAGAGGGTTACATTTTGTAATTTAAAAAACTTCTCATTGCTACGACCAAAACTTTGATAACGTTTTTTTAAATTTTTCAAAAAATTTGTCACATTTTTTCAATACTATAAAAGTTTTTAATTTTAAAACTTTTTCATTTCCTACGAGGGTTTTTTTCGAATCTTCTTTTTAAACAACAATAACCTCAAAGTTAGTGTCCTTCTGAGTAAAACAAGCTTTTATTCGTGTAAATCGGTTAAAAATGACAATGCTACAGTACTTTTTCTAAACAACGAAAACCCGATTACGTTTATTTTTTAAAAATTTTTACTTAATCTACTACGTTTGTAAGACAAATCATCAGTTTCACGTTTTAGCGACCAGCAGTAATTCGCTAGCATTCTGATCTGACTTTTTTCTTCGAACCGCTTTTCTATTGTTGATAGCTCTTGGTGGAAGCGTTCGCCTTGCTCGTCACTAAATTGACCCAGATTTTCAGGGAAGAATTTCAATGTATTTTGATTGACATTCTGCATCGCATTTCTCCATACGCCTCTTTAAATTCAGTGTAGTCAGCACTTCTTTTGTTACAAACAAAAATGTTTAGATAAAGATATAAGACTCACAATTAAATATTTTAGTTAGCTTTTTTTAAGAAAAATACGTTGCTTTTTGAAGCTGCACCACTAATACTAACTAGTAAACAACTTTTTTGCAAGTATGAAAAAAAAGTAACGATGTTATTACAAAAATAATTTAATTAATGCCTTATTTACAATGATAGAGTACTAACCTATACAGAGTGGATTTTCTTTATTTCTCCTTCGCACTAATGTCTTGTTTGTATTATACTCGTATAATAAGTCCTAAAGCTAGAACTGTAATTGACCTAAGTTCCTTAAGTTGGCTTTGGCATACGCCGAACTTGAGTAACAATCTAAAGTAAAAAACAAAAAATTTTTAATTTCTTTGTTAATTAAAACGTAAATAATAAAAGAAAAGCCCATTTTAATTGGGTTTTAACGGCGATTCGTTAACAAAAATTAAAAAAAAATAGTTTAAGGAATTCTAATATCTCTTGATTAGAAACAGTATTATAACTTTGTCAATGTTTTACCGATTTATACGAATAAAATCTTGTTTTACTCAGAAGGACACTGACTTTGAGGTTATTGTTGTTTTAAAAGAAGATTCAAAAAAAACCTCGTAGGAAATAAAAAAGTTTAATAAAAAATTAAAAATTTTTATAGTATTGAAAAAATCTCTACATATTTATATTAATAGTACACGGGAAGTATATATATTTGGAAAGAGCACGTTCATTTCTAATTAATTCCGTTTCCGTTTCTTATTAATTCCGTTTCGAAATCGGTTAAAAAATGACTGAGATAGAAAAGTTTAAGTGCGGCAGTTTAAAAAATACTCTTTTCCCCATATCTCGAAATTTTGAGGGTATATTGCAACTTATAACACCGGTTATATAATACACTCAGCTGGACCTACAACCTACACTAGGTCATTTCCCAAGTTCTTTTTCAGTGTAGCACCGTGTAATTAATATTGTTTGTAAGACATTCAATGGTAAAAGTATTGTAACAAAATATAGTTGAAACAACCTCTTACTGTGAATTTTTTATTAAACTTCAAGACCTTAAGTACTAAATATGAAATTCTTATATCTAAGCTAGACCATCTGCAACTATCGTTGCAGGATGTGTTTGTTACCTGTGTGTACGCTTAGTATAATCAAATATCATACAGTATACAGTATATATACCTGTGTTTACTCCTAGGTAAATATGAACAAATATACTCACTCTTGGTATTTCCTTTTTTTTTTTTTTTTGCTGAGTCTCAAATTAAAATTACTTTTTATTTTTTTCGACTCATAACATTAATTGAAGACGCAGTTCTAAATACTTTTTAAAATATATTGTATTAAAGAACTTAGGTTTTATAAGCGCTTAGTAAAGTTTGCATTTTAATTGAGTTCAAAATCAAGCCGTAGGATTGTTTTTGTGGTACAGTGAGCATTAAAGTGTTAATCTAAATGTAAAACCACAACGAAAATAAATAAGCTACGGTAGGTGGAAAATAAACTCCAAGTAGTTTTTTTTTTGGAAAATCATTGACTATATTTTTTTATTGTTCATATAGGAAGTTTATATGAAATTCGCAAATAACTTAAAAAAATTGGAATTTTTATCGAAAAATGACTCCAGCTCCTCCGCGTGCAAAATGCGCAGGCGTATTTGGTATGCAACAAACAAAAAATATCAACATTTGAACTGCTGCAAAATCTAAAAAATTTATAACTTTAAAAAAAGAAAAAGGGTATTTTGGATCACCCTGTTCACTATGTAATAGTAAAAATTTAGCATTGATTTTTTGGTTCCATAGGTTCTAGGGTATCTTAAACTCGGGTTTTAAAATCGATTACAAAAAAAATTGTTTTGGCCGCCTTCTACAAATATGTACCACAGTGCAGCGCACCAACGAAATGGGATTTTAATTTGAAAATTATTTTTGTATTGTTAGACTTTTTTTTCTACACTTGTTATTCACAATTATTCCCGAAAATAAAAAATAGTGAAAATGATTTGGAAATCCTCTGTTCGGTACTTTTTTTGATTCATTTTGAACCAAAGAAGCAAAAACTTAAAATTAATCGAAATAGAGGTTTAAGATAATTTTTACAAAATAAAATTAAAATCTTGTTAGTGTAAAAACTAAAAATTTTTCCACCCTAAAAGCAAGGACTCGTTTCGCCACTGAATATAATAAATTATATTATTTTACTCATGCTGGCAACACTCTGAACCGAGAAGGGAGTAAAATGTAATGAGAGTATCCCCTTAAGGTTAAAATAAGAACAAACCAAAAAGAAAGTCTCTTAAAAAGAAGTTTTTAGTAAATAATAAAGTTGAAGAAGAAGTAACAAAAAAGTATATAGCTAAGCAGTTTAGAATTTTTCCCAGAACTTTATTAAATATTTTAATTTAAACTGAATAAAACGAGCAATTAAGCACTAAATGCAAAAGGCTTCGAACCTCTATTTTTGAGGATATTGAGGAATCAATGCCAACAAAGTTATGTTCTTGTAGCAAACAATATGACTGGTTTGGAAAGGCAAAACATCCTAGATGCTTTAAAGGAATAAGATCTCTAGATGTGGATTATGATTTTAACAAAAAAGCGAGGATGACAAATCCTTATTATTTTAAATAAAAGTTTTTTTTTCATATTTCATATTATTTATTGGATCTTCACTTTTAAAAACTGTAAACTAACAATTATTATCCAAATCTTAAATCTGAATATTATTTATTAAGTCCAGCCAGTGCCAGACTGATGTTATGTGGTTTAATAGAGATGATTATTGCTCCTTATTATTAGCGGACCAGATTCGCAAAGTCCCTCCTTCTCAGACGCTGGTGACCGTGATTATTAGTTAAGTTACGGGCTAGTATGTTGGGATGTGTTTCCAGTTTTGTTAAATAGCTTTGACAGTGTCTAGTTATTTCATCTTTGACCAGGGGTACATTCAGATCTGTATGTATGTTGTAGTTCCTATCATACCAGGGTGCGTTCGTGATCGTCTTCAAGAATTTATTTTGCATTCTCTGTATTTTTTCTATATTGGACGCAGGGGCATTACCCCAGAGCTGAATTCCGTAACACCATATGGGTTTCATGATCGAATTGTAAATAAGTAATTTGCAGTCCAGGCCTAGTTAAGGGTTTCTGCCAGTTAGCCAAGCGAGTTGAGCAGTTTTTAGCTTCATCTGAGTTATTTTCGCATCTATATGATTTTTCCACGTAAGTCGACGGTCAAAGGGAATACCGATATATTTAACACATGTGTGTTGAGGTATATTCTGATTATTAATTTTAATGGGTAGACACGTCTCTTTTCTCAGTGTGAAAGTAATGTGGATACATTTCTGTTCATTCACCTTAATTTTCCACTTGTCCAACCAAGCTTTCAATTGTGAAATGTGAGTCTGTAACATTCTAGACGCTATTTTTAAGTCATCATGAACGCTTAAAATTGCAGTATCGTCAGCGAAAGTCGAGGTGTGGGTATTAATATCTAATGGAATGTCTGAAGTATAAAGGATATATAACAGACCCAAAATGCTACCTTGTGGAACTTCGGTTTGTATATCTTGAGGAGAGCTGACAAATTTTTTTCAGCAAGAGTGAATTTCCTATTTGTTATATAGCTTTCGAGTAGCTTGTGAGTATTTGTTGGTAAAAAAAGTTTTATTTTAAACAGTAGACCTTCATGCCAAACCTTATCGAAAATCCTGTAAAACATTGAAAAAAGGGCAGAGCAGTATTTTTTCTCCTCGAACGTTTTTCTGAGAACAGTAACTAGCCTGTGGGCTTGCTCAATGGTGCTGTGTTTTCTCTTGAAACCAAATTGGTATGCTGGAATAAAATTGTTTTGTTCTACATAAACAGTTATTTTTTCCATTAGGATTTTCTCGAACAGCTTTGACAAATTGGATAAAAGGCTAATAGGCCTATACGATTCCACTTTTGTGTGATCTTTGTCTGGCTTGGGTACCATTTTAACGAGTGAAACTTTCCATTCTGGGGGATAGTATTCAAGGCGTATAATAGCATTTAAAATAAAGAGAATTATCTTTAATGCTATACGGGGTAACTCCAAAAGCACCTTCTTACTGATTCTATCGATACCAGGAGCTTTTTGGGGTTTGTTCAAAAATAGCCTTTTCGACCTCTCTCATTTAAAACATCAATCGGGTAGCTGCTCGGTGCTGGGGTCAAATCTGTGGCAACTCTGTTACATAACTTGTTATATTTGGCGTGAATACTTTTCTTAAATGTTCTACAAACAGACCTCCTTTTTCAGTATCACTTGTAGCCCAACCTCCGTCTGATTTTTTCAAAGGAGGCTAACATAAGACAGGTCTTTTTAAGTTTTTCGTTGCACGCCATAATGAGTAATCAGTTCATGATGTTGGATCTAAATTTTCAAGATATCTGTTTAATGAAGCAGTTCTCTTATGTTCAAGTAGCTTTCCTAATTTTTTAGTGCATTCTTTCAACCATTCCTTAAGTTTAGGAGATCTGTGCTGTTGCCACTCTCTTCGAGCTCTTCGTCGTTCGACATCGGCAGACAAAATAATATTTTTTTTTGCGTAGCGAAGCATTCCGGGATCCGCTAGTTATTTATAATTTTTGTTTTCAAAAGTCCTATTAGTGGTTGAGTAATCCTGGCGACGGCGGTATTTTTGTAAAATTCTTAATTCTTTTTATTACTGTCTAAATTTTTTTAAACTAGTTTTATATATTTTTTAATAAACTAGATTCCGTATAATATATTGTTGGATATAATTTGATAAATTCCGATCTGCCATACCAAACATAACGTATGACGAATCAATATATGATAAACTAGCAGGCAAAGCCCGCTAGCATTTCTAGCGGAGTCCCCAGATGAAAATGGTCCCCAGATGAAATGGATTTTTTTCATATTTCTAGTCAAAACAAGGGCCAAATAGGAAACGTTCCTAATTCTCGTATAAATTTCTAAAAGTCCAGACTTGTCAGTAGTTAGTCCGTACTCAAAGAAACAGGTATATAAATTCTCAAGTTGAAACTGCCCAGTTCTAGCGGAGACTTCTCCTTTTTGCCCCTCCCCGGAGGATTTTCAAAAAACTCCGTCTTAGCTGATGTCTACACCTGAGGAGGAACATACAAACCAAATATAATAAGGAGGTTTATCGCCCTTTGAACTCCCATTGTTACCACTTTTCTGACGAAATATATATAATGCACCTCATCAATGAGTTGGCCTATGCTCCAGGGCAAACATATATTTTAAACTTTAAACAGGGCAAGCCCCTACTCGTACGAATTTCCAAAAATACCATATGTGCAGATTTCGCCGGAGGAGAAACCTATCTACCAAATATCAATTTTCTAGCTCTAACGTGCGGTTTGGGCTGAACGATGTTGGCTGTGTGAGTAAGTCAGTCAATAGTAACGTTATTCCTTCGCTTAAAAGTGCCATGGCCCTTGTTACATTTCGCTTACTTTTCGCACAGTGCCTAAGGAAATTGTTATAAGATAATAAGTGCAAGGTCCTATTACAATTACTTTTCTTACATGGCTTAAAATTTTGTGAACGACAGGAGCCAAAGTAAAGAAACTTTCCAAAAATGCGTTTGTCAGAAGCCGTTAAGGAAATTTAAGACCTTGAGTTGCTTAGGAGGTGCCACTCCCATTTCTTTTATAAAACCCACATTCAGTGCAGAGTTTAAAAAATTTTTAGAAATCGCTGTGCAGAATTTTGCTAATATATGCGTTACTGGAGCCGAAACAAAGCAAAAAAAAATTGTGGGTTGCATGTTAGGTGCCACTCCATCTATTTCATTCCGTCCCGTATTTGACCCCTTAAGGAGTTATCAGATGCAGTTCAAAAATTTTAGTCGTACAAAATTGTTTCAATAGGTGCGGAGGAGTATTAGTATTAAAAACTTGGCTTACATTGAGTACCCCGCCCCGTTTTTCTTTGCAGTTTTTAGAATTATCGTTACAAATGACATGCTTACCTTTGCTCAAAAACATTCAGCAGCAATCGAGATATAGCAATATCAAATATTGGGTATGGAATGTACCACGCACTCTGGTCCCTATTCCTCCACTTTTGGCTCATTGCTTAAAAATCTTGTGTAAATTCTCAATTTGGCTTAACAATAGGTGAGGAAAACAGATATAAAGTATTGAGTTGTATGAGAGGTGACACGCCCCTCGTATTATTCCGCCCACAATAAGCTTGGAGCTTAAAAATGTTATTAAAATATGCAGACCAACTTGCTCATATACGTATAGGGTCCGCCAAATAACTTTTTTTGAAAATGCTATAAAAAAAAGCTAGTGAATATTTTCTCAAATTTCTTTTTTTATTTGAAAGTACAATCCTTCCGGTTAATAATGGAAAATAATTTCATTCAAATGGCTGCTTCGGCTGGCCATGCAGTAGCCTACACGATCGGTCCAATTTTTAAGCACATTATCGATTGTGTGCAGCTGTATTTCACCAATGGCTTCACGAATATTGTCCTTCAAAGCGTCAATTGTCTCTGGCTTGTCGGTGTAACACTTATCTTTGACGGCACCCCACAAATAAAAGCTCAACGGTGTCAAATCGTAGCTCCGAGGTGGCCGAAGGACATCAGCTCTGCGGCTGATAATGCGATCTTCAAAAACAGGGCGCAAAACATCGAGTGTAGCTTCGGCTGTGTGGTACGTAGCTTCAATTTTTGTGAACAAAAATTCGTTCAACATGGCCCGATAACGATCGCCATTGACTGTAACGGCCTCTCCTTGCTCATTTTCGAAGAAAAATGGCCCAATTATGCCTCTGGACCAAAATCCGCACCAAACAGTGACTCGTTTTGGGTGCATCGGCTTTTCAATGTATGCGTGCGGGTTTTCTGTGCCCCAAATGCGACAATTTTGCTTGTTTACATACCCGCCAAGATCAAAATGAGCTTCATCTTAAAAGATGACATTGAAAAGATGACATTCTGCAACATTACCATGATTTTCAAAGTATTGTCGCAATATTTCCCAGCGTTGTTCAAGCGTATACACAACCATATTCGTTCGGCGGAAGGATAAAACTAATTATCTGTCAGACATGAGCTAAGTGTTACCATTCACGAAATAAGCACTAGTTGAAAAAAATGTTAGATGGCGGACCCTATATAAGCCTGGGTAAAGCATTTAAAAATCTGGGATTGTATGGAAGGAGCCACGCCATTTTTTCCATTTCCGTCCATATTTCACTCAATGTTTAAGGAATTGCTATAATATATTGCACACAATTTTGTTTGAAAATGTTTAGCATGAGCAGAGGAATATCACGTTTAAAATTTAAGTCTACATGAAATGTGACACGCCTCATTTTTCTAATCTCGCCTCGATTTCGAAGAGAGCTTAAGAATTTTGTTAGAAAGCGACGTGACAATCTCTTTTCAAATACATATAACAAAAATCATGCTATATTGCTAGTTTTAATGTATGTGCTACGCCCTTTCATCCTATCGCGCCCACTTTTGAGAAAGTGACTAAAAATGTTACAATTCACCATGCAAAATTTCGCTTCAATACGTGTTAGATGAGCAAAAATAAAGAAATTTATTTATTATGACGCCTACGTTTGGTGTATAGTTAAAAACATTATAAGAAGATTGGTTCCACTTTTTGGTTAGTGCTTAAAAATGTTTTTGCAATTTACCATGAAAATTTCCCTTTAATATGACCAAAAATAAATAAATTTAAAAAATTTGTTTGCTTCGGAGACTTTTATGACTCCCACATTTGATGCAGAGTTAAAAATCATTATTATAAAATTTGGGTCAAAATTTTGCTTAAATATGTTTTACAGGAGCCGATAAAAAGCAATTTAAAATATTTGGTTGTTTGTATAGGAGTTTCCACGCCCCTTTGACCTTACTCCAGAGAAGGTGGCTGGTTCGATCCCCAGCAACGGCAACATAAATTTAGCAAAATAATATGAGTTTCTATATCTCATACATATCGCAACGTTCAATATTTGAAGCCCTTCATCTTTCACCGCCTTTCATCTCTTTTCTATCCCCTTTTCAAAGAAAGCAACACATTAATTAGTAGGAAGAATTTCCTGTTGCTTTTTTGAAAAAAAATATTATTAATGGAATTTTATGAATTGTTGATCTGTTATTTTGTAAGTAAATAGTAAAGAAGGATTAAAGATCATATCATATATTTTATTAGTAAGTTATAGAGAATAAAAATTGAGAAATTCCACAGAGCCAGCAGGATAGAATACTTAGTATTTTCGGTCAAGCGTCAACCGAACATACAAAGTATTCTATCCTGCTGGCTCTGTGGAATTTCTCAATTTTTATTCTCTATAACTTACTAATAAAAATTTTCATGTTTCTTTACAATAAAATAATTAATAAAAAGAATATGATATGATCTTAAATCCTACTATACTATTCACTATTCAAATATTATTAAAAAATTAAACGAAAAAAAAATAGAAAATAAATAAAAAAAATAGAAAAAAACAAGTATAAAATAATTTAAAAAAAAATAAAGAATAAAAAAATTTAGATTACCTGTAAGGTGCAACTCTCCTTTGTCCAATCCCGATTTAATATTGCCTATAGTAATTTCCTGGGATAGGTAGAATATGGTGAACAAATTTCAGGAAAATCGGTTCGGCGGTTTGGGTGGGTCTGATGATGGAACAAAATACTGCAGACAGACAGGCGAATTTGGTTGCAGATATTGTATCATATATTATACCATATTAAACCATATATAATTATATCTCATACCATATTGAAAAATATTTTTGAAAATGGCCCATATATTATTATATCCCAAATATTAGATAGCATATATAATTATAAATTGTTTTGTATAAGCCATATATAAGTATATATGGTTCTGTATATGTTATATACAAATATAAACAGTATAAATCATACATAATTTTATAAAGATCAATATATAACCAACAAAATATAAGGTAATTTTAAAAAAATTAATAAAATATGTAATTATATATGCTAATGCATACTGACGTATGTATTTATATATAATAATATATTATTAGATAAGGCCACATGTTAATATATGAAACTTTTTACTCGTGTTATTTTAATTCTTATTTTATTTATTGTCCGTTTTTTACGGAATCTTAGGAAAATTGCCTCATGAAATAAATTTATATGAAATTTAAATAAACTTAGTTTTCCAATAAACACATATCAAACATTTTTTCTTTTTATTATTAAGGGATTTAGGAATACAATAACGTTGATTGAAAAATAAAGTTTAGTTTGTCTGAAAAAGGTATCTTAAATAGAAATCGTCGAATCGACGATCATTAGTTACAACGTATGAAAAATATGATTAGTACTAGGGTCCCCAAATATATTGCTGGATCTAATTTGATCTCCCATTTTCGGATCAATTTAGATTTACTAAAACCCCAAATATGTTTCTGGATCTAATTGGATCTGTCATTTTGTGGATCAAATAAGATCAGCTAGATATTAAAGGTGATATTCAATAATACCAAGTTGGATAAAATTAAATATTGCGCCAAATTAGTTATTTTACTGGGGTAGTCAAGAAGAGGTTAAGCTAGATTTTTAAAACATGTTTGGACGTGCATGCTCTTAAACATGGTGCATAGAGCATGCACGAACATAAATTAAACTTAAATGGATCCACGTATGTCGAGTTTTACCTGGGTAGTTCTGATTTAAAAAAATATACATATATGTTATTCCATAAAAAACACCATTGACAGTCAAATTTTTAGCATTTTCAAAATTCCATTTAATATAATACTTAATATACATACTCAATACTGTGTCAAGCCTACTCGCCCCATTTTTGAAAAATAAAGAAAGTTGTTTAGTTTTTATTCGTATCATATGGGTAGATACTGTTACGATTTTACCTTTTAAAATCGTTGATTTATTTCCTTTAAACAAATCGAGTTCCTTTTATATTGCAAATAACAAACACAGTTGAAATTTTCTTTAATAAATCTTTACTTACACAAACTTAAAACAATTGCACAAGAGACTTTTTTAAAACTCTATTAAGTTGCACTTTACCATAACACATAATTCAATTAAACGCCAATGCTTCTTCTTTAGCTTCAACTAAACTGCCATGTCACATCGCGGTCGTATTTATATGTGCGGAGAAAAATAACTAGAATGTGGCAGCACCGTCCGGAAGATGCATACTGGCAACTTTAAGACTGTTCTTTGAGGTTTAACAGCAGACCAACAAAGCAAGACTACTCGTGGTAAAGGGCTGCCATTGATGGCAACTTTTTTACATTTCAGGGCTGGCATATGGGAAGTTATGTTTCTACAAGTAATACCCGTAATTTCAAGCAATAGATACCTACCAGTGCCAGTGCCTAGTGTACCAGTATTGGTTTTTGTTCGTCTACAATGTAGGTATCTAAGCACTGGTAGGTATTTATGGAAATTGATGAATAGAATTTTCGTAACAGTTTGATATTGATACAATATAGCTTTTTTGTAGCGTTGCAGTTGGGATGCAAAGCTACCTATGTGTGCTAAGTAGTTATTAATAAAATGTCATTTATTTTTAAATCACTTTTTATTCTTATTAAAACATAATGTTTTTAATTTCATTTCAGGCATAAATCAACCAAAATGTCGTATTAGAATTTGTAATATCTATATAAAAAGATTTGGTATTATAGGATTTTGTAGAGCGCATACGTACGTTTAACATACTAAATGGCATAAAAAAAGATCCGACCGTGAGTTTATAACAGAAGTGAGAGTGACTGACGCATTTTCATCGAAGTAAAATAAAACAAACAAAGAGAGACAAGGTAAAAATATTGTAAAAACGAGGGTCTCTGCTAAAAAAAACTAAATCTATGGACAAAAATGGATTACAGTTATAGACTGTTATGGCTCGTTGGCGTTTTATTTGGTAAGTGTAGTAAAATTTAGTAAAATTACAGTGTTGCGCATATCAAATGCAACAAAATGCAAAACAATCATTAAATAAAAATATGCTTTATTCCCATTCGGGTACAGTTGTTTTGGATGTTTCATACATCAAATTTTTATAAATAAAATCCGTAGATTTTCAGAGGTTGCGACATTTAAATTAAAAAGTGTCATATCAACCTTTTCTTTTGATAATACAAATTTTTATTAAAAAAAGTTGATCTAATCTCAAGAAGATATATAGACGATATAAAACCTATAAAATTTTTTTTCATAGTACAAATAAAGGATTTTTACATAACAAAATATAAAAAATAAATTACACAGTTATCCCTTTAAATTTCGTAAGTTATTTTCTTTAAATTATGTCTGGTTGTCCCGAAATAAATTAAAAAACACAAAAAAACTATATTTTTTTATCTCCCTGGCTGGTTCCAATCCATTGACATGGAACCACATTTTATTATATCTAATTATATTTTATGTCATATCAAAAATACTCTAGATATGGACCATATCTCAAATTTTTTTGGAAATATTGTACCATATATAATTATATCTTTACCATATAAACAAATTTTTTGATATGAAGCAAAATACTGAAGCATATAGAATATCTCATACCATTTAAAAAAATATTTTTGACAAAGGAGCATATAAAGGGTGTCCCAAGAAGAACGCAATTTTTAAATCTGGCAACATTCGAAGTGTCATTGTTTGACATTTGAACAATTGTTATTGTTTGCTAGTAGAAGGTACGAGGTTAGTAAAAATGGAGCGCTACACGAATGAACAACGCATTCTCATTGTGAAATTGTTTTACCAAAATGGTGAAAGTTTTGCGGCTACAGTTCGCAAATTGCGATCAATTTAGGGTCATAATAATGCTCCAAAAGAGTCAACTGTAAAGAGATGAATGGATAAATTTGCCGAAACTGGGTCTGTTAGTGATGTAAAGACAACAACGCGCCATCGACCAGGTCGATCGACCGAAAATGTCGCAGCTGTACGTGATGATGTCGCTCAAACTCCATCCACCTCAATTCGACACCGAGTTTAGCAAATTGGTGTCTCCAAATCCACTTTGCAGCGAATTTTGACGAAAGATTTGCATCTTCATGCATACAAAGTTCAATTGACTCAGGAACTGAAGCCAGCTGACCATGGACAGCGAAGGGAGTTCGTTAATTGGGTATTGGAGAGACAACATGAAAATACTGATTTTGCCGATAAAATCATCTTCAGTGACGAGGCCCATTTTCATCTTGATGGCTTCGTCAATAGGCAGAATTGTCGCATTTGGGGTGAGGAAAATCCTCGAGTGATTCACGAGAAGCAAATGCATCCTCAACGTGTCACTGTGTTGTGTGGTTTTTGGGCTGGAGGAATCATTGGACCTTTTTTTTATAAAAATGAGGCAGGTCAAGCGCAAACAGTCAATGGTGTTCGGTATCGTGAAATGATAACCAGTTTTATCTTGCCTAGAATTGAAGAAATGAATGTGGAGGGCATGTGGTTCCAACAAGACGGCGCCACATGTCATACAGCCAGAGAAACAATTCAATTGCTGCATCAGTCATTTCCCGGTCGTGTTATTTCGCGTTTTGGAGATCAGAATTGGCCGCCTAGATCGTGCGATTTAACACCATTAGATTTTTTTCTTTGGGGTTTTTTGAAGTCGATGGTTTACGCGAATAAGCCGACGACGACTCAAGCCTTAAAAGAGGAAATTGGACGCTGCATTAATGAAATACCGCAGCATTCATGCAAAACGGTCATTGAAAATTTCATTAAAAGATCGCGTGCATGCCAGCAAAGCCGCGGCGGCCATCTGCACGATATATTGTTCCATACATAACCTCATTCTGTCTACTTTACGATATAATAAAGTTTCACGATTTTTTTTTAAATATCTGTGTTTTATTTAAAATTTAAAAATTGCGTTCTTCTTGGGACACCCTGTATTATTATATCTTAAATATGAGATAGCATATATAAATATATTTGGTGCTGTATAATTCATATATAATTATATATTGCATTATATATAGTTTTATATAATATATTATACACTATATATTATCATATAAATCATATCTAACTTTATAAAGATCAATTATAACTATATGTCGTTATATATGGCACAATGTAAGGTAATTTAAAAGAAATTAATGTAATATACCCGAGGAAAAAATTATCTGGCGCAATATTTAATATTATTCAATTTAATATTCTATATATATCGAGCTGATCTTATTTGATCATAAAAATGTCAGATCAAATTAGATCCAGATATATATTTGAGGATAAAGTTAGATCTTAATTGATCCGAATAGCAGATCAAATTAGATCCCGCAATATATTTGGGGATTAAGTTCGGTCTTAATTAATCCAAAAAATGACATATCAAATTAGATCCAGCAATATATTTAAGGATTTAGAAGGATCTAAATTGATCCGGATAATGGCAGATCAAATTGGATCCAGCAATATAAATGGGGATTAAGTTTGATCTTGATGTATCCGAAAAATGGCAGATCAAATTAGATATAATAATATTTTTGAGGGTTTAGAAGGATCTAAATTGATCCGGAAAAGGCAGATCAAATTATATTTAGCAATATATTAGAGGATTTAGAAATATGTAAATTCATATATGGGGATTAAGTTAGATCTTAACTTATCCAAAAAAAGACAGATCAAATTAGATCCAGCAATATATTTAGCGATTAATATAAGATCAAAATTAAATTGTGTTATATAAGATTATACACTATAATATATATGGAATCTAGTTTATTAAACAAACGTATAAAAAATTTAAACTTAAAAAAATATTAAAATTATAAAAAACAATGCCTTCGCCAGGGTTTGAACTCAGTCTGCCTGACTCAGCAGTGTGTGTCTGACTTTATTAGACTACATTTTTCGTATCGTTGTGTTTTGTATAATTACACTTAAAATAGTTTGTAAGTTAAAATAACAGAAAATGTCATTAACAAGAGATGATATTTTATTTAAAACCGGTCTACTTAATTTTTATTTAAACCAAATGACTTTTGTTATTTATTTTTAAATATTGTTTAAACAACTGACACATCCGTCAGAAATAAGTGATTAATCATTGAAAATAAATGTTCAAATTTTAACTACCAATTCCTTACAAAATAAATGATTTTATCATATATTTGAAATTGTTTCTGTTTTTGTATTTTTTGTTTTTTTTTTAATCTACAAAATGTATGCATGTTATGCATGGCTATAGTCACATTTCGTATAAATGTGTTTCTGTATGTATATGTGTTTATGAAATTCTTGTAATTTGAATTGAAATAATTTTGTATATATATAATTTATATAAAAAAATTGGAATTTTTTGAATATATATTTTTTTTTGCAAACAAAATTTAAATTTTAAACAACTGTAACGGACACAAATAAACCACAAATTTTTGTGTTGTAAATGTAACAAATGAAAAAAAAAATAATGGAAAAATCGATAAATGATAGAAAATTATTTTGAATAAATGTAGAAACAAGTTAAAATAGATATTTCTTTGAAAAATAAATGTATATTCCTTTATTTTTAAATGGAACGGAAAACTTCTTTATTAAACTACAAACAGTAGACTATATAATACTCTATACTAATGGCGCCATTATTAAATTTCTCCATATAGGATGGAGAAATGTTATACCAAATTTGGCAACCATATGTCAAAATGGGTCGAATAAGTGCTTGGTACACTAGAACTTTAACCCTAGATTTTATGTATGATGAAAAAAATTACTTTTTGTACATAAAAAAAGCATTTCTAACATTTGTTTTGTTATATGTGAATGTATCTGTTATGTATTTCTTACTTGTATGTGTATGGGTAGGAAGGCTGGGGTCAAGTGTCTCCAAGTCACCACTTTTGTCGACTATTTTGGGAGCATGATGAAAATTTTACGGAGCTATGGAAGATTTTGTACAGTCTTTTGAATATTTGTCTATTCCAAAATTAAATTTGCGCGAAAAACTTTTTTACTTTAAAAAAAAAAATTATTAATAAAATATTTAATTTTCAGAAATAAATGCACCTGTTTTAACTTATTTTCCTTCCTAGTGTAGAAATCTAGTAAAAAGCTCCAAAAGTTTAGACTAGAATTATTAAAATGTACTAATGAATCTCTGGTTCCAATGTCTACACCTAATCAATAGTTGTGTAGATTCGTAATGACAAGCACATGTTAAATGTCTACAGCAGAGACCGTTGTCTGGGGCATAATTAGTCAGTAGTACTGGTGTCACATTTGCCAAAGTTAATTTTTATTTTCCAATCTATGGCATATTTTTCGACTGAATTAAAAAAGCTTTGTAGTTTTTCGTTAATTTTTTCATGATAAATAATGACATCATCGGCAAATGCGAACATATTACCAATTTTTATGAAAAGATCGTAAATATATAAATAAAAAAGAAACGGAGCATTAACTCTTCTTTGGTGTAGGCCATTAACTATAACGAATTTCTTGGTGAATCTTTCGTTACAAAATAATCTTCTGTCGTTGTATTATTAATTTCGTTTGCCAGTTAAAAGCCGTAAATGTTGAAAAAGTTGAATGGTTTTTGTTTCCAAAAATCTGAAGAAGCAGTTATCAACGTCGAGATGTACTCTATTTTGAGCGTCGATTTCTTTAAAAGAATAAGTAAATTCAATATAAGCACCTATGGTGTTTAATATCTGAGTTTGATCCCTTACTATACCCGAATTTCTTATCAATTACTCATCAACTTGAGAGACTTGTATCTAATTTATAAACATTGGTTGGGTAGTCTTAAATTGTTTTTCAACTTCAGAAAACATATGGGAGGTGTTATTTTGAACAATATTTGAAAGTTTTGCCAATAACATGTGTATTAACAGCCATAACGAAATTGTCATTATTAAGTTTTTGAATTAATTTTAGTTTGCATTTTAGTAAATTGAGTTCTAATAGCCTTAACGCACATTCTTTTCTGTTGTATTTTTTATGCTAGTTAAAATTTTATCTTATCTTTAATCTTTATCTTATAGTTTAATTAGTTTACTGAATCCTTTTTTCCGAATTTGGGAACTGTTTCAATTGAATGTTTCAAAATGTAATTTAATAGTAATAAATTGAAATCAATTTCGGAATTTGATAGATTTCTATAATTTGCGATAGATTTATAAATGTTATACTTATTTATAGTATTGTTTTCGAACTTTTTCCAATTGGTTTTTTGTAATTATATTCAGAATCAAGAGTTTCCTTAAATAAAGTTATAGGCTTTTTACACTGAAGAACACCTTTGTGAAAAACGTGGAAGATGTTGAAAATGTGAAACAAGTGTTTACATTGGCAACATCTTTCATCTGCCATATATTCAGCATATTTTTTGTTAAAAATAATAAATGGATTTAGAGAAAGCATTAATCATTGGAGTAGTTGTTGCTTTGCAAGAACAAAGCCGAATTTTAATGCAGTACATTGAATTATTAAAGGTCATTCTGGAAGAAGATGATGATGAAGAAAAATTGGTAGACATAAGAATGAAATTTTTACATATGCCGCTCATTTTCCGTTTTGAATAATTTTTGTTTGTTTATTTTCTGCAATGTCAGTTAGCTAGTAATGGCACAAAGAAAATTGATATTTTTTTGTCATTTTTTTAGTGATGAAACTTAAAATAATGAAAGATGTAAGATGAAACAAAATGAGAAAGGATCATCTTTTGTAGATGTAGAAAGATGTAGAATTTTTGGCCTGTATAATTCTTTAGGAAGATGTTAACATCTTTGCAAATTGATGAAAGATGAAAGATGTAGCTTAGTGGAAAAAGGCTATTATTGGATGGTCATTTTCATCACCAATAATTAGAATTTGTACGGCACTTTTATAATCCAGAGTCTTAAGGCAATTTAATGTATTATTTTTATAAAACTAGTCGTGAGTCATCTATACAAATACCTAGATAATAACCGCAACGAGGATAAGATGGTAAAGCCGAAGAGTACACCCTTCGTGTTATTTCAATCGTTTCACAATCCCTATGTTTGCAATTTAGATCTCCAACGACAAAAAGACGTTTTTAGAGTTTTGCAAATTTAAGGATTGAAATAATTGCAGTAATTCACCTTTTACATAGATATAATTATTACCTGAAGGTTAATAAGCAGATATTATATACATCACTTTATTCCCAGGTAATGATAGGATAGGTTTCCAGTACCTTAAAGGAACTTATTATATTGTTGGTATATTCTCTGTATTTGATATTTTGTTTGATTAAAATAGTCGTTCCACCTCCCATTGTAGAATTTACTCTATCTTTTCATATAAAATTATATATTTTACACGCCTTGTATTCAACATGGTTACGTTTAGAAGTACAATGTCTGGATTATATTAGTTAACAAAATTAAATAATTCGAACCTTCCATCTAATCTTATCAAAGAATTAACATAATATGAAATTAACTAAGATTTTGTACCATTGTTTGAGTCATATTGATAGTTTAAGCTTCTAACATTGAAAATATGGGATCTGTTCTAGACGCATGCATTTGGAGCTGTTTATGTACATTTATAATTTGATTAGAAATATTTTTAATAGAATTTTTAAATGCTTCTAAGGCATTTTGAATTAGATTGAAACTATGGAACATTTGGAAAACTAGTTTTTACTTAAAGTATCAGCAAAGGTCCCATTGGGATCTACGTTACTTATTATATTGGTTGTTCTCTTAGCTCTAAGAATCTGTTTTTTGTCTTTCATTTCTTGTTGGAGTTCTATATATTATCCGCACAGCACGCAAAATATTTTTTCCCTCTCATTAGATTAGATCCATGATACACAGCTATGTTGTAACCCCTTAATTAAATTAAGTTTAGAAGCTTTGCTATCTTTGCTTATTTGAACCAAATTGAGTGGAAGATCATAGTTAGAATTAACTGATTTTTTTATTTTGCATTTACTGACTTTAATAAATTTAAAATTATTATTTTGGATTTTGCATAACTCATCAAAAATTTCTGTAGTGTCGGTATTAGCCTTTCAAAATATAACTCTTTGTTTTTATATTTTTTGGAGAAAAGGTAAAAAAAATTCATGTTGGTTCTTCGTAAATATGTTTTAACTCTTTTGTAGTCATCTATAGTTGGCATGTAAAGAGTTATTTTTTTTTTTATTGAATTCTCTTAATTTAAATTTAATTATATTAAGTCCTTTCTTTATGAACTTAATGAGTTCATTTGGTTTCTACATCAAGGATATTGGGACGTGGATGTTTTTGTTTTGACTATTTGTTGGATTCACATTGTTATTCTCATTATTTATACACTTAAAAAAGTTTGTAAGTTAAAATAACTGACAATATCATTTAAAAGAAATGATATTTCATTTAAAAACCGGTCTACTTAATTTTCTTTTTAAGTATACTCGTACAATACAAAATGTATGTATGCATATGAAGCTACCCTTCAGGAGATTGAAAGTTAATTGTCTTAAAGCTACTAGTACAATTACTAGAACAAAAGGTACTAGTGCAAACGGGGTTAGAGTTTTTATATAAAAATACTAGTGCTTATGAGTACTAGTACTAGATGTAGTACAAGGGAAGCACTTGTGGACTGATAGAATTTTTGTTTAACAAAACAAAAATTTGCGTGTTTTTATTTTGATAGTGCTTCTTAAATTTGATTTCCAATTGATGATTTATACCATCTTTATTATAAAAAATATGTTTAAATGCAAAATACTAAATTTCATTTGCATTTCTTTGATTTTTTAAGTGTTGCCATACATTAAAAACCACTGTGACCGGCTAAATAATAAAAACAATGTGTGGCAAGCATGCATAAAGAAGAAACATTATATTTTTGTGATTTCCCTTTTATTTTAGTTTGCTTTGTTATTGAAGTCGCTTGTGCGTAAAAAAGTTTAGTTTACAAAATTTATTAAAAGGTATTTTTAAAACATTTTAAAATGAGTACATCTAAAAGATATTTTAAAAGAAAATTAAAAAAACAAATAATTGAATATAAAAGTAGAGTATTGCACAGCAAAAATTTAAAAGAGTGTGAAGATTTTGATTTTGTGAATAACATTGGCCCTCAGGCGTGCATAGAAGAAGAATGCAAACAAGAAGAGAAATTGCGAAAGATTCCAGAATTACCAAAGCTAACCTTGAAGCAAAAATTAAAAAAGTGGTTCATTAAAACTAAACCTACAAGAAGCTGCGCTGAAACATTGTTTGCAATTTTGTCAGAGGAAGGCATGGATGTTCCGCTGTCAGTAGAAGGGCTTTTAGGGAGGAAAAAGAAAATTGAAGTTAGAAGTGTTCCACCAGGCATTTTCCACTATTTAGGCATCGAAAATCAGCTTAAAGAAGTGGAAAATACTTTACAAAACTATTCAAAAGTCGAACTTGATATAAATGTTGATGGCATCCCACTATTCAAGAATTCCAGAATGCAGCTCTGGCCTATTCTGATTAAAGTAGTAAATGTTAAAGAAATAATATTGCCTATGCTAGTAGGTATTTATGTGGGGCCTGGTAAACCACTTTGCGTTGAGGACTATTTAAAAGAATTTATTATGGAAGCAAATTTGTTAAATGGTAAACTGGATATTTTAAGTAAAACTATTGACATTGAATTTCGAAACTTGTGCTGTGATACACCAGACCAAATTTTTTCCAAGTTTTCTTTTTTTTTTTTAAGTTGTGAAAAATAAAAAAAAACGACATTTTTTTCTTTGGACAAAAACTTTGAAAAATTTTTAGAGATAAAAAAAATAAAATTAACTACTTTAAATAACTGTTACTACATCACAGTACTTTTTTGTTAGTTGTTCAAAAAACGACTTAAAATAACTAACAGAAATAGTTGTTTGATATTTTTCATACAAAAACAACTGACTTTGTAGTTGAAAACAACTAACTACTGTAAAATATACATATAACTAACAAGTAGTAACTTACATAATTTTCTGAGTGTATTATTTATATTTTGCTTGATTATCATAAGGTCTAGCCAGCCTTTAAAAAATGGACCTTTACCTCACATATTAATATTACTACAAATGCTACTCTTTTACGTTTATAAACTGATATTTTTCTGTTAAATGGATAATTAACTGAAAAATATATGTTGCTTTTTATCATAAGGTCTAGCTAGCCTTGAAAAAATGGGCATTTACCTTACATTTTAATATTACTACAAATGTTACTCTTTTACGTTTATCAAACTGATGATATTTTTATGTTAACTTAATAACCTGAAAAAATGTGCAAAATATTTAATTTTTAAGTTATTTCCTTTTGTATTATAAGTATTATAAAAAATAAAACCAAACAAAAAAACTAATTTGATTTAATAGTACTTTTCACTAGAGCAACAAGAGAGTAAATCGACGTATTATGGGAAATTTTTCTATGCAAAAAAACTAGTTCTAAAGCACCCAATTGGGTCCAAGTGTACTAGTACACGTCTAGAACAAATAATACTAGTGATTTTCCAATCACAAAAGAACTAGTAACAAACTGGTTCCAAACAACCCAATTGGGTCCATGTGTACTAGTACAAGCCTAGAATCAATTGTACTAGTAATTTTCCAAGCACACTCAATGCTAATTTGAGCATTAAGATGGTATAGAAAAGTTTACAGTTGAGAACTAGTACTGGTGATTTTTGTACTAGTTTAGTACTAGTTAGGTACTGGTACTACCTCCGGCAGGGTATAAACACTTTTTGTGTGAATGTATTTGTGTATGTATGTGTGTTTATGAAGTTCTTGTAATTTGTATTGAAAAATTTTGTATATATACAACAATTTAAATAAAAAAACAAATTGAAATTTTTTGATTATTTTTTTTTTTTGAAACAAACAGTAAACAAAATTTGTAATAACTGTTACGGACACAAATAAACCACAAGTTTCCGTTTTGTGGGTAAATTTTTATTAAATTTCAAACAAATGAAAAAAATAAATGAAACTGAAAAAAAAATGGTAAATGATAGTAAATTATATCGAATAAATGTATAAAAAAGTTAATATAGATATTTCTTTTAAAAATAAATGTATATTTCTTTATTTTTAAATGGAACGGAAAACTTTTTTATTAAACTACAGTTAACTACATAATATTTTGAGTGTATTATTATTGAGCTATCACACATAAGAACAAACCAATACCAATGAATATAAAAACACTAACACACACATTTTTGCCAGATGAATATTATTTCCGTGTGTTTCGAAAAGAAAAAAATTGTGCACTTAAATATTAGTCTGGTGTGTTTTGGCTCATTTGCTTTGAAGCCATTAGATGATGTTGCTTTACCGGAAATATTGATAGTGAAACTATATTGACTCACTATTGATTTTGTCACCAGTACTACTGACTAATTATGCCCCAGACAACGGTCTCTGCTGTAGACATTTAACATGTCCTTGTCATTGCGAATCTACACAATTATTGACTAGGTGTAGACATTAGAACCAGAGATTCACTAGTACATTTTAGTAATTCTAGTCTAAACTTTTGTAATTTTTTACTAGATTTCGACCATATGAAGGAAAATAAGTTTAAAAAGGTGCATTTATTTCGAAAAATTAGATATTTTATTAATAAAAATTTTTATAAATTATAAATTGATTGTTTTTTCAAAAGTTTTTTGTAATTGCTTTTGCTCTTATATATTTTATTCAAATTATATGTATATTTACCTTTGAAATTCACTTTTCTTTATATTTTTATTAAAAACTACTTTTGCACATGTATTTTCAACAAAATGAAACAAACAAAAAGAAGCACAGCTTTGTCACTTGAAGACACTTTGTTGACAATGTCACCAAAAATAGGGAATGTAAAAAGTGTAGACGCTTTGTTGACTATGTCACTAAAAATTCACCTAAAATAGTCGACAAAAGTGGTGACTTGGAGACACTTGACTCCAGGCTTCCTACAGAGAAGTTTTTCAAATTGTTGTAAAAATTCTTGATTGTATTCCTTGTCGTTATCAAGAAGAGCATAATAATTACACTGTCCAACAAATTAAGACTTTTTCAATGGAACAGAATAGCGACCCCATAATTCTGAAAGGGTATTTTGAGTAGATCATTTTTGTAGAACAAACTTATGGTTGGCGTGTAATTTTGCCAATTAATCGTAAAGAGCTTTATTTACAACATTGGTGTCTTTGGTGACCCCCACTGAAATTTTCCGGCAAACATTTTCGTAGAATATTTTAATCCTTAAATGTCCTTTTTTAAAGGATATTTTTTGATTTTCTCGAAAAAAGGGTCAAATTGACCCATAAAGAGACCAGTTAGAGGGTTAAGATCTTCCACAAAAATAATCCTCATACAGTTCCACAATACAACTCTGACCATAAGAATTCTCTCAGACATTAACTTACAGCATTTTTTTCATATAGTATAATGCTCCCTTCGACCAAAAAATTAAAACTTTGACCCACTGTAAAAAAAAACTCAGACGTGCTGGACCATAAGTTTGTTCTACAAAAATGATCTACTCAACATACCCTTTCAGAATTAAAGGGTTGCTATTCTGTTCCAAAAATGCTGTTGGACAGTGTTATTTTTAATCGTTTAGCCATAATGTCACTCAATGTGTTGTTTTTTTTTCTAACAGTTTCAGTTAATTGAATTGTATTTTTCATATTATTAGCTTCTGAGTTTACAAGCTCACTCATAATTTTTAAATATTTTGCTTAAATAACTAATTTTGTAGTTTAAGATTCTCTGTCTCTAATTATAACACAAATATGTAATAAATTCATAAAAAAAAAATAAAATGAATTTGAATGATTTTGTTGAATCCACGTCCGCCTCCCATGACAGTTACAAAGAAAATCCAAATGTTTGGGCTATGTAAAAGTTCTTACGGCCCTTTGTTCCAATTTGTAACCATAGGAATCAATATATAAGACTAAAAATATTATACGAAAACCACGGATGCAAGTACTACCTGTTTCGATTCCGTATTACTAGTTCCGGGGATGACAATTTCAAATAAAAATCATGGGTGAAAACACCAAATTAGAACTATTATTGTTGGCTAATTAAACTAAAACTAATTACTTTGTTTCATTTTAGGACCAATACTGTTTGCTGCTGTTTCGCTGCAGGATATCGCGAGTCCAGTTTTTCAAAATCACAAAACAAAAGAATGGACAAATTTAGATAACATCACATTTTCATTCGATTGCAGGAATCGCCCAGTGGGCTTTTATGCAGACATGGAATACAATTGCCAGGTAAAATACGATAATCAGTTAATAGTCGTAAATAACATGGATTCCATTGCATTTTAATATATTTTTATTTATCAATTCCAATAATTTTTCTTAAGATATTCCATATGTGCGATGAGGAAGGCAATCGCATACCACATTTATGTGCCAATGAAACATCATTCAATCAGGAATATCGTATCTGTGATTGGGATTATAATTTCAATTGTACTGAATCGCCCGTAAGTACTTAAATTGTTTGTTATTCATATAAGTAAATTTAATGTCATGTACTCTTTTTTAGAAATGGTTTTATTTAAATGAACTGACATATGCCACAGAACCACCAGACGAAGACTACTAAGAATCCTATTCGAATGAAATGATAAATTTTAGATGTCTACGTTATACCTTGTTATAAGATTCCCCAATTTAAATTGCAATTATTGCATTGTTAGATATTGTATACATTTATTGTGATGATGAAAAACAGTCTTACACTTGTACTACCCCATTGTAATACCCCAACTATATGTTATGATGTTGACTTTTTTCTTTAGGTACTTTTTATTTGAAAATTTTAAATATATGTATATATAATATGGCTGTTTGTTTACATGTTAGTTTTTACTATTTTTACAAGTTATTTTCTCTAAAATTTGTTTTTCACGAAAAATGTGCTAAGTTTTAAATTTAGTTTTTTCTATTTACTACTTTTAAAATCATTTCCTTTCATTCCACTTGGAAATTCTTTTGCTCTTTCTAAAGGCTGGATTAGCCAGACGTAAATGGCAACGTATATCAGAATAGCAAATTCAATGAGTTAAATAAGAATAGAAGATGTCGTGTTGTAGTTTGTGTGCCTTTCTTATGCATTGAAGATATACAAACAAGAATACACAACGTTAACCTGTTTTTTTTTTAATTTGCTATTCAGAGATACGTTTGCGTTTATGTCTGGCTAATCCAGCCATTAAGTTTACTATTGTTTATTAGAAATGTGAACAAACAGATCCAGTATAAAAAATATATTTCAAACTATCAAAAAAGACCCAAATGAAAACATAAAATTCAATATTATAATAGCTTTACTCCGTATCAGCAAATGCAATAAAATATGCCATGATATTTGAAAATAGCACAAAAAGAAAACAATGAAAACGCAGACAATTTTATTGTTGCTTACTTACGTAGCATTTTAAAATTTTGTGACATATTTTTTTGCATTTGAAGACAATGGATTAGGAAATTTTTTCAACATTAACTCTGTTCTCGTCTTAACTTTATCCGTTAAAAAAATTCAAAGTACACAAAAATGTGCTTAAGGCAAAAGCTTAGGGGGCCAGTATTTCAATCAGCACTTAGTAAAAATTTTTTCAAAACTTTACTTAAGTAATTAATATCTATTAAGTGCAGTAACATGCATGTTAACTTCCAACGGGAATTATTATCAACGTTGAAAGCTCACTTCCAAAGTAACTTCTTTGCGTTACTTCTTAAAAATTTTTGCTTTTATTTTAAACATTAGCTGCTTAAATTGTTTCACTTAAATCAGTATACCATAAGTTTGCTTTAAACACTTAATATTGATAAGTAATAGCGAAAATATGTATAGCTATTATGCATGAATTTGAACAAATTGTAAAATAATTGTATCAATATTGTACACATATAACATAGTGTGGAATTTTGACAAAAACACTTTTTTCAAAAACACATACAAAAATCACTTCTATCGTTGCATAAATCTATTTGTGTAAATTTTCTAAGAAATATTGTAAAAATATTTTTTGTGAAATAATCCCAAACCATATAGTGAAAGTGTTAGTTAACAGTGGCAGTCCTGTCTATCTTTATTCTGGAATTTCACGAAAGTATTTAATATTTCAAAAACCTTTTATTGAATTTTGTTGAAGGCCGGCTCATGTTTATTTCAAAAATTTCCTAATTTCTCGACAGGAACAAAGAAAATAAAAATAAACGACAAACTGTCGCATTGCTGTTTTGTCAGAAGAAAATGTTCATTTAAAACAAAAAAAAAAGTTAAAGAATTTAAAAAAACAAGTTGTTTTATCAAAAATGTTTTAGTACCGCTTACACTTGCAATGAGAACATAATTGCTCAAATACAGGGTGGCGCAAAAATAACCTTCCGATGTTTTTTGGCTGTAATTAAAAAAAAAATGAAAAACTTTGATTCTTCTTGTGGATTATTTTTATTTGGTCTTTTAATTTTTTTTACACCAAGTCGAGAATATGATGTCATGTAAATGGCCGCCGCCACAGTTGATTGTCATTTGAGCCCTTTTTATGGCATTTTCCATCACTTTGGCCAAAACTTCCGGCGATAGGTCTGAGCCTTGTTGACATAAACCCGCGGGCCTCATCACTCATGATTATTTTTGATGAAAAATCATCTTCATTATTGCTCAAATAAATAGTCACCAATATTCCGCGTTCTGGAGCAGTGTAGCGTAACATTGTTTATTAACGTGTATTTCGCATGTGTTTACTACACAAATGTCAAAACAGAACTGACATTAGGGGCCAATCGCAAAATTTATAGCATTTTCTGATAGGAGGATTACTTTTGCGCCAACTTGTATAACTTTCTTTTTAAAATTAAGTTTTTGCATTGGAAAAATCGCTGAAGTAAAATCTCAATATGTTACAAATATTTTTGGTCAAATCGAAATTATTAAAATTTTTCAATAGTAGAATTGAGAGTTCCCATATCATTTAGTTGATGTATAAGGTGTAGATAAGTGAGGGCCAGTCAGAACTATGCGTATTTAAAAGATTTATTTACTAAAAAATGTTTGTAAAATTTTTCTTAAGTCATCTTAAGCGTTTTGTAAAAACGTCCCCAGATATGTATATGCCAGTAATACATATACTAATGGTATGTATATATTAAAAACTAAGTTAGTTATATGTTGTAAATGTTTAATTATTATAGTTGTTTTTATTTAAAAGTGTACAAAAACTGTAAGTTGTTTGAAAATTGTTGATATTTTAGCTAATAAATGTGTTGAATATGTTAATACTATTAAACATTAAATATGTTTTACAAAAAAATATTGCTACTGAAATTCGATTCATCAATTTTCATTTACACCTTATTCAAATTCAGCCATGAATGGCAGCTCTCCACTAGTGATTTCGACACATCGAGAAGACCAGAACCAACATGTTCTGGGTAACTCTACACTAACACATCATGTTCTAAATATTTCATCATCATGTTCTGGATATTTCTACACCTATATAAATAAATGCGCGATGTGGCACGATAAGAACATTTGTAAACAATATTGGTGATACAATTTTGTTAACAGTGTCAAAGTGTTTTTGTACCATCTATAGGAGAGAGGAAAAAAAATAAGAAAAGGGAAAATTCCAGAGCAGCAAGAATTGGTTAGAATTTTTTATGAATACCAATTCTGCCAAAATTGGCGGCCATTTTAACACAAGGTCGGAACCCAAAATCCGTCATCAGCCTTTCAACAATAGTGGGTTCATTTAGTTTTGGTTAGTCTACTAAAAATAAAAGTAGTTATGAAAAATTACTGCAGTATGCGTGAAAAAGACACCGAAGCCTCAGGAAGTGCATCATTTTGTGAAGTAAGTAAGTAAGTAAGTGAAATTTTTAATTAAGTCTTCTTTTTCGATTACATTGATTGTCTTTACATACTATGAGAATAATAACATTCTATATCTACACTCAAAAAAAGACATGAACTAAAATGTAATCAAAAATTTTCTTTAAAATAGTTTTAAATTGTCCTGAATTTAAGTAAAATTTCCTTAAAACTTAGAAAAATTTTCTTAAAAAGAATAAAATTTCCTAAGTTTGAGGAAAAACGAAATAGTTTATACACTCAGAAATAGTTCATATTTTTCCTAAGTAATATTTCTTGATTTTAGGAAAAAACAACCCATCTTAAAATCGAAATATATATGAACATACATGATCATACATGGGCTTGTATGTGATCATACATGGGCATACATGGTCATATACGTCCATACTTGATCTCATATATACCCTCAAATTTCGGATCCGAAGATATATGGTCATATATGAGATCATGTATGGTCATATATTGACCAATGTATGGACGTATATGACCATGTATGCCCATGTATGATCATATACAGGCCCATGTATGCTCATATATATTTCGATTTTTAGATGGGAAGTCAATTTAATAAAAATTTATTAATTTTAAGAAAAAACATCTTAGTTTTAAGAAGATTGCATACTCAAATGTAATAAAAATAAGTTAAGTTCAAAAATAATTTACTCCTATTAAGTTAAAAAAATGTGTCTAACTTAAAATGAGAAAGTACTTGAACTTAATGTGTGTTCATTTTTTGTTCGCGAGTAGTAAAATTAAATAAATTTTAGTTTTTAAGTATACCACTTTCTAATTTTGAAGAATTGTTTTCTAAAAATTAATTCAGGCAATTAAAAACAAGAAGTAATAAATTTTTTCCTATGTAATAATAAAAATTTACTTGATTTTTGAAACTGATGAACTATTTCTAAGGAAAATTTTTATGCAACTTGGTTCAGATAAATTTTAAAAATTTTAATGAAATATTCTTTTTTCAAGTAAAAGTTTTCTAATTTTTAAAAAATAATAAAATTTGGTATAGGATTTTTTTTGTTGGAAAACGTTTAAATTATTTTAAATATTCTATTCCAAAAAACAATCAATTAAAAACAAACCAGTTAGTTTTCCTATTTTCAAGAAAAAATATTATTAAATAAAAGAAATTAAAGTAACCATTTAAAAAAATTATCGTGCATGATTGTAATTTTTGGTTCGTGATCGTGCGTGAGCGTGAGTCAAAAATCTCTCATGTGCCCATCTCTCTTAACATTGAACTTAAAAAGTAGCTTAAAATATATTTTAAAATTTTGTTAGCAAAGGCTAAAAAAATTTGAATTTGCGCTTTTATATAACAAATTTGTTTGTTGACTACAATACAAAATATCGCAGGCACATTTTATACATTACGGCATAATGGCTTTCCTATAATTATATTTATCGAACGATTTTTTTCACTTAATAATAAAAAAGTTTAAATTTGTATATGTCAAATAAAGTTTAAGCTAAAAATCCCATAAAATAAACTTAAGACTTTTCCATTTTCCAATAATAACTAGAAATGTAACTGTGATATTTTGTATTTTTGCAACATTATGCTTAAATTAGTTAATTAAAAGAAGACAAAGAACCCCCAGTGTTCCCTAGCCATAGATGCCGTGTGTCACGTAGAGCGTCAAGCAGAACCGTCACAAAGCGGAAGTCCTACGAAAGTGGAAAAGTACCTACTCAATAAGTATAAAGTACTTTAAAATATATGGTAAAATATATCACCTTTACCATAGAAGCAGGATAAGGATAATTTTCACTTAAAAAAAGTGCTATTTAACTTGATGTTAGGAAATATTTTCTTATTTTTAGGGAGTTAAGTCCTAGTTTTTAGTAAAAAAATTATCTAATGAACTTAAATAAAATAAAATTTTTCTTAAAAGCTAGGAAACATTCCCTAACTAACAGTACAATTTTATATGATGTATGAACTAATTAGGAGGAAATTTTACTGTTTTCTAATAAAAATTTACTTTTTTTCTAGTGTATGTATAGCTATATGTATCTTACTCTAATAACTAAGTTAACGTAAGAAAGCAATAACATTACTAAAACTAAATAACAAAAGTTCTGTTATATAAATTGACAAAACATGTTCATATTACAGTTTATATAAAATTAACAAAATAGAAGATACATATGAATGTACATTGTACATAGATGAATTTAAAGAACAAAACAAAATAATTTGTCCAGGTAGAGAGTAGAGTATTCAAAAAACCGGCCTTTTGAAAAAAACCGGTTTCGGTTTTCTTCGAAAAATAGAATTTAAAAAAAACCGGTTTCGGTTTTTGCAGAAAAAACTGGTTAACCGGTTTTTTTTAATTTGAATAAAAAGCTTATATAATTTGTTGTTTTTATTACAAAAAAAAAAACAAATTTAATATATACAGGTTGGTTGAAAAGTTCCTGCGCTCACCAAGAGATGGCACTGCTAGCTCCAAACTTTTTGTTAGAATTGTATAAGGTGTCCTCACCTTCAAAACGCACCGTTGAATTTTGGCTGGTGAATTTAAACGTGGTCGTACCAGCCTTAAAGACGATCCACGCGAAGGACGACCAAAAACTGCAACCACAGCATAAATCATTGAACAGGTACATAATATGGTTAGTGAAGATCCAAGTTTGACTAAGCGTGAAATTGCTAATGCCATAGGCATTTCAGACGAACGAGTACTCCATATTTTACATGAAGAATTACGTATAAAAAAACTGTTTGGAAAGTTAGTGCCGCACACATTAACAAATTTCTCAGCGTAATTTGGAGCGTTTTTAGCCGAATAAAACCGACTTCTTACGTCGTTTTATAACTATGGATGAGACTTGAATCTACCACCATGATCCTAAATTGAAACAAGAACGTTTACAGTGGACTGAAGCTGGTTGTTCAGCTCCAAAGCGGGTGAAGTCACAACGATCAGCAAATAAGGTTATGGCATCAGTTTTTTGGGATGCAAAAGGAATTTTGTTGATTGATTATCTTCAGAAAGGTAAAAAAATCAACTCTGAATATTTTGCAGCCTTTTGGATCAGCTGGATGAAAAAATTTGTGAGAAAAGACCTGGTTTAAAGAAGAAAAAAACATTTTTTATCAAGACAATGCACCTGCTCACAAAAGTCTTTTGACGATGGCTAAATTCAAAGAATTAAAGTACGAATTGCTTGAACATCCACCGTATTCACCAGATTTGGCTCCCAGTGACTACTATCTCTTCAGAAATCTCAAACAATTCCTTCGTGGCAAGCATTTTTCGTCGAATGAAGAGGCCATAGCAGCCGAAGACGGTTATTTTGCAGAGCTTCCGGAAAACCATTATAAGGTTGGGATAAAACTATTGGAAGATCATTGGAACAAGTGTATTGAGCTTCTAGGAAATTATATTGAATAAGAAATATATTTCGTAAGAAAACCAGTATCCTTTCATTTCGAGCGCAGGAACCAACCTGTAAAGTAATAAAAATAAAAAAATACATATATATATATATATATATATATATATATATATATATATATATATATATATATATATATATATTCATTGCCCATACTATGAAGACATCTGTATATTCAGCCAAAAAAGTCCCTATAATATGCGCTGTATCCAGTAAAATGTCTTCGTTCCACAAGTTACTATGAAGACATTTTGTTACTTTGAAGACTGTCCTTAAACTTTTCGTTATTCTAGTGTTTACTCTGAAGACATTTTACTGGACACAGCGCATTTTATAGGGACTTTTTTGGCTGTATATACAGATGTCTTCAAAGTATGGGCAATGCATATATATATATATATATATATATATATATATATATATATATATATATATATATATATATATATATATATATATATATATATATATATATATATATATATATATATTTTGTTACTTTGGGGACTGTCCTTAAACTTTTCGTTATTCTAGTGTTTACTCTGAAGACATTTTACTGGACACAGCGCATTTTATAGGGACTTTTTTGGCTGTATATACAGATGTCTTCAAAGTATGGGCAATGCATATATATATATATATATTCAATGAATATATATATATATATATATATATATATATATATATATATATATATATATATATATATATATATATATATATATAAAATGCGCTGTATCCAGTAAAATGTCTTCATTGTAAACAGTAGGATAACGAAAAGTTTAAGGACAGTCCCCAAAGTAACAAAATGTCTTCATAGTAACTTGTGGAACGAAAACCCGTACTTGCAACATGCGCTGTGCACATATATATATATATATATTTATATATATATATATATATATATATATATATATATATATATATATATATATATATATATATATATATATATATATATACATATATATATAGATATAGATATATATCGCACTTGATCAACAAGAGGGTAATAACTCAAAATTTTTAGAATTTCACTTTTTGCTAGAAATCAATTAAAACCATCAATATTTATCTGTAAAAATTTCAACGTATTACGATTACTCTTTCATCTCGAAAAGCACATTTGAGAGCATTTTGAGCACGTTTGAGACCATTTTCTTTATATCAACAAAAGGGTATTATTTTGAATTAAAACAAAGATTAAAAAAGAAATGAATCGTATATATTTATAAAAAAAGTATTATTTTGATTTGAGCCTTTATTCATGAAAAAAAAAAAATCAAACTGTTTCATTTAAATTTTGTTGTATTTTGAGTTGATACTGTTTTATTGATCAAATTAGTTTAACTGTATGATTTTAACTCGAAATGTGACTTTTTTTTGATAAAAATGTTAAAATTTTTTTTGAGTTGTGACCCTTTTCATGAAATATTTTATAATAACGTTCACAGTGTTACAGTAAAAAGACATCTTTTAAGCAAACCGATATATACGGCGGATCAATACATCACATTAATAGCCACCGTTAAAAAAACTGAAATACCATATAAAGTTCATGATGTAAAGCATGATAGATTTTATGAGCTTAAGAGCTTACAAGAGCAATGGGGCCAAAATTTTGTTTAAAATGATGCCAATGAAAAACTTAACTGGCATAACATCAAAGTTTTGCGTGTAGAATACGAAAATCTCAATTCTTTTTTTTTATAAAGATTCCTATAAGGATAAAGATTTTTCAAAAGTAACTGTCCAAAAAAACTAATTCATATTTATAAGTTGTTTTACAAAAATTTAATAGATACTTAATTCAAACACTTAATAATTGTTGTCAACTTTATACATAATATGTATATTATAATTTAAATTATATCATCATTTAATAAAGACTACTCGTAGTATATCTGAAATTAAGAACATGTATTCAAGATATAAAAAAATGTGGAGTTAATAGAATATCATAACAAGGTAAGATACAATTGTTTTCGAGTTAATACCCTTTTGTTGAAAAAAGAAAAAAAATTGGAAACTTTAATTAAATTTTAACTAAAGCGTCACAACTCAAAATAATACAAAAAAAAAATTTATATGTGTTATTATTGTATTTTTGCTTAGTTATTTCCTGAAGATGAACAGCGAAGCTGATTCGAAATATTGATATAAAAATAAACACATTTAAAAATTAAAATTTAGTTTTTATTTTTTAAATTTTATGGTCTTAAGCCGAACTATAACCCATCACACAACAACAATAAAGATCAACAGTTTTATAGCTGTTTAACAATTTAGAGAATTTTCAGAAAAATGGTATTAAGTCAAAAAATTGATTTTTTTGCAATATGTGCAAAAATTAAAAAGAAAAACAATGTAATTATATTTTCAAATGGAATTTGCTTACTATGATGTATTTGGATTTTTAAATTATCTTAAAATGAAACCACAAACAGTTTTTCACCTCTACTGAACATTTTACAAATTTTGAGTTATTACCCTCTTGTTGATCAAGTGCGATATATATATATATATATATATATATATATATATATGTATGTGCACAGAGCATGTTGCGGGGACGGGTTTTCGTTCCACAAGTTACTATGAAGACATTTTGGTACTTTGGGGACCGTCCTCAAACTTTTAATTATTCTACTGTTTACACTGAAGACATTTTACTTGATACGGCGCATATTATAGGGACTTTTTTGGCTGTATATACAGATGTCTTCAAAGTATGCAAAATGAATACATATATATATATATATATATATATATATATATATGCATTGCCCATACTTTGAAGACATCTGTATATACAGCCAAAAAAGTCCCTATAAAATGCGCTGTGTCCAGTAAAATGTCTTCAGTGTAAACAGTAGAATAACGAAAAGTTTAAGGACATATATATATATGTATATATATATATATATATATATATATATATATATATATATATATATATATATATATTCATTTAAATTTTTATTGTATTTCAAAAAATTAATTTAAAACCAATATGTTTTAATATAATATCTTAAAAATTAATATTATTAAACTATATTCATATCAAATGAATAGAGATCATTAACTTTGTGAATTGGTAAAATTAGGTACGTTAGTAATTTGAACGTTTAAAACGTTTGGCATTAAATACGTTTTTTTAATATTACATTTTTAATATGTAAAAAGAAAATCTATTTTTCAGTTCTAAAGTAATATTTAAGAAATAATATGCTACTTAAATGTTTCGTTTTGAGACGATATTTTTGTTTGCTTTTGATAAAGCTAGAAGTGGAAAATACTTTTTCACTAACAGTAGATGCAGGGCAAATAGTCAGAAGACAACTATATAAATTTTCCAACTTTTCAGTTCTTTTGTCGCATTTATCAAGATATATGAAATCATTATAAAATGATGAATGATTTTGTACACTCTTTTTTAGGATATTGAATACTGTTTATTGTGTTATTTAGATCAGATATTAAACTATTTGAATTTGGAATATCCAAAGTTAAGTCTTCATCGGAATCTATCAGACTTACATCTAAATCTTTATAAACAAACAAACGATTATAAAAGTGTTCGGAAAAAATAAAAGAGACCAAGTAACCCAGTTGGTGATGAAATTAAAAAAACCGGTTAACCGAACAAAAAAGACCGGTTTTCGGTTTTCTTCGAATTTACAAAATATTTGAAACCGATCGGTTTTTAAAAGTAAAGAAACCGTTTGACCGGTTTTCGGTTTCGGTTTTTGAATACTCTAGTACAGAGTAAAAATTGTAAGTATCACAGCAAATAGAGTTAAACTCGCGTGGGTATTTAAATGTAAAATTTCAGTAAAATAAAATTTAGTACATATATTTTATTTTCAGAACCTATGATTGCCGGAGGCTGGGTTTATATATAATGAGATAAAGTCCAGAGGAGCTGGATCGCCGTCAATACGTCCATTGATTATACCGACAGGAGAAAGGTATGTAATTCCAGCCCAGTTAGTCCTTTTCTGACTTTCATATATTTGGCTAACAAACATGTTGTCGTGTAGTGCAAGTTTTTCAACAAATCTGGTTTGAAACAACATGGCGTACCTACAGAAGGGTAGAACATCGGCATTTTCATACACAAAAGTATTTGAAAATCGTTTTGTAAAATTTCTGTTATATTTTCTGATGCATTTTCTCAGGATTCTCCGTTCAAATATCCGTTCAATTCTTTGGCTACTATATGAGAAATAGTAAACCAGATTGGGAACCCAAAAGGCAGATTCTATCTGATGGCGACCTTGTAGAGTAAAAGCTCGGTGTTCTTAGGTAAGTTTGTGTTGTTCATTAGTGATGCAAACATTCCAGAAATCTTTTTCGTTTTTTCTAAGAGACTTCTAGCGTGGGCGTTTAATTTCAATAATTTATCAAAATGTATTCCGAGGTATTTTATGTAGCTTTTAAATGGAATATTTATGCCGTCTAGTATAAGTTGAAGGGATTTACTTTCCGGCACCACATATCTAGGACATTTACATGAAGGGTTCCTAATGCAGTTAGCCTCAGATTTGGCTGCGTAGATTTTAATGTCCCATTTCTTGTAATAGGCGATTATTTTTTCAAGATGAAATGTGTGTATTGGTGATATATTGTGTGCATAATTTAGGCAATCATCAGCGTATAAAATAGCTTTTGAATTTCTAGATTGATGAGGAGAATCATACAGGAAAATGTTAATTAGGAAACCACCACCCCACTTTTCACATGTCCTAGTTCTGAGGTTATGTTGTTGATTTGGACGCCAAATTTTCTATTATTAAAGTAGCTGCAAAATATTTTTACCAGAAATTGGTCAACGCATCATTTTGTCAACAAAACAAAGTTTCTGCAGCAGCTGAACAGCTGGATCTACACAGAAGAAAAAAAACAAAGCAACGAATAGTGCAAGCAGCCAACAACCAAACCGGTGATAGGAAACTAAATCAGGAAGAAAAACAAATTGAGTGTGTCAATTTACGGTCAAGAAAACAGCTTCTTTTGAACTGTTTTTCGTTTTTTTACAAATATTTAGCCGCAATTTAAAACCTTTAATTGAAATATCATAAATAAATATCATTAATAAAAATTGACGATGACATCTTGAAAAGTAAAACTACTTTCAAGTTGCGTGCAGCCTATGCCACAGTTATCAATACAAATAAATTGTTACCGACGAGTAATTATTCACTGACGCCGTGAACTATGTAAATCAACTTTGACTTCTAAATGTCATTTTACGTTTTTCATTATATCAAATAGATTGATTCGCAGAAAGGACGCCGTATAGTCATACAAATTTTGAAGCTCTCATATTAAAATAATTTCTATTAGATTTCAGCTTTTATCAAGACAACTTGAATTTATAATTAATGTCTTTCTTTGATTTATTACTTAACATTAAATAAAATTGAATTGTTAATATTGGTAAATTCAACATTGGATTTTATTTGATTGCTGTCAAAAGGTCTAACGCGGCAGCGATAATAATTCTTTAAAATTTGACTAATTAAGATCTCCGATTATAAGAAATGCCAGAAAAGAAGAAAGTGAACAGCTGCACCATGTGCAGCGAGAAGAACAATGACAGAATGGTACAATGTCACTTATGCACTCACCAAAAATGTCTGTAATGGCAACTGAAAATTTTGCTGTTATTACGGGAAATTTTGCTAATTTGAGCCCAGCGGTATTTTTTTTGCTAATCTTAGCAACACATGTCTACTAGCGTGTAGTATAATGAAATAAGTAGAAAAATTAGTAGCCTCCACTAAATTTTAGTAAACTTTTCGTAAATTGGAATTTAATACCGGTTTGCTAAAATCAGAAAAAAAATTACTAAATATTGTGAATATTAGTACAAAATTTTAAATTTATTCTTTTTTATCGTGCATCAAATTTTTTTTATTTATTTTGAAAACCGTTTACAAATTCTTCAACTAACTTTTTTTTCTGAGTGTGTGATCGTTGGTGCCACTATGATTGCGCAAGAGTAGATGATGAAATCAAAAATATGAGTTGAAATTGCGAATCATGTATGCAAGGGCAACTATGCACTTCGAGCAATGCATTCTTAACGCTACAGAGGGAGTGAATGAAAAGTGTAGTACACCAACACAGCAACCGGATGCAATGACCACGGTGATGCAACAAGTAGTCACCACTAGCGGCAGCAGCGGCCATAGAACAAGCAAGATAATGTACGGTAAGCATAGCAACTACATCACAATTTGTTGCCAACAGCGCACAGAATCATTATGCGGGTAATCCCACTTTGTATTCAATTTCAAAAACAACAACAACAACTATACCATATGACACACAAATACCGATACGTGCGGTAGCTATGTGTAGTTTAACGTTTTACAACAACAACCAAGCGTTGTTAAACAAGCAAGCAGCATCATGCATGCAAACGTAATCATGCAAACGGTTATAATTCAAATGTACAGTCAGCAACAATGTTTCAGTAGCATGTGCCTTAAAGTGTGCATATGTCAAATCGTCAACAGAATAGAATGCAACATGTTTATCTTGAAAATCAACACAGGGATCATCTAATCGAACATCAACAGAAAATATTAGAGTTGGAAATGGTCGAAGAGGAACAGAAAATAAAACAACGCTATTTAAAGAAAAAATATGAAATTTTACAACTGTTTAGCATAAATTCAAACAACTTTCAAGATGATAAATTCAATTATAATTTACCTGTTAATTGCCCTACTTCACAACAGCTGGCTGCAAGACAGGTACTCTTCAAAAAACCGTCATCATTTAACGGCGATCCTGAGGAGTAGTACGGAGTAGTAGTGAGGAATAGTACGCAAGTGGGTGGCTACTCAGATACAGAGAACATTATTCGCCTTCATCAGTGTTTAAAAGGTAAGGCTCGTGAAATTGTACGCAATAAAATTTTATTACCAACTATGGTACCGGAAATAATACAGACCTTAAAAATGTATTTTGGTCGACCCGAATTAATTTTGGAATGCATGATTGATAAAGCACGACAGATGCCACCACCAAAGGACAGGCTAGATGCAATTATAGATTTCGCGATGTGTGTAAGAAATATTTGTTCAACAATTGAAGCTTGCAAAATGAAGGCACACCTTAACAACCCAATGCTCGTTAAAGAGTTATTGGAAAAATTATTTAACAGCTATAAACTTCAATAGACAATGCAGCCAAACCCAACTGGGTTGCCAACTTTAAAAGTATTCAACGACTGGTTGTATCTTATTGCGGAAGCTGCATCACAAATAACTACACCTGTATTTTCAAAAAAAGGTGGAGTTATTAATACTCATACCGAAGTGGATAAACCAGCGGAACCAAAATGTTTTATGTGTGGGGAAATAGGACATAAAATGTCAGAATGCCTAGCATTTTCAGAATTACCCATAGACGAGAAGTGGTCCGCTATACGTAAAAATATATTTGTAAAAGATGTTTGAGAATTCATCGTCGCAAATGCTACATTAATAAGGATTGTGGTGTAGAAAGCTATAAAGCCAAACACCACCCACAACTACATAGTGCTAACAAGACTGTAGAGGTAGATTTAAACGTATCGGCTAGACCAGGTAGTGCTGAAAATGTTAATCCTCAAAACTGCAATGAAAATACCACACTTCGTGTTCATACCAACAACTTCGTGTTCATACCAACAACAAATATATTGACACATTCGCATTTTTAGACGAAGGTTCATCGATTACATTAGTAGATGAAAACATATTTAAGTCGCTCAACATAAATGGTACTAAGGAGTCACTGCGCCTAAGATGGACCGGCGGAACAACACGAGCAGAAGCGTCGTATAGAACTTCATTTAATATTTCAAATCCACAGAATAACTCGTCATTTAAACTGCAGGGAATCCGAACAGTCAAGAATCTTTCTCTTCCACAACAGTCGATCGACCTGAACAGCCTGAAAGAAAAATATCCGCATTTATCAACAGTTCCAATGCAGTCATATGAGAACGCTAAGCCGACAATACTTATTGGTAGTGATAATTGGAATCTGGCTGTACCACCAAGAATACGTGAGGGTTCACGGAACCAGTCTGTTGCTAAAAAAAATCGTCTCGGATGGGCTGTTTAAGGAGCCTCTACACGAAATAATCAGAGCCACCAAGTAAATATACACTTATGCAGTTGCAACCATAAATTAGATGAGATTCATGATGCTGTGAAGCAAATGTTTGCTCTTGGAACATCTGCCAACAAGGATATTTACTCCGCTGAAGATGAAAAAGCTATATAGACCCTTGAATCGACATGGAAGTTCGAAAATGGTCGTTTTCAAATTGGGTTGCCATGGCGAAACGAGCAGGTTAGTTTACCGAACAGCTATAATACGGCATATAATCGTTCAGTATGTCTTCAAAGGAAAATGAAAAAGGATGCTGAACAGAAAATGAAAGTCGAGAAAAAGATAAGTAACTTTATTGATAAGGGATAAGCTCAGAAGTTAACAGATGAATTACGCATCTGGTGCTCACCAATTTTTGTGATTAGTAACCCAAACAAACCAAATAGAGCCAGACTGGTATGGGACGCTGCGGCTAAGACGAATGGGTTTTCACTTAACGACTTTATTCTTATTGATCCTGACTTGTTAACGTCGCTTATCAATATTTTGGTGGCATTTAGGGTTGGCAGAATTGCCATATGCGGTAATATTGCTGAGATGTTCCACCAAATTATTGTTTGCAACGAGGACACCCAGGTACAGAGATTTATTTGGTGGAATGAAAACGATTGCGATGCTCCGACTGTTTATGTCATGAATGCCTTAACATTTGGCTTAAACTGTGCACCATGTATGGCACACTTTGTTCGCAATAAAAATGCTGACTGTTTTGAGAATCAATACCCCTGAGCTATCGAATCTATTAAGAAGCACCATTACGTGGATGATTTAATAAAGAGTGTCGAAAGTGAGGAAGAGGCAATACGTTTAGCCGATGGTGTTAAGAAATTACACTCCACTCGCGGCTTTAAAATACGCAATTGTGCGTCAAACTCCAAAACTGTATTTGATGAGGTTGGTGGAAAGAAAATGCTACACAGCTTACCAGGGAACTTTGTGCAACGGAGACAATTATTAGCATCCACTGGGATCCAGCTTAAGACATTTTTAAATACGTTCTCGAATTTCCGAAACTTGAACGAAATATTTTAGATGAACAGATCGTACCAACCAAACGTGAGATTTTAAAAGTTCTGATGTCCATTTATGACCCATTGGGTTTCGTGCTACACCGTTAGTTTGAAAATATTTCTCCAGGAAATTTGGCGCTCTGGCATTGACTGGGATGTGGAAGTACCCCATGCTCTTAATTAAAAATGGAAGCAGTGGAAGGAAAACATGCCACTTACTAGTTTAATGGAAATACCCCGAAGCTACTCATCCCGACTTCGGTCATCGGACAGTGTGCAATTACATACATTTGTGGATGCTGGTGTACTGGGATACGCAGCCATATGCTACTTGCGGATCAAATTTGGTAAAGATGTATCTGTCGTGATTGTTATGGCCAAATCCAAGGTTGCGACAATTAAACCAGAATTACAGGCCGCTGTGCTTGGTATCAGGCTGGCATCGAAGGTAATGCAAATCGAACGCATTCCTATTAGTTCACGTCACTGGTGGTCTGATTCCAAAACAGTTCTTAAGTGGTTACGCATGGATCCCCGAAAATTTCAACAATTTGTAATGTATAGAGTGGGAGAGATTTTAGAATATTCTGAAGTGCAGCAATGGAACTGGGTTCCTACCAAAATTAATCCAGCTGATCTTGCTACAAAGGTCTCGACGAACACGGATGAAACTCTATGGTTAAACGGTCCTGACTTCTTACTTGCTGAAGAAGATATGTGGCCAAAATGTGATGATCTTGGTTCGAATGACAACACAGAAGTTCAATCCCAGCTTATACAACTACGCATACAAGAACCCCGTATAACCCCATTCGTGGACTATTTTTCCGATTGGAGACGTCTTTATCGAGCTTGGCAACTTTCTATACTTAGAGAAACTTTAGGCGAAATCTAAGATGATAGTCACTTTTAATATGCTTTGTAAATCCAAACTAACTCTGAATAAGCAAGCTCAGTCGGATGTGTAATCAGAGGAAATTTATTGCTTAAAACAAGGTAAGAATATTCCTAAGAGTTTACCATTAATATGTTTGAATACCTTTCTAGACGATGATGATCTGTTAAGGGTACGTCGCAGAACTGAACATTTAAGTTACCATAAAGACGTCATCGTTCTTCCGAAAGAGCATCACATACCCAATTTGGTTGTCAAGTATGCACATGAAAATTTTCATCATGGATCACATGAAACTGTTATAAACAATCTCAAGAGTCAGTACTACATTCCAAGATCACGAGTCGTATACCGGAAAGTTCGATGCAGATGTCAAATATGTAAAAATGAAGCAGCCTCCCCAAGGACCCCTCAAATGGCACCACTGCCACCAGCCAGACTTGTAGCATTTGAACGGCCCTTCACGTATACTGGTATAGACAACTTTGGCCCACTTTCTGTCACAGTGAAAAAAGATGGGGCGTAATATTTACATGCTTGACTACTCGTGCTATACACTTGGAGGTAGCCCATAGTCTTGATACAAGTTCGTGCGTAATGTGCTTAAGAAATTTTATTGGACGTCGTGGATACCCTAAGCAAATATATACGGATAACGGAACCAATTTTAAGGCTACTCAAAGAGTTCTACGCGAAGAACTCCATAAGCTTGAGAAAACCGTACTAACCAGTACTTTTGATGATATAAAATGGTTTTTTAACCCACCAACATGGGTGGAGCATGGAAAAGGCTATTCCGATCCGTCAAGACTGTGTTTTACAGTGCCTACCCGAAACCTAATTTTAATGACGAAACATTGAGAAGTGCCCTCATAGAGGTAGAATTTATTATAAATTCTAGATTGTTAACATTTGTGTCTCTAGAATCATCCGATGATAAGGCCATCACTCCCAACCACCTACTTCTAGGTTTATCTACAGGTTACAAACCAGTGTGTTCTGAAAATATGGATTTGAGACAAAGATGGCATAAGACTCAGGCATTCGCCGATGGAAAAGGAGTGTACGCCTATAATAATACGGAGAAGTAAGTGGTTCGTCAAACAGTCCCCAATAAATATCGGAGACGTTGTTCTTATTGTCGACGAACATCAACCTAGGAACTGTTGGTTAAAGGGAATTATTCTTGAGACAATAATCACTAAGGATGGTCAAGTTAGACGTGTCACTGTCCGTATAAAAAATGGGGTTTTACAGCGACCAGCAAGCAAGTTTGCGGTTCTAGACGTCGGTAATGGTGCTAGGGGTACGCTTGGATAGATATCACCTGCCTACAGGGGGGGGGGTGGGAATGTTACCGACGACTAATTATTCACTGACGCCGTGAACTATGTAAATCAACTTTGACTTCTTATGTCATTTTACGTTTTTCATTATATCAAATAGATTGAATTGCAGAAAGGCTGCCGTATAGTCATACAAATTTTGAAGCTCTCGTACTTAAATAATTTCTATTAAATTTAAGCCTTCAGCTTTTATCAAGACAACTTGAATTTATAATTAATGTCTTTCTTTGATTTATTCATTATGTATTTATTTATTTATTTATTTATTTATTTATTTATTTATTTATTTATTTATTTATTTATTTATTATTTATTTATTTATTTGTTTATTTATTTATTTATTTATTTATTCTGATTTGACAAGCCAGTACAACAAGAACAGTTCTTATATTATAGGACAGGGACAATTAATGGCATTACATATTTTCGTCACAAAAGATTTAAAATAATTTATAATAACAATAATAACATTTTAGCATAAAAATAAATGTCAAAATGACATGTATCGGTACATCAATAAAAAGTAAAAACAAGAAAAAAAATAAAACATAATACAAGTTATTAATATGAATTAGTTAAAAATTTCAAAAATTGCAGTTTTAAATTGCATTGCATTGCTAATTGTTTGAATATTGGAAGGTAGTTTGGTCCAAAGACGGATTGAATGTATATAAAAGTGTTTCGTTGATAAAAAAAAACACGATAACAAATGGCATTTAGCCTCTTTCCGACCTTGAAAAATTCAACCTGTCATACAGATATTGTGGTTGTTTGGTGTAGATTATTTTGTGTAAAAATATTAAGGAACGGCATTTCAGGAGGTTGTCAAACGATACAGCGTAAATTCTCTTTGAGAACTGTGATATCCGATCATAACGTTTAATTGCAAACACATATCTAGCAATATTGTTAAATGTAACATTAAGTCTACGTAAGGAGACGGAATCACAACTGGAAAAGAGTTCACAGCCGTAAAGAAGTGTTGGTAGTAAATACGTTTTTGCCAGTAGCATCCTTACATCCATTGGGGTATAATATTGAGTGTTCCATAAATTTCTTAGCATTCCATATGTTCTTCCGCAGATAATGTTGATGTGGTCATTCCATTCAAGGTTTTTGTTAAAAATTACTCCTAGATTTTTAGCGGTGTCTACTATTTCAAGAACAGCGTTATTTATTTGGATTGCTGGTAGAGCGGAGGGAATAAAGTATGATTTTCCTATTACCATAGCTTTAGATTTTTTAGCATTTAAACAAAGCCCGTTATCTGACGCCCAAATATTTATATTTTCTAGATCATGGTTTAACTTTCTTATGCAATCAGGTACATTGGACGATACTTGGCCCACTTCTATATTCAATTTATTCAAATGATTTACCATCTCAGATTGACTTCTGTAAAATACAAATGATGATGTACAACTTTATATAATTTGTGTTTTAGTGAATTGTGATTGAATTTAGTAATTTTTTTATTTGGATTCCAAACCACACCATGTCGATGCCGCTCACGTAGTAAAAAACGTTCTCTTTTTTTATATGGACAAATTACAAAGGTTCGGCATTTTTTCAAATTGGTTTTTTTGCGATTCCAATTGAATTTCTTTGCAAATCCAATTAGTTTTTAGCAGATTTCCCAATTGGATTTGAAAAAAAAGGTTTAAAACAGGGAATTTTACTAAAATTTTTGCAGAAATCAGGGAAATTTGCTCAATTTTCCCCTGTTTTCTCAAAGTTTCCGAACCTTTGTATTCTGTATAAAATTTTATTTTGCCGCTGTCGGCGTTGCATCCTCTATACTATTCTTCCTCTATGTCCGAACTGTATATTGTTGTTTTTTTATTTTTGTTTATTCTATTTATTTTGCCTTCATGTAATTTGTTTTGAGTAAATAATTTGTGTACGGTTTTAAATATTTTGTGTATGTAATAATTAGCAAAAAATTTTATTATTGTTTTAATTTATATTTTGATTGTGATTGTTTTTATTTTCGGATGTAGGCTTTTAAAGAGAATTCAATACTGATTATTTTAGCGTATAAATTGAATTTTTTAAACACGATTGTCTTTATTAAATTCAGAGCTTAACGAAAACACGACTTTTATTTTTAACTTCCAAATTGAATTTTATTTGATTGCTATCAAACGCGGCAGCGATAACATAAATTTTGACAAGCAGTATGTGTAAAAAACTTGAAAGAAAAACTTGATCATGTGGCTGCAGGGTAAGGTGGTTATAACGACAAATCAAAGTCGTTCGTTGGAAAAATAAGACGAAATTTTTGGAGAACTATATAAAGAATTAAAGTAAATAAATTAATTATTATTGTCGCAGTAAAACCTTTAAGGGATTTTAAGATTGTTTCATGGTAGCTTACGTGTTGGCCGAGGCCATTATAAAATAATCGTATATTTATATATCTGAAAACTTTATTTAAAGTTTACAAGAGAACAAACTTCAGTATTAGATTAGCTTTTAAGCAGACACTTAAACGTTTATCTCGTGAACCAACAACATAAGTTTAAAATACGTATTAGAATTTCGGTAGGAACATCAATTAGAATTTAATTGCATAATTTTAGAAAGGATATAGTTGAAATTAAATATAAAATAATCATTTATAAATAGCCATAGAACTAAGAAGTTTGTGCATATCGAAATTTTAGTTCAGGAGATTCTTAATGAATTTTGTTAATTTGCAAAAGCGTGAACTAACATTTCGAAAATTAGTTAAGAGTATTTAAGTTAAGAATATTTGTAACCTTAAGTCGTATTATCTGCATTAATCAGATAATACCATTTAGCACATATTTATCATTTATAGCGTTATTCATAAGTTTAAACGAACGAATAACAAATTCTCATGAGGGAAAGTTGTGCATTCGTTGTGTAGTCGTTTTTTTTTTACTTATGAATAGAGCGCTTAGTTTATAACTTTTTATAATCTGCTTCGTTTAGTGTAAACTTAAGCTATGATATACAAGGGGAAATAAATTGTGTATTTCTTTCTTGTTGCAGTTTAATTCGAAGCATTTGTTTGAATATGACCAAAAAGTATATAATTTTCTATAGAGTATTTTTCCCGCTCTTCCAAAAATTCAACATGGTACAGAGTTCAGCGGCAACATTTTTAAATGAGAGGGCAACATTTTCAAAGTTGCTAAAGTGTTGAAAAACATTAAATTTGGTGTATGCAGTGCTGCCACATAAACAGTGTAATTTTTATCCAAGTTTTTGGGACTCTTAACTGTTTACCAGTTTTTTCGTGAAAACCTTTTTTTTCAAATGATTTTTTAGTTATATGTTGCAACAATTAATAGCATATTTATTCTCTTTATTATATATTTTTACCATAGAAATGGGAAATAATGGATATGAATAGACATAGTTGGTCAATGTGTGTGTACACACTTTAATACTTTTCATGTCACAATGTTATGTTTGAATTCGTAACTATTTTTTAACACAATTGCAAATTTTTGTTGTATTATTTTACTTTATTAGACATGTCTAATTTTTGTAAAAATAAATAGTATATTGAACAAATATAATATTTTTATATGAAAAATCTGAAAAAATACATGAATAAAATAAAAAAACATATTTTTTTATGAAATAATCTGAAAAATCTCTAGCATCCCACAAAACGGCAAATAAATAGATAAAATTGGTTATATGGCAGCACCGCTAAACACTACTAAAAGTTGCCGACAAAAACTCACCTTTGTTGCCGCCAAACTATGTTCGTGTTCTAAGAGAGTACTAAAAAGTTCGTGAGAGAGAAACAAAATTATATACTTTTTGATATGACTGAGTAGGAAGAAGAGAAGGTAGGTATTGTGGTTCGTGAATGAATGATAGGCGTAACCCACAATTTTAAGCTATTCGTGTACCATGGTTTAGGTTCATTTTGGGACTGAGAGAGGGTAGCCCGTAGATAATTACAACCTTTATCTACATATCCACATCTACTACGTGATTCATGTCGTTTGTGGCCCTTGATTTTTTTTGGGGGGGCTTTTGGATTTTGTGCACTGGTACAATATATCTTTATCCCTCTGCTTTGTACTCGCAACGAGCACCCGCCCAAGCCCGACGAGCCTTAGCCGCGCAGGTGGTTCAGTTACCAGTGTGGCGAGTACAAGTAGTGGCAACTCTTGCATGAGGGTCGAAACGTGACAACATCAGTAGAAACATGGGCATGTTCCACTTTATGTACCATCGTGTGTAGCAATGTTTCCTGGTGAAATTCGTGTTTTATTTTTAGTTCCTCAAATATCAAAATATTTTTATGCTTCCGAACAAAATGTTCCATCTTCTGTATAAAATGTTTACTGGTTTTGTTACGTTGAGAGCAGCCTTGTGTTGCAGTGCTTTTGCAATTCGCGGAGTAATTAAAAAAGAAAGGCGAAAATGGTGACAATTGAATATAATGAAAATTGGATAAATATAAAAATTAACAAAATATTATAGAAAAATTTTTAAAAACAAATTTAAAAAATTTGCTTTTCCTTCGCGTACTAGTAGTATCTTCGAACACATAGAACTGGGGAGCAATTTCGAATAAAATTGCTTTGCGAAGTGATACATAATTTATCATTTTCACTTCACAGGTATTTTTTACTTCATGTTTTCATTTTAAACAATTGCCATTCTCGTAATGCAAAAAAAAAGTTGCTATTATAGGCTTTTTACACTGAACAACATATTTGTGAAATGCGTGGAAGATGTTGAAAATATGAAACAAGTGTCTACTTTGGCAACATCTTTTATCTGCCATTTATTCAGCTGTCAATAAAATAAAAGAAAAAGACGCATATTTTTTGACGTGCGTGCCATTAGCCTGGCAGAGTTATCCTTGGTTTGAATAGGAGAAATAGCCAAATAGTTCCAATGAAAATTCTACATACACCAAAAATTCTGCAAGAGATTCGGCACCAACAAGGACTTGTCCTAAAAATCATGGTATGCAAATTTTCAAAAAGAACAGTTTTTGAGAAAATTGCACTTTTTTATGGACGTTCTTATTTTTTAGTTGTGTTACAAGGAATACATGGGGGAAGATTGCGCTAAAACTAGGACTTGTCCTAAAAATCGTGAAACAAAGGTAGCTGTTGGTATGAGGATTCTAAAAATCTTTATTGCAAATTTTCAAAAAAAAGAAACAGTTTTTGAGAAAATTGTACTTTTTGTTAAAGAAACGCGATAATTCCATATTTCATATTTTTTTCCCCACTGTGGCTACATAAAAGCAGTAGAATAGCGGGAAATGTTTGGCTGGCAACAATGTTGACAAAAAGATTATGTTCAGTCGCGAAATCCAACGTTTAAAAACTAATATTTGGGTATGTTCAGTGAATATTTTGTAAATATACCACAGATGGATTTTGTAAAATTGTATGTAAAATTATCAAAAGTTCAGAAATTACCCACGACTTTAATCTTTTTAATGAATAAACACAGATTGTCAAATAATTCTTTGCAAAATAAAAAAAAGGTCATTGTTTTCGTTTTTGAATTAAAAATTTATTGACAAAAACAAGTTTTCTTTCTTAATTTAATAAGGGTAAATATTAACTGTTAATATTTATACCAAAAATGGTAAATTTCAATATAAAACAAAACAAAAAACAGCACTTGTCAATTAATTCTTTACGAAATTCATACACAGTTCAAAAAGAGACACAAAACTAATTAACGGTACATTAAATTCGAAAAAAAAAATAAAATATCCTTCTTTGGTATGCTTTAATCAATTGCTTTTAATATGATTTATTATTTGGACACATGCACATTTAACTAAAATCGGCGTTTTTAACCATGCCTGGAAATTATTATAAGGGGAAATCGGCAAAGGAATTGGCTAAAATGTTTAATATAAAATTGAGGACCATTTATAACATCATTCGACGTGCGGAAAAAGAAAATCTTCTGCACCTAAACAATTCTGTAGGCAGACCACCAAAGCTCACTAGACGCAATCATTCTAAAATTTAAAAAAAAAGATTGGAGATAATCAGCAAACAAACTTGAGGCAGTTTGCATTGGACATAAAAAACGATTGCCATAAGGAAGTGAGCCACGAGAAAAGTTCTGAAAATGCCATTGCTTTCTGCTACTAAAATTGAGAGGCGGCTCAACTTTTCTATTGCTAACGTTAACAACCCTGCAGAGTACTGGAATGACGTTATTTTTTGTGATGAAACCAAAATAATGTTGTACTATCATGACGGACCCATCAAAGTTTAACGAAAATCAAACAGTGCCTTCCTGCAGAAGAATATAATACCGATTGTTAAGTTTGGCAAGCTTTCTGTAATGGTGCGGGGTTGTATTCCATCAAATGGCGTTGGTGAGCTGCGTATTTTTAATGAAATTATGACGAAGGAGTTTTATTTGGATATCCTACAAAATGAATTGAAAAGGAGCGCGATTAGTTTCGGGTGTGTTGATCTTAAAAACTTACATAAATTAAAGTACAAGCTGTATTATGACAATGACCCCAAACACAAATCGTTGGTTTGTAGGACCTGGCTGCTGTATAATTGCAGCAAAGTTATTGATACACCTGTTCAAAGTCCTGACTTAATTCCCATCGAAAATTTTGTGGGCTTTATTGAAGAAGAAAGTAGCTAAACGGGGTCCCACCAATAAAAACGCTTTAATAAAAGCAATTAATGAAGAATGGCAGAAAATTCCAGATAATTATATCTTAAATGGTCTTTTACAGTCAATGTCGCGACGTATGAAGGCAGTCTTGGATGCTAGTGGCCACTATACCAAATATTATTACTAATAATACAGTAGTTTTTAAGTTTACGTATTAAATACATTATGTGTTTGAATTTTGCAAAGAATTAATTGACAAGTGAATATATGCTGTTTTTTTGTTTTTGTTGCTTTTTGTTTTGTTTTATATTAAAATTAACCATTTTTGGTATTAATATTAACAGTTAATATTTACCCTTATTAAATTATGAAAGAAAACTTGTTTTTGTTAAAAAAATTTTAATTTAAAAATGGAAACTATGACTTTTTTATTTTGCAAAGAATTATTTGACAAACTGTATATAAAAATTTCCGATATTAATAGATAATATGTACTATGGCAATGCTGTGAATTGGAAGCTCAACAGCGATTTGTAAATTACAGCTTTATGGTTTTACTTACTTACTTTTTTATATTTTGTAGCAAAACGCTTTTGCTTGATTACAGCGTCGCAACGGTTACGCATGGAGCAAATAATATATAATATATATATATATATATATATATATATATATATATATATATATATATATATATATATATATATATATATATATATATATATATATATATATATATATAATATATATATATATATATATATATATATATATATATATATAATATATATATATATATATATATAATATATATATATATATATTAAAGCACACAAAACAACTTCCAAAGTTTTAGTTTCTGTTCAGTAACAATATTTTCTATTATAATTAAAAATAAATTAATTATTATTGTCGCAGTAAAACCTTTAAGGGATTTTAAGATTGTTTCATGGTAGCTTACGTGTTGGCCGAGGCCATTATAAAATAATCGTATATTTATATATCTGAAAACTATATTTAAAGTTTACAAGAGAACAAACTTCAGTATTAGATTAGCTTTTAAGCAGACACTTAAACGTTTATCTCGTGAACCAACAACATAAGTTTAACATACGTGTTAGAATTTCGGTAGGAAGATCAATTATAATTTAATTGTATAATTTTAGAAAGGATATAGTTGAAATTAAATATAAAATAATCATTTATAAATAGCCATAGAACTAAGAAGTTTGTGCATATCGAAATTTTAGTTCAGGAGATTCTTAATGAATTTTGTTAATTTTAACACACAAATTCTCATGAGGGAAAGTTGTGCATTCGTTGTGTAGTCGTTTTTTTTACTTATGAATAGAGCGCTTAGTTTATAACTTTTTATAATCTGCTTCGTTTAGTGTAAACTTAAGCTATGATATACAAGGGGAAATAAATTGTGAATTTCTTTCTTGTTGCAGTTTAATTCGAAGCATTTGTTTGAATATGACCAAAAAGTATATAATTTTCTATAGAGTATTTTTCCCGCTCTACCAAAAATTCAACATGGTACAGAGTTCAGCGGCAACATTTTTAAATGAGAGGGCAACATTTTCAAAGTTGCTAAAGTGTTGAAAAACATTAAATTTGGTGTATGCAGTGCTGCCACATAAACAGTGTAACTTTTATCCAAGTTTTTTGGACTCTTAACTGTTTACCAGTTTTTTCGTGAAAACCTTTTTTTTCAAATGATTTTTTAGTTATATGTTGCAACAATTAATAGCATATTTATTCTCTTTATTATATATTTTTACCATAGAAATGGGAAATAATGGATATGAATAGACATAGTTGGTCAATGTGTGTGTACACACTTTAATACTTTTCATGTCACAATGTTATGTTTGAATTCGTAACTATTTTTTAACACAATTGCAAATTTTTGTTGTATTTTTTTACTTTATTAGACATGTCTAATTTTTGTAAAAATAAATAGTATATTGAACAAATATAATATTTTTATATGAAAAATCTGAAAAAATACATGAATAAAATAAAACGGTTACGCATGGAGCAAATAATATATAATATATATATATATATAATATATATATATATATATATATATATATATATATATATAATATATATATATATATATATATATATTAAAGCACACAAAACAACTTCCAAAGTTTTAGTTTTTGTTCAGTAACAATATTTTCTATTATAATTAAAAATTATTTATTCAATAAAAACAAAATTTATGATGTACCATTTGTGTATTTAAGAATTTAATATTGAAAACATTCTTATTTGTAGAGCTTTTTATATCAGGAACTAATAAGGTTTACTTTTTAATTTTAATTTATTCATTAAAAATATTAACGTCGTGGATAATTTCTGATAATTTTACATATATATATATATATATATATATGTATATATATATATATATATACATATATATATAGCTGTTGACAACTAATTAGAAACGATATTTTTTAAACGAAAATTTTAAACATTTTATTAATTTATTAATAAAAATTCATATTCTGCATCTACTATAAAAACAAAATATACACATTTTTCCTTATAATTTAACTTTAAATTAACTTTAAATCATAGAAATATGTGGGCGTGTTGCGTAGTTTTAAATACTTACTTTTTAATATTTTGTAGCAAAACGCTTTTGCTTGATTACAGCGTCGCAACGGATACGCATGGAGCAAATAATATATAGCAAATATATATATATATATATATATATATATATATATAAATATTAACGTCGTGAATAATTTCGGATAATTTTACATATAATTCTGTCTGGTAACACTGTGGTATATTAACAAAATATTCAGTGAACATACCCAAATATTAGTTTTTGAACATGGGATTTCGCGACTGAATATTCTTTTCGTCAACATTGTTGCCAGCCAAACATTTCCCGCAATTCTATTGCTTTTATGTAGCTCACAGAGGGGAAAAAAGAATAAAAAAGTGCAATTTTCTAAAAAAGTGTTCTTTTTGAAAATTTGCAATAAAGTTTTTTAGAATCCACATAGCAACAGCTACCATTGTGCGTTTCACGATTTCTAGGACAAGTCCTAGTTTTAGCGCAATCTTCCCCAATGAGTTTCTGGTACCAGAACTAAAAAATAAAAATGTTCATAAAAACGTGAAGTTTTCTCAAAAACTGTTCTTTTTGAAAATTTGCAATAAAGAATTTTCGAATTCTCATACCAACAGCTACTTTTGTGCGTTTCAAAATTTTTAGGACAAGTCCTAGCTTTAGCGCAATCTTCCCCCATGGATTTCTGGTACCAGAACGTAAAAATAAAAATATTCATAAAAAGTGCAATTTTCTCAAAAACTGTTCTCTTTAAAAATTTGCAATAAAGATTTTAAGAATCCTCATACCAACAGCTACCATTGTGCGTTTCACGATTTTTAGGACAAGTCTTAGTTTTAGCGCAATCTTCCCCCATGAATTTCTGGTACCACAACTAAAAAATAAAAATGTTCATAAAAAATTGCAATTTCCTCAAAAACTGTTCTTTTTAAAAATTTGCAATAAAGATTTTAAAAATCTTCATGCCATCAGCTACCATCGTGCATACCATGATTTTTGGGACAAGTCCTTGTTGGTGCCGAATCTCTTGTGTATGTAGAATTTTTATTGGAACTATTTAGCTATATCTCCTCTTCTTCATAAATTGCATGCACTGAGGAGTGATAACGTGTTAAAAACGACAGCTGTCATTAATATTACATACTCAGTCATGCCACCTAATTTTTCACAAACCAAGGATAACTCTGCCAGGCTAATGGCACGCACGTTATTTTTTGTTAAAAATAAAAAAATGGATTTAGAGAAAGCATTAATCATTGGAGTAGTTGTTGCTTTGCAAGAACAAACCCGAATTTTAATGCAGAACATTGAAATATTAAAGGCCATTCTTGAAGAAGATGATGATGAAGAAAAATTTTTGGTGGTCATAAAGATGAAATTCTGACATGTGCCGCTCATTTTCCTTTGTTATATATTTTTTTTTGTTGTTTATTTTCTGCAATGTCGGTTTGCTAGTGATGGCACAAAGAAACTTAAAATAACGAAAGATGTAAAATGGAAAAAATGAGAAAGGAGCATCTTTTGTAGATGTAGAAAGATGTAGAGTTTTTGGCCTGTATAATATATAAAAAAATAAAAATAAAAAAATACATATATATATTCATTTAAATTTAATTTTTTTTATTGTATTTCATTTCAACATTTTATTTATTGGTTTTAATACTTTTTAATATAATATCTTAAAAATTAATATTATAAAACTATATTCATATCAAATGAATAGAGATTATAAAGTTTGTAAATTGGGTAAAATTAGGTACGTTAGTAATTTGAACGTTTAAAACGTTTGGCATTAAATAAGTTTTTTAATATTAGATTTTAAATATGTAAAAAGAAAATCTATATTTCACTTCTAAAATAATATTTTAGAAATAATATGCAATTTAAATGTTTCGTTTTAAGACGATTTTTTGCTTACTTTTGATAAAGCTAGAAGTGGAAAATACTCTTTCACTAATAGTAGATGTTGGACAAATAGTCAAAAGACAATGATATTAATTTTCCAACTTTTCAGTTCTTTCGTCGCATTTATCAAGATATATGAAATCATCATATAATGATGAATGATTTTGTTCAGTCTCTTTTTTAGGATTTTGAATACTGTTTATTGTGTTATTTAGATCAGAAATTAAACTATTTGAATTTGGAATATCCAAAGTTAAGTCTTCATCGGAATCTATCAGACTTACATCTAAATCTTCATAACCAAACAAACGATTATAGAAGTGTTCAGAAAAATAAAAGAGACCAAGTAACCCAGTTGGTGATGTAATTAAAAAAACTGGTTAACCGAACAAAAAAGACCGGTTTTCGGTTTTCTTTGAATTTACAAAATATTCGAAACCGATCGGTTAAAAAAAAAAAAAGAAACCGGTTGACCGGTTTTCGGTTTCGGTTTTTGAATACTCTAGTTCTGCTTACTAAGAAGCTTTGACGAATACGTACACATAAACGTACAGTAGATGCCGGATGTGAAAATGTTTCCTGGGTTATGTTTCTTACAAACATTTTAAATTTTCAGGATTTCATTTGTCAAGGGATTCTTAAGATTTTCCCTTAAATCTGGATTTTAGTCTAAATCTCGTGATTTGAATGCAAATGTAAACGAGACATAAAGTGATAATTCAGTAAAAACTTTCGAATACGTGAATTGTTCAATTGAACTAGTTTGTTCAGAAACGACACAGCACTAAAAAAAAATTAGTAGGAGCAAGTTCATGACAGCACAGGGTATACCAGTGATGTCAGAAGTGACAGCTATCAAACGAGTGATCCAAAACCGTATGGTGAGGGTTGTTGTTGTATTTCATGTCCTAGGCGAGAAAGAGATTTAAAAATAATGTATACAAAAAAATAATGTGTAAAAGTGAACAACTACACAGCATGTTTTAAAACATATGATCGCCAAAAATATCAAAGAGATACCATAGAAGTGCAACATGTCTGTATTTACTAAAATTGTTGTTTCATAAACTTAGTACAAACTCACAACAAATGTTATACTTGGGTTACATATTGTAATAACAAAAACTGTTTTATGTTTTTATAACATTTTTGCACATGATTAATGTATTTTTTAATTTTATCTCAGTATTCAAAAGAACAAAACATACAACAAAGTTTCACATTTATATGATCTGTGAAATGTATAAGCAAATAAACACACTCACAAAACACATTTAATTAATCGTCAGCTTATTATTAGTTTGCCCAAAGATTTAAAAGAAAAACAATGAAAATGGTTTTCATTCTTAATTTCATATCAAAGTTGATATTAGTTATCTCAGTTATGATGCCAGATATCGAGAAACGGGTTTCAGAATTAGAAAGAGGATATTGATATTATATATAATCCAATCGCCTCTATTATTACAAAAATGGTGATTGGGCCAAACCAATAATAAGCTGACGAATTGGAAAATCAGACGCAAGGAAGAGAGACAGAATAATTGTCATACAGTTGTTTCACCTACAGTTTTTCATAGCGCAGTTGCTTTTATAGCCTATTAAAATAGTAGTTTTCACGTAGTTTTCTAAAAGGCCGTAAAAAAAAAAGGCGCTCTAATCACCGTGTCTTCACTGTGTTACATTGTGCATGACAGAAAATGGATTAATTTATTTTGTTGTTAATCGGGTGTAGTAATTGTTAAGTTTTAAAAAGATAAAAAATAATACTTTTTGCTCTAATACTCCTAATGCTGACACGTTTGCGTTTTTAAGTTCGATATTGAAATTTTTCGTTCACTGCCACAAAAGTTACTTAAATCCAACGTTTCAAAGTCTATAAGTACACATTCACCGTCATCAGCATAAATTTGTTTGAGTACCTGTAGTTTGCTGAAGTACAAAAAATAAAACATCCACCAATAATTTTGCTATAAAATTAATAAAAATAATGACCAGTGAAGAGAAACCTATACGTGTAGGGTCCAGAAAGAGTGAGGTAAGTGATATGTCTTAGTTATATTTAAGTTGCTCTACCAACAGTCATTCACTGATATGATATGCTTTTAGCAAAACAGTAAAAATTATTTGTAATTCATTTTTTTAATGGGTATACTATTTGATATTTACGCAAGCGGATTAAACTAATTTTGTACTTGATGCTCCTATTCTGGATTGAAGAAAACGCAAAACTGCTTTGCATAATTTTTTTTAAGTTTGCGATGTGATTGCCATGAACGTACAAATTATACAATCAATCTTACTACAAAATGTAACCAATCTTTTTGTATGAACAACGTACATGTATATAAGAGGTCGTCGGAATTTTTTAAATATTGAAATTAAGACGTGAATAAATAAAATTTAAAGAGCAAAATTGAAAATTGAATTCTATTTGCTTTTTATCGTAGGAAATTCATTCGCTCGAAGGCTAAACTCTAGTTTATAGCATACTTCGGATTTGTTTCAAATTTGATATCACTATAAATGCTTTTTTTTTATCTAACACACCCGGTTCCCGAATTATGCACCTTCAAAGTTTGAATTTGTATCTTTTCCATTTATTTGTATCTTTTCCATTGAAAAGTTCCTGCGCTCGAAATGAAAGAATACTGTTTTTGTTGCGAAATATATTTTTTATTCAATATAAACTCCTAGAAGCTCAATACACTTGTTCCAATGATCTTCCAATAATTTTATCCCATCCTTATAATGGTTTTCCGGAAGCTCTGCAAAATAACCGTCTACGGCTTCTATGGCCTCTTCATTCGACGAAAAATGCTTTCCACGAAGGAATTGTTTGAGATTTCTAAAGAGATAGTAGTCACTGGGAGCCAAATCTGGTGAATACGGAGGATGTTCATACAATTCGTACTTTAATTCTTTGAATTTAGGCATCGTCAAAACACTTTTGTGAGCAGGTGCATTGTCTTGATGAAAAATGATTTTTTTCTTCTTTAAACCAGGTCATTGTTTTACCTTTCTGAAGATAATCAACAAAATTCCTTTTGCATCCCAAAAAACTGATGCAATAACCTTTTTTGCTGATCGTTGTGACTTCACCTGCTTTGGAGCTGAACAACCAGCTTCAGTCCACTGTAAACGTTCTTGTTTCAATTTAGGATCATAATGGTAGATCCAAGTCTCATCCATAGTTATAAAACGACGCAAGAAGTCGGTTTTATTCGGCTTAAAACGCTCAAAATTTCGCTGAGAAATTTGTTTTCGATCCAGTTTTTGTTGAATTGTTAATGTGTGCGGCACTAATTTTCCAAACAGTTTTTTCATACGTAATTCTTCATGTAAAATATGGAGTACTCGTTCGTCTGAGATGCCTTGGCATTAGCAATTTCACGCTTAGTCAAACTTTGATCTTCACTAACCATATTATGTACCTGCTCAATGATTTCTGCTGTGGTTGCAGTTTTTGGTCTTCCTTCGCGTGGATCGTCTTTAAGGCTGGTACGACCACGTTTAAATTCACCAGCCTAAAATTCAACGGTGCGTTTTGAAGGTCAGGACTCCTTATACACTTCTAACAATTGTTCATAAATTTCCTTTGCTTTTAAACCCTTCAAAACAAAGAATCTAATGACTGCACGATATTCAATTTTTTCCATATTAAAAAAATCAATGACACGTCAACTTCAAATGGCTGTAAACAAAGAAAGAATTGACAGAATGACTTGCAACTTTGCATGTGTTCTCAGGACAGCTATACCAACTTAAGAAAAAAAGTTTGGAGCTAGCAGTGCCATCTCTTGGTGAGCGCAGGAACTTTTCAACCAACATGTATCCGTTTCAGAACTATTTAAGAATTCTGCCATCGATTTGTTAGAGCATGTTTTGCATCTTTTATGCTTAAGAGCATGTTTTTACATATTTCAGCATTTAGACCATATTTTGTAGTAAAAGCATATTGTAAGGGTATAATTCTACATTTTTAGAGCATATTTGTGTCTTTTAGGGTATATTTTGACTTCTTTTATGCTTAATATTATTATTTTGTTGAACAATATGGGTTAGTAACAGTAACAATAAAAAATATTATCAAGGAACCAGAATGCTATACCAAAAAATATATTAAGAACAAACTTAAACAGATTGTAACAAAAAACGATGGTCTGCAAGTAATAAAAAGAATAAGCTAGCAGCTGGCTGGATCTTTAATAAAATCAGTTTTGGCATATGATGTTAAAGAAGTATTGGTTTTTAAATTCGCCCTTATTACATCAGTTTATATTGGAAGAACTTTTTCAATGTACAAAAATATGCTTAGATGTAACAAACAACGTTTTTTATTTGAAAATTTAAAGTCAAAATTTTGTATTTTATTGCAACAACAACCTTTATTAAAATCGTATTTTTTTATAAAAAAAAAAAACAGCCAGAAATTTAAAAGCTGGTATGATGTAAATTTTAAACATTTTCCTGTTACTTTATTCTACTTATTGTTTTAATAAAAAAGAAGAAACCGTTTAAAAAAAAAGATTTATAAAAAAATAAAGACGCCACAATCAGACACGAAAGAGTCCGAAAGAGACATCTAACAAAATAAAAAAAATTATTTATATTTTTACTAAATGTAGAATTGACTTAAATATGGAAAAATTTACAGTTTTTCGTAATACCTTTTAAAAATTTAGTTCCCAATGTTTTGCATTCCTTTAAGTTATGTTTATCTTAATTTTTTAATACGCAAATTTTTGTGCACTCTCAATATTATTTCATTAAAAACAATCCAAAATACATATTAAATAAATCGAAAATGTAATCAAAAAGAGGACTACTCATTATTTATTGTTTTCAGCCCATATGTTGTCTATTTTTAATCATTGTGTAATAATCGACAAAAGCAGTATAAACAATCGAAAGTGGTTTAAAAAATAACCATTAATTTTTAACTGACAATACGGTAGAAAAAGCGATTTTTGTGGTTTGTTATTCAAATTGAAAGTTTTTTTTATTTGTATGATTATACAAAACACAACACACAAAGATGCATATATCTTGATTTTCTATACGTGTATATATATTTGAATAATTTTATTGAAATAAATTTGTATTTAAACATACTCCTTTCACAAAAAAACAAAAAGGAATTATTTGAAATTCTATTTTGAGAAACAGAAAACAACAAATTTAACGTTTAACTGAAAATATAAACTTCTACTGAATGTCTGTATTTTTTATAGTTTGGTTTCTGAATGACTGATTCAAATAGTTAAAAGATATATTTCTACACTTAAAATGGTTTGTAAGTTAAAATAACAGAAAATGTCATTTACAAGAAATGTTATTCCATTTAAAAACCGGTCTACTTAATTTTCATTTAAATTAAATGCCTTTTGTTATTTATGTTTAAATGTTGCTTAAACAACTGACACATCCGTAAGAAACAAATTATATAATCAGTTAAAATAAATGTCAAAATTTTACCTACCAATTCCTTAAAAAATAAATGTTTTATCATTTATTTGAAAGTGTTTCCCTTTTTGTATTTTTTGTTTTGTACAATACAAAATGTTGTATGCATGCATAGCTATAGACACTTTTTGTGTGAATGTGTTTGTGTATGTATGTGTGTTTATGAAGTTCTTACAACCAATTTAAATAAAAAACAAATTGAAATTTGTTTAATATTTTTTTTAAACAGGCAGCAAACAAAACTTAAATTTGTAATAACTGTTACGGACACAAATAAACCACAAATTTCCGTTTTGTGGGTAAATTTTTATTAAATTTCAAACAAATGAAAAAAATAAATGAAACTGAAAAAATCGGTAAATGATAGTAAATTATTTTGAACAAATGTATAAGTAAGTTAAAATAGATATTTCTTTAAAAAATAAATGTATGTTCCTTTATTTTTAAATGGAACGGAAAACTTTTTTATTAAACTACAAACAGTAAACTACATAATATTCTGAGTGTATGAATTTCAATTGATTCTTCATTTAAAAACAAACTCTACGTATTCAGTAACAGAAAATATATTGTGTGTGTATATTAAATTAAATTGTTTTGATTTTTTATAAAAAAAATTTTTTTTTTTTGTTTAAAGAAATATATAATTTTTTTATTTTTAGAGCATATTTTAAGGGCATATTAGATGTGGTGTTCTCCAGGAACATTCCGGACTTCCATCCTACTTCTTCTTCCATCGTAAATAAGCTGATATGTACATATATTTTTACTTTTATAAAAAAATATTTGATGCGTTTTTACAAATTCTTTGTTTCTCAAATATATTTTTTCAAACAGCTGTTTTTTTTTCTTACAATTTCTTACTGGCAAAAATGTATCCAGTAAAAACCAGTAAGTTCGCTTGCATCAAACTGTCACTTTTCTCTCTATATTTGCTCTCTCCTTACTGAGTATTTGTCTAAACAAACACCTTCCAGTAAAAACTTTTACAAATTTGTACAAATTTTTGAGTTCCCAAACACACTTGATTTTTGATACAGTTCTTGCCATTACAGGTGATCTTCAGCATCAGCTATTGGAATTATTTATAAGTATGACCTTCATCTGTAGCTTAACAGCACCCGACATTTTTACTTCCTTTCGAAATTTTCCTTCGCGACCAAAAATTTAAATTTGTCTTTAATATCCCATTTATCTTTAACGAACGACAAGTTTAATTTTTAGTTTTTATCCGCACAATGTTCTTTCTGGGCTCATCACCTGTTAAAATATGATTTGCGTACTTTATTTAGGAGAGCTCAATTAAGACTAAATAAAAATCAGTTACAAAGTCAATTAAAAAATAGGACAAAAGCAAATTAGCAAAAAAGGATACACTTCAAAACAGAAAACTTAAAATTATAGGGTTGCCATTAATCCGAAAACTTCTTTTATTTCAACAGAATCAAAATATGAAAATGTTTAAAACAAAATTAATAAAATTTTAAATATGCTCAAATATGCAATATAATTAATAGTAATCGAACAATTTTGTCAAATAATTGTTTAAATAGTTTAAAATTACCTCCGTTTACACTATGAAATTTGACAGCTAAACTTAATTTCGATTCGACAACATTTTTTGTAAACAAAACAAAATAAAAAGAATAACCTCAAAATTTATTACCATGATGACAGAAACACTATTCCAACGTTGTTTGTAAAGATTTTCTTCGCCGGAGGCAAAAATAAGAAACTGGTTAATGCATTGAACTTTACGTTTAATTAAGAACCCAATTTTATTGGATCTACAAATCATATTGTAAAGTTTTCATGAACATTTAAAAATTATTATTTGTTAACATGATGCCAGATTTTCACAATACTTGCTTACATACTATTGCTGAATGCTGTGCAAACATAATTGTGGAACTAGGTTTTCCGAAAATCTAGTTATGAAACTGGATTTCTTTGTGGTTTCAAATCCAGTTATGAACTAGATTTTCTACAAAATCCGGTTTAAACGAGATTTTGGGCATAATGTAAATTCAGTATAATACTGAATATTAAATCATAAAAAACGTATTTCCGTTTTTTAAATTTTTCAAATTTCATAAAAAATTTTAATTCGAAAAGTAATGAAAGTAATGAAAATACGTATTTTGGAGGGTTATAAGATTCGAAGGTTTTTAAAATGCAGTTTAAAAAGTTAAACAAAGAAATCTACAAATACTTTGTTTACAAGATTGTACTTAGTCACACTTATTATTTAATGAGAACTAAATAAGTTTTCAAACAAAGCCAATTTAGCCAACTCTCTTTTTAAAAAATTTCAACAAAATTAATCAAAACCCCCTGCGATCCTCAACAGAATTTTTTCTCTGTATTTACGTTCACTGCATATGAAAAAGGTTAAGAAAGATTTTCTGTTCTCATTTAACTCATTGAGACCCGCCCGGTAGCTTATCTTAATTTTATAAAATGTAAATCGTGGATGGAAGGCCTGTCTGATGGAGAGGACTGAAAAACTAAGAATGCTTAAAAACACGATCTCAATTTTTAATAAATATGAGTTTTTAAAGTGTTACTGAGCTTATTTTATTTCCTTAAATGAAATTATTAAAACAAAAAACATTTAAAATATTCTACTTCAATTCTTAAACGATTAATCGATTAGTTTTAAGATATTATTCGATTTACCGGTTAATAAAAAATGCGAATGATTAATGGATCAAAATGAAAAGTCGATTAATTGAAAACCATAGGAACTACAAATCAATGCCATGTTCTAAATTGGATGATTCGAAAAATATATACTCCATATCAGTTTTGGACTACCGAGAAAACACATGCATTTGCATAACATTCCTTGCCTAAGTAATCCACTTCTGAAAAACTATTATACTTTATGTGTCGCACTATCTGTAATTTCTTTTCGATTTTTCATATTCATAGATTTTACACATTTTTTCATTAATAGGCGTAACTTTTTCGCCATTTAGCAACCTTTAAACAATTAGGTGGCTCACAAGGTGTCTGCTTAAGCCTATATAAAACTTGCTAGTTTCAATATTAATAATATAAATTAGAAGAGAGAATAAATCAAGGTATGTGATAAATAATGATAGCAATCTGTCAAATTAAGGTCGGTAAGGTAGTGCCCTTAAAATGACTTGCATTGATGAAACAAATAACTAGAATCTAGAAACCAGCAAGGTGTCATATAGGCTTCAGTGGTGTAAGTTCTTTATCGTACTATTGGAAACAGAGTTCCCATGTAAAACAAATCAGATCTGAACAGATCTCACTAGATCTAATTGTACCAGACCTAATTTGACCTCAAAATTGGAGACAAATTTAAGATCTAATTATATCTACCGAAAATACTTGTCATATTACAGCTCTTAAATAATATATGAGAAATAAAATAATGTATGAGAAATAAAATAATATATGAGAAATAAAATGGTTTAAAAATCTTTTTATTAATTCTTGTAAATCGGAGCAAAAAATAGAAATAAAATCGTTTGTATCAGAGGGTTTTTATAAAAATTTTGATGTTTTTAGCCTATTTATGGATTATTTAATTATTAATTTAAAATTTTATTTAAATTAATTATTTAATGGTAAAAACACAAAAAAAAGTCTTAAGAAAATATAAAAAAATTGTACAAAAAAAAGTTGAAATGACGGGGAATCGAACCCGCGCCTAAGAGAAAAAAAGTATTTGTGACATAGCGTTTAGACAACCGAGCTATTGAGGTCATGCGAAATCATCGTTAATATAATTAAATAAACAGTTTTCGTTCATTAGAGATTTGTTTGGTTTTTATTTAAATGACAAATCTTTGTATGTTTTTGTTGTTTGTGTATAAAAGGTGAAGAGGTGAAAGAAAAGAATTTCAACAAATTGTTAAAAGTAATCACTAGAACTGCATGTGTTTTATTTCTACAAAAACGTTTGATTTAGCTGGCAAATTTGCAATTGGGATTTTGTTTCGCTTTTTTATTAAAAAATATATTTAATTCCTTTAGCTTAATTTTAAAAATTTGAAGGAAAATAGTTTATATACAGTTAGTCACAAAAATATTTTGCCTGTGAAAATAATAAAGAAATGTAAAGAAAAAACCCCATAAAAAATACATTATTTGTAAAAGTAGTGTATGTTTTATTGAATATTAAATAAGGCTAACTTAAACTTTAATTCTCTTTTATAAAAACTTAAAAAGCATTTCTAATGCATGAGTTAAAACAAAAAAAATAAACTTCTAAATAGTTTTTCAGGTCACAAAAGTATTTTGCTTTTTCAGTTTTACTATATATTTAAAAAAAAAAAAACAATAAAAATAATAATTTTAATATTTAATATGATATCCATTGTTAGCCAGGATTGATTCCAGAGGTCTAGGCATTGAGTCCACTAAATTCCGACATTTTTCAGGAGGTATTTTGTAACATTCTTCTTCCAATACTTGTTTTAATGTTGCTTTTGATGAAATTTTATGTTCCCGGACTTTTTCATCCAAATAAGCCCAAAGATTTTCAATGGGATTCATGTCGGGACTTTGGGGTGGTGTTGGCAGATATTTGGTGTTGTATAAAAGCCACAATTTAACATCCAGGACTGTATGTTTTGGGTCATTATCGTGTTGAAAATAATGACCATTTCTAGATAGCCCCATTTTTTCAGCACTAGCACGTAGATTTTCCTTTAAAAGTATACATGTCTATCCATAATGCTATCAATAAACACCAACTTACCCACCCCCAAGGCCGACATACAGCCCCACACCATTAGAGAACCACCACCATGTTTTACAGTTGGTTTTATATATTTTATATTTAAGGCTTCATTTGGCTTGCACCATACCATACGTCGTCCATCTGACCCAAAAAGGTTAAATTTGCTTTCATCACTGAATATTACAGTTTTCCAAAATTTGAAAGTTTTAGTTTTATGGAGCTCAGCAAATGATAACCGCTTTTGTCTATTGACTTCAGAAATAAATGGTTTTTTTCGTGCCACACGACCGTTAATATTATTGGCCCTTAGAACTCTTCGGAACGTTTCGTCACATACACTTGTTCGTTGTGTTCCCTTAAGCTTTTGATTGATTTTTGGTGCAGACAAATGGGGATTTTCTCGGTTTTTCTTAAGAATTTGTCTCTCATTTCTTAAAGTCAACAATTTTGGTCGATCTTTTCGTGAAATATTTTCAATATTTCCTCGTTGTTTTGCACGTTTAATCACATTTTCTATTGTTTGCCGACACCGATTAAACATTTCACAAATGTATTTTGTTGATTTACCCTGATTATGAAGGTATAAAATAATTTTTTTCTCGGAACAACTTAATTCCTTTCCTTTAGGCATTTTTATGACAAAAGCTTCACGCCTGCGTACAAGAAGAACAAAGTTGCGACTAATTATGATAGAAACAAACGTAACAAGTGTTATTGTAAAAAAAGGAACAAAAAAAAAGAATAAATAAGGTAATCTTGATGTTGAATTTGGGGGGTGGTGAAGAAAAAACAACAAAAGCATAAGTGAATTCAAAGTTTTTGTTCTCTTTTTTGGTAATTGTCATCTAAGAGGGTGTGCTTTGTTATTGAAGAAAGAGGACATTTTAATACGTCTAATAATTTCCATATTATTAATAAACAAAAATCTAATTTATGCTTAAAAACTAAAAGCAAAATATTTTTGTGAGTAACTGTATATTTTTTTTATAAATTATTATAAGTTATGACCTAAAATAGTTGCACTCAAAGGGAAATTTTCTTAATATATGAGAAATAAAATGGTTTAAAAATCTTGTTATAAATTCTTTTTAATCGGAGCAAAAATAGAAATAAAACCTTTTGTATTTTGTTTGTATCAGAGGGTTTTTATAAAAATTTGATGTTTTTAGCCTATTTATGGATTATTTAATTATTAATATAAAATTTTATTTAAATCAATTATTAAGTGTTAAAAAAAAAAAATAAACAAAAAAAAAAGTCTTAAGAAAATAAAAAAAAATTGTACAAAAAAAAAAGTTGAATTGACCGGATGTAGGATTCGAACCCGCGCCTTAGAGAAAAAAAGCATTTGTGACATAGCGTTTAGACAACAGCTATTAAGGCCATGTGGAATCATCGTTAATATAATTAAATAAACAGTTTTCGTTCAATAGGGATTTGTTTGGATTTGTTTAAATGGCACATCTTTGTATTGGTTTGTCGTTTGTGTATAAAAGGTGAAGAGGTGAAAGAAAAGAATTTCAACAAATGGATGTTTTGTTATGCGTAATATTCAACATACATATAAAAACAAAGGGATTTTACGTGAAAAATTAGAGGTAGTCCTGGTTTTTTGCTAATATCTTAGCCATTTATCAACTGATCTGGCTGATTTTCAATAGCAAACAGAAATGGATCACATGTAACAGAAATATATAACAATCAAGTCATAATCAACACACAGACGGACATCGTTAAATCAACTTCGCTCTTCATAAGGACCCAGAATATATATACTTTATAGGTATACCTGTGGTGAAGGGTATAAACATAAAATTAAATAAATACCTTTTGTATTTAATGGGTAACAAAAAATCATATTTTTTCAAAACAGTAGTTAATAGCAATTAATTTAGTTAGTTTGATTTTTTACTGGTGAATTCCTTAACTAAACAACTGCGCAATATTGTATGCCTATACAGAGAAAACAGATTTATCGTGACAACTGAATTCCCTGCCAAATGAATATTTTAGTTGTAGCAATAAAATTATTTAGTTATCTCAACCAAATGTTTTCCTGATACAATTGAAATATTTGGTTTCAACCGAAATTCTGTTGCATTAACCAAATTTCGATTGCGACAAATAAATATTTTGGTGGCTCCAACCAAACCATTCGGTTGAATAGAAATTCGGTTGTTATTGTACAATAAATATGTTTTCTCTGTGTAGTGATGGCTTTTAACACCATTGAGAGATCTTAAAATAATTATAAATAAATATTAAATTAGATGCACATTATATTGATATATAATATATTTTTAAATAAGTTTATAACTATATTATTGTTTTTTCAGCTGGCTCTCATCCAAACCAAACACGTCATTTCACGCTTACAAAAACTTTATCCTAAGAAAAAATTCGAAATACGTAAGTAATAAAATATCAACCAATTAAATATTTGATTCGGACAAGCTAACTATAAGTCCACTTATACGAGGGCGGGTCAATAACTCCGTAACTTTTTAAATTTCCCGCCTCTTAACCGAAAGGGCAACACTGCTCCTATCAATATACATCTGTCAATCTGCTCCTGTCAAAATTTGAACAAACTGCGTCATTTAGTTTGTATTTGACAGCCACTGATAGCAGACTACCGCCTGATTTAGAATTGAGGAGAAAATGGAAAATGGCAGTTGCCATGGAAAAGATCCATGAATTGCCCCCACATCCGCCCTATTCTACGGATTTATTCTATTTACTGTTCCCAAACCTGATAAAATGACCTGATGACCTCTACAAACCTTATTTCTTGGAAGGGATACAAAATTAGAGAAACGTTGGAACGCACATTTTCTATTTTAGTGGGTCTACCCATCGTGTAAAAGCACACAATTATCACTGATTTTACTACTTTTGAATAAACGCACTCTTTCTGATATCATTATTGTTTATATTTTGATCTATCGTTAGTGTTTAGAAACCATTTTTTCAAAAAAGATAAGAATAAAAATCAACAACGAAATAAGCTGTGAGAATTAAATGTTAGTTTAGTTTTTTTTTTCAATAATCATTCAATGTTGATGTTTGTGTAAATTTTTATTAGAGTTTTATATTGAAGACTAAATTAACCTCAAAACTGCATCATTTATTTTATTTTATGCTTTGTTTTTCAAAAATGTTCCTCACACAAAATAAGCTGTGAGCAACTGTATGTGCCAAATACTTGTCAGGATATTTCTAAAATTAATTGTATTCTCTTCCAGATACCATGACAACTATTGGTGATCGTGTCCTTAATATATCACTGCCTAAAATTGGTGAGAAAAGTCTTTTTACCAGAGATCTTGAAGATGCACTGCGCAATGGAGGAGTAGATTTTGTGGTGCATTCATTAAAAGATTTACCCACCGCCCTGCCAACCGGCATGGCAATTGGTGCTGTTCTCGAACGAGAAGATGCCAGAGATGCATTAGTGTTAAGATCAAACTATAAAGGTCATACAATTGATAGTTTGCCAAAAGGTTGTGTTATTGGTAAGAAAATTTCGAAGTAATAGTTGGAAGCAGTACAAGCTTATTTATCATTATATCTCGTTTATATAAAGGTACTTCATCACTGAGAAGAACAGCTCAATTAAGAAGACAATATCCAAATTTGATTGTTTGTGATATACGTGGAAATTTAAATACTCGTCTGGCCAAATTGGATGCTATTGATTCGAAATTTGCTGGAATTATTTTAGCTCAAGCTGGCTTAGTGCGCATGGGCTGGCATGATCGCATTAGTCAAGTTTTGGAGCCAACAGACTTATTGTATGCCGTTGGACAAGGTGCTTTAGCTGTTGAGTGTCGTGCAAATGACACTGATATTTTGACAATGCTTCGCAGTCTAATGTGTCTCTCTACAACATGTAGAATTTTGGCTGAACGCAGTTTTCTTAAAACACTGGGTGGTGGTTGCAGTGCTCCGGTAGCCGTTCAGAGCAAACTAAATGGTGATTTAATAAATGACGTTAACAATTTTGATGTTTTGAATTTACATCTTGATGGTGCTGTTTGGAGTTTGGACGGTTCAATAGAAATTCGTGAAAAGAAAACTTGTTCTCTGGCTGTAGAATATGAAAACAACAACGAAAACGACGATGGTGTTAATGAAGAGGATAGCAATGATGAGCCACCCAGGAAACGTACAAGAATAAGTAATACCAATAGTCCAGAATTGCAATCTCAAGATAGTCCTCCAATTATTAACGACGATGCCGAAGTCGAAGCATTAACGGTATCCTACAATATAAATGAGTTGGTTGAGAAACACATTAAATTAGCAAGAAAGTGTCCGATTGTCAGTTCAGAAGTTTGCAGGGATGTTGATAATGGCAATACAACTTCCAGTGGCGGTGGAGATGCAGACAAATCTCAAGCCAAAGCTTGTCCCCTGCCCTTTGATATTGGTCAAGATGTCATGGGACAATGTCCGTTTGTGGAAAACGACACTAAAGTTTCACTAACAGCTGGCGGTATATGTCCTATGACAATGAAAAAATCCAACAGTGGAAACAACAATAACAATGGCGATCAAACCGATTATGCTCCTAAAGCATCTACCTCAAAATGTCCCTTTGCGTCGATGCACAAAGCAAATGATCCTATTTTAGCTGCTGCTCCTGCCAGCAAAAATATGGAAATTGATTCCGCTGTACATGGGAAATGTCCATTCCTACAGAAGACTATTAAAATGTTTGATTACGCTGACGAGGAAAAACCTCCTCAATCCAATAATGTCGCCAATATGCTAATCGAAGATGTTGAAAATTTGTTATTCTGTGGTCTTTATCAGCATGCCTGTCACAATCGTGAGTTGTATGTGAAAAGCAATCGTCTGGGACAGCAATTGGCTGAGGAGTTAATTAAAAAAGGTGCCTTAGATGTTATGAAATGTGCTCAAGCAGAAATTCATGCGAAATCATAAAAACCAATACGATAATGTTGTTGCGTATGGTTTTTCAGTAATTTGATTTCAATTTTTGACTAGGAATTTAAGGAGTTTACGTAAATGTGTGCATTACAATATTTTTTATTATTTGTTTCTTTTGGTTGTTTGGTTATTTTCTTTATTAATTTATTTAAAATCCCATTATTGTTATGGATCAGTTAAATTTATAGATTATTATACAACAAATTAAATACATAATTGTTTTTGTTCAGTTCTTCCACTCAGTAATGATTAACTATTAGTTAAAATAAAAATTGGGCATTATTTATCATTGTTTATGATGTGATTTTTTATTTTTTTTATTTCTTAATTTGTGACTAAATATTGCTTATACGGGTGATCATTTAAAAATATGTTCATTTCGACTTCGCACTTTAGAAAACTGGGCTCATTTTTTAAGCATCAGCGCTAAAGTATTTTATTCTTAATTCTATTTTAAATTTTGATTGACTGTGTAAAGCTTTAATTCTCAAACTACTATTTTACGAATGGTTCGATTTCATTAAAACATTTATTGTTCGATCACTGAATTCAATTGTTAGGAATTAATTCAAAGTAAAAACTCAATCGATTTACAAATTTTGGAATTCAATTGATTTATTTATTCAATTTTAAAAAATTGGAAATTGGGGGTGGACTATTTAAATCTTATCTATTCTAAGCGATTTTTGTATTATTTTTTTCACGACTCACTTTGCCCATTTTGGATTATCTCATTTAGTTTTCGAGATAAGGGCGGATAAATAAAAACCCTAATAACTATTTACTTGATAGTATACAGGGTAGGCATTTAAAAGTTTAAATTTGAATCGGCTACAAAAAAAAAGTACTGATTGTTTTTTTTTTCAAATTTATGGTTTTATTGGAATGGTTGAACTTTGTCATTTAAGAATGGAACACAATATCATTCATATGACTACCACGACTGGCTCGGTAGTTCCTCATCAATTTTCAGTACATTTTCGATTGTTTCGGCTCGAATCTCTTCAATGGCAACTTCGATTTTATGTTTCAACGCTCCAATTGTCTCTGAAAAAAATCCAAAGGGCTCAAATCACAGCTCCGAGGCGTCCAATTGACATCACAATTTCAGCTGATTATTCGATTTTCAAAAACAGTGCGTAAAATATCGGTTGCGTTGGCTGTGTGACATGTGGCCCCGTCTTGTTGAAACCAAATGTCGTCTATGTCATTCTCTTGAATTTTTGTAAAAAAATTCTTTGAGTATGGCACTGTAACGCTTACCGTTGACGGTAACGGCGGCTCCTTGCTCATTTTTGAACAAAAATGGCCCAGCCGTGGTAGTCATATGAATGATATTTTATTCCATTCTCAAATGACAAAGTTAATCCTTTCCAATAAAACAAGAAATTTTAAAAAAGAATCATTACTTTTTTATAGCCGATTCAAATTTAATGTTTTAAATGGCCCTCCCTATATAAATAAAATATGTAATATTTTTCTCTTCCAATGGAAACGAGAAAAATAAATCTGTTGTTATAATGAAAATTATAAAAATGATAAGAAAATAATATATTTTTAATTTTATCAGGCTCAAGATCATAATTTTGGGTGGTTCAGAAGGCGATGTTGTTGGGTGGTTCAGAAGGAGGCTGAAGATGACCTGGTCGCTCGAGTCGAAAGTGTGCACTCCCTCTAGCGCTGATCCTTACAATTTTTAAATAGATAGCTATATTTATAACTACTAAGCAAGTCTATGTCTACTTAAATTTGTATGGAATATTTATATAAAATTCGAAAAAAACAAACCTTATATAACATAGCGACATGTGTCACACCATGCAAATGCCAATTCATGCTGTGTCGCTCATGCATGTTTGACCACGACATGAAGGCACTGTCGAATAATCATATGTCGCATATGTTCTTAATAATATATTAGCTGTGTGGCACGCCATAAATGTTGGCTTAGGCCATACCCATATAAATTTGACATAGCGCTTAATGTTAGTTATGTCAAATTTGTATGGGAACGACAGAAGCTAATGACCATAACTTCCCGCATAAACACAGCTATCCTAATCATTTGTATTGCTTATTACGACATTATGGCAAGTCATACTTTATAAATTATATACGATTTGAATATTATCAAAGTAGCTTAAGTGTCGGGTTTTAAAAAAAAGTAAGTAAAATAATTGCTAAAAAACTTTAAAAAATTTGGCAAAAAAAAATATCAATTTGTTTTATGTATATATGTATGTATTCCGCATACTTTGAAGACATCTGTATATACAGTCAAAAAATTCCCTATAATATGCGCTGTATCCAGTAAAATGTCTTCAGTGTATACAGTAGATTAATAAAAAGTTTGAGGACGGTCCCAAAAGTAACAAAATGTATTCATAGTAACTTGTGGAAAGAAAAACCGTCCCCGCAACATGCGCTGTGCATACATATATTTATATATATATTTCACACAGCAGTTATAGTCATGCATATACTTAATGAAGAGCATAATTTAAACATAAGTACAAAAACGGTAGAAGCTGGAAAGCCAGAGTAAAACCGTAAAAACCGCTTTTGCGATGATTGTATGCGTGCAACATGGTAAGATAAGACAAAAATCAACCTAGTCGGATCAGATGGACAGCAGTGCCCATGGGTAGACAAAAGTATTGGAATTAAAGATCAAAATATTTGCAGTACGTAAAAATTTGGAGGTGGCTCATTGATTGCTTGGGATTGTTTTCGTGGGAACCAGATTGGAGTAATTTGCCGGATTAAAGATAATATGTGTGCCTCAGACTATATTACCATTTTTGAAGACTCATATCTTCCAAGTCTGGATATATTCGTCCTGGATCCGGAACAAGACAATGTCTTTATGCAGGATAACGATTCTAAACATAATGCAATAAAAACTAAAAAGTGTAATACAGCAGCAACTTTTTATGGGTACATAAAGTCAAATGCCTTTGTTTTGGTCGAGCTTGGAATGCTTGACTTAGGCTGAGCTCGTCGGTTTGGGGTGGTTCTTGACCTAACCGAAGCAATAGCTACTGTGAATAGAAAAGAAGAGTTTTTTACGGTGTAAAACTACTGAAAGTAAATTAACAAAAAGGATATGCAAATGCAGACATGATTTTGTGTATATTTATGCATTGCGATTGACGATAAATAGCCAGGACACTTTTATAAAAATATTCCCGCCCATCTGCATCAAATGACCTTGTGTCCAAAAGAATATATTTAAGTCATTCCCTAATAAAAAATCCATATAGCAAGATATTACCTACTTATCCATACAACCTGTTGACCCCACAATCCCATTCCAAATTCTCCATTTTTAAATTGACAATAAAGTTCATTTATTATGTGAAATTAAAATAAATTTTAAATATATTTTAACCTTATCTATATGAGTTCAGGTTTATATATTAAGTTTGCAACTTACAGTTTAAAATCCTTTTGCAAGGATAACGATGGTCTAAAAAAACAAATGTTAATGGTGGTAAGAAAATACAGATCAATTAATTTAAAATCTTCTTTAACTGGAACGATGTCTTCAGCTCAATACATTCGTATTCCTTAAATTCTGAAATTTTAAAGAACTTGATTAAATTTGGTTTAAATTTGTTTTTCTATAGTTATTTTAATTTTTTTGGTAGTTATTACTAACTGAACATATAAATGATTTATACTAGCTTTTTATTAAGGAACTTATGATACTACAAAACCTTTTAAAATTTATCAAATCTTGTTAATTGTAATAATGAAATTCATAAATAATTGTTTTTACTCCTTTTTTATATTTATTATCGATTAAACAGTTAATAAGATTTGATAACCTTTAATATATTGTTCTTTGAATAAATTTAATATTTTGTTAAAATATCTTAAATGTTTACTTTACATATTACTTGATGGGTTCGTTATTTTCTCAAGTATAAATGTTAATTTTGTTTTACAAAAAAAAAAAAACTTATTTAGTTAATGATCATTACGCTAGTATTGTAATATAATGAGGAGTATATTAAAGTTTACGTGTAAGTTGTCTATTTGACGATGTCATATATTATGAGTATTCTACATTAAGAGAGCTGCACATTGTTACTTTGTTGTAATCGATTGTGTGTAGGATACAAAAAAAAATTTGATCTGATTGTCGATGACGTCTTTAAACAATTGTTGCGTTGCTTTTGCATGTAATTTTAAAGCAAAACCTTTCTTCATATACATCCCAGGTGGGTAGGCTGATAATTATTCAAAATTATATATATATATTTTTTTTGGGCTTGATGGAGATGTAAACCATATCACTAGACCATGCGTAGTAATTGCAATTATTGTACCACGAGTTACGTCAATAGTCAATTTTATACTGTTTCAATAATTTCATCCTCTAAAATTGCTTTGAGGTTGTAAGATGCTATTTTGTCCAAACTCATTATTTTTTTTTTAGCTTTTGTTGGTAATTTGATACACCGAATAAAATTTTGTACGCAGTTTCTGACAGTTAGTTTTTAATGACGTAATTGCGAGTCATTAAATAATGTACATTAGAACTCCATTTTAGACCGTTAATTTTTGATGACGTAATTGTGAGTCACTAAATAATGTATTTTTAAACTCCATTTTGAAAAATTTATTGCAAAACATTTTATAATACGAGTACACTGTCAAACTCTATTTTCAAACCGTTTATTATTTTTATTTATTTAATCAAAATGTACTAAATTTTTTAAAAGTTTGGAGTTTAAATTATTTTTGAAAATTCACTAAAATAATTTAATTTCTCTCTCCTTTTTTTCTGAATTTCAACTTCACTTGACGACGACAGATGAAAGACCGTCAAGCGGTAATTTTTTTTCCGTCCAATTCGACTATTACTTCTGTATTCTTCTCCAGAAAGCTTTTTCTCTTTTATTGTTCTTTGTGTTTCATAGCAAATTTATTAAAGTAGCTCAATTGCAAAATACTTATACAAACTTCATAATATACGAGTATCATATGGTACAATTCTATAATTATTTCCCTTTTAGGCAATTAATAGCGACTATATTAATTAGTTTTGTTTAAGATAAATTATTATGTTTAATTTAGACTCACGTAAAAAAATAGTGATTACAACCGAAATGTGCATTCCATCGCTTTTATAAAATTTCATTGCATTACTCAATCCTGTATATCATATCAGAAAAGTACTGCATACAACGCCAAATATGGTTTTTAACTTGTATTGCATTGTATTTTTAAAATAACGAGACTTAATTAAAAGAGAATTATATTGATCATTTTGTTTTCTTTGTTTCCTACTAAAATGTAAAGTTAAATATTAACAAATTGTGTTTTAGCTAATGTTTCCGTTAGTAGTTTCATAAGTGCTTCAAGTTCGAGAACAAAAGTAAATTTTAAATTGATTTATCTGCAATTTACGTCAAATAAAAGAACAACAATATAATAAAAAAAATATGTGAAGGTGATGTTCTTTTTCAAATAAAAATATAATTTATCTGCAAAGTAAGTATTATATATATTAATTTTCGTAAAAATTGACGAAGCCATATATAGCCTTTTATGCACTAAAAGTACAAAATTAACTTACAATAATGGAAATAAAAGACCACCAGGTGAACCCGGGTTTGATAAGCTCTTTAAGATTCGACCATTTATGAACGATTGTTGCTTGTACCCAAAGAAGAACATTTAGGGGTGGGTGAACAAATAATTTCCACAAAGTGCCGGCATCACCTCAAACAGTATAATCCAGCTAAACTGCACAAATAGGGACTTAAAAATTTTGTCTTAAGTGGATTTTTAGGTTTCAGTTATGATTTTGACATCTTTGTTGGAGCTCAAAGTTATACATTTCCGGAAGGAGCACCTTATCTTGGAGTAAGTGAAAACGTTCTTACAAGGTTAGCAACTACAATACCAAAACTGCAAGATGCCAACCGAAAAGGAAATGAAAAAGTTGGGCCGGGGAAGGAAGCATGGTCGAAAAAGTAGCTGTCATTGATGGGTTTGGCATTGGCATTAAAGTTGTAAATATTCTTTCAACTCACGTCTGATGTCACCCTATATCAACAAAAAAGCGCTACAGTAAAAAAGAGAAGAAGAATATCGAAATCAATTCCTCTATTGACGTATATAATTATTATATGGGTGGCGTAGATATTTTTTTTTACTAGATTGACATATGCGTTGTCAATGCTTGGATTCTGTGGCGGAAATTAGAACAATATGTATATGCCGTTGTTTGACTTCAAGCTTGCAATAGCTAAACATCTTTGCAAGGTTGGTAAATTAAAAAAAACGAGGACGGCCGATCTCCACAGCACTTTCCACTTTCTATCAACAAGTAGACAAAATACACCCACAAGCAGTAAAAAAAGAAAGCGACAGGATTTTCCCTTGAATTATGTACGGGCTGATGGAATAGGACATTTCCCCAAATGGATGGAAAATCGACAACTTTATCAAAATGATTGCTCTTTTCGTTCATACACCTTTTGCAAAAAATGCAACGTTTTATTGTGTTACAACGACAAACAAAACGGGTTTACAAGTTTCCACACTGAATAAATTCAGTGTGCAAAGCAATTGTTCGACCCTGCCAGTTAATCGATTAGGTCATTATTCGAAAAATGAAGAATATTGATTAATCGGTTATTTGGGTCCATTAATCGGTTAATCGTTTAATGCAAAATAAATGTATTTCTTGCATCAATAAGAACACAAAGAACTGCTTTACAAGTTAAGGAAAATTCAAAGGATCCTTAGATTTTTTAAAGAATCATGCCTTATAATCTTGGGTTTTTTCAGAGGAATCTGACGACTCTTTGAAAATAAAATGTCAGACGTGTTTAGTGGAAGTAAACCTTTAAAAACGCAGTCAGAAAAGTTGGTTTTTATTTTCTTTTTATGACACTGTCCAGAATAAAAAAATGCCTAAATAACCAAGAGCTGCCTTCAAAAAAATTCAATAACAAATTCTTAAAAATATGGTATGAATAGTTTTTGCGAAATTCACAAACAAAGTTTGCTCCCTGACTTTCACCACCTAGTTTAAGCTTTAGAGTTAAAGATTTTTCTGTGGTTGTGCAATTAATAATTCAAATAAGCGAATTCTTAAATACTTTTGACTAAACAACTTAATTCTAATGAAGTTCCTACTTCATCAAAATTTGTTGATAAATAAAATTGGAAACATAATTCCATGTTATTTTTAGTTTTTAAAATTATTGGATATGAAAATATAATTTTATGTTATTTACAAAAATAAATTCCTAAAGCCTGTATAACAATTGCTTTGATTTAGTCGATTTAAAAATAATGATGTGAATAAATTTTAGTTGATGTTTTCTTCTACGATTTTTTTGCCAAAGTTATGAAAATTAGGAAGTTTTAAGAAAACTAACAGAGAAATTCTTTTGTTTCGGCGATTAATCGAGGAATAAAAATAAGAAGGAAGAGGACGCGACGGACAGGGTGATCGGCCAGGGTAAAGACGAGGGTCGTTCTGACGTCACGGTCAAGAAGTCGGGCAGTACTTGTGAGGGGGATTGACCCATTCAATCGTTCATGACAGTATTATCGAGCATGAACGGCAGTGTTGACCGACTGTCGAGTGACTCCTGTGGTGACACTGGGGCTACTCAGGGGTTGAAGAGGCTGACTCTGCTCTCTGATAAGGAGCATGATATCGAAAGTATCTGCTCATAGACCACAGAGCCTGCCTCTTCCACCGGTGAGGCCAGTGGACATCAAAGGGGACACTCGGGAGAAGACTGTCCACAACTTGTTCGGCAGGGCGCCATGGAGGAGATGCCAAGCGCCCCTCCACGTGGTAATAACAACACCAACCGAACGAAGGAGGAGAAGGTGTGGAGCGGGACGAGGGATTCTCTGGTGTATCTAGATAAGATGGCGAAGAGAGATCCTTCAGCGTTCTCCGCGAGAGAAAGGCACGTTCTGAGACGGCACCGACAAAGCTAAAGTCGGAAGAATCTACAGCCCTGTCAGTACCGTTCTGGGTTTGTACTCTCCCAGGAAGAAGCAGAGTAAAGGGCTGGTAGCTTCATCAACCTGCCGCATGGTAGGCAATATGGAGGGTGCTGCCCCAATGACCAAGGCACTCAAGTCTTCGGAGCGAGCTGCAAAGTGGTCAAGAGTCAGATCTGAAGATGATCAACCTTCTTCATCAAACAAGAGGGTGGATAAGTCGACGAGCCTGGATAATCATCTTCAGGTGGCCGTCATCGATCGGAATGATCCAGATGGAGGATGAACACCGATCTATGGCAGCTAGTTGAATGTAGGCTTATTGACGAATTGGCCGTATTAAGTGGCAAGGAGGAGGATGTATTTTTCAATGGTGCAGACTGGGTTAAGGGAAGGACTTCCGGTTCGCCGTGGATCGAGAGTCCATGAATTTCTAAGAGAAGGTTGGCGGGGTTGTTTAGTTCGGTTTTTGTAATGTCAGGTTCCGGTATCCGAAACATGACAGGACCAATGAAGCTGTTAGTGATAACAATAAACCTGCACCATTGTGAAGCAGTTTCAGCCGAACTAGCAACTTTCCTCACAAACACTCGGACGGAGGTAGCCCTTATCCAAGAGCCTTGGATAAATAAGAATAAGGTTTGCGGATTAAAGGTTACTATATACACCCTGTTTGTCCGGTCCATAAAGGACAAGGTAAGAACATGTATACTAGCGAGGAATGAATTGAATTCTCTCATCTCTCATTCTTTCAGGTGCTGTGAATTGACCGTCGTTATTAGAGAAGCCAAAGGTAAGCGCACTCTTACACTGGCTTCGGTGTATATGCCGTACGAGGCAGTGGATCCACCTGGTGCAGAGGTGGAAGAATTAGTGGTGTATACAAGAAGGAGGGGTTATGGGGTGTGATGCAAATGCACATCATAAACAATGGGGGAGCGCTGATATTTACAAAAGGGGTGAGTTAATGTTTGACTTTATAACTACTAACAATCTTATTATCTATAATATATGTAACACTCCGACGTTCAGGAATAAGCATAGGCAGGCAGTGATAGATCTCACATTAGTGAACCGTGACGAGCGACTTTTTGTGGATTGGAGGGTGGCAACGGACTGTACCTTTTCAGACCATAGTCGTAAAACCTTCATTTTGAGTTCTGTGAATCAATTATTAACGTCAACGAGCTGTCTAGATTCCGGCGGATTTATCCAAGGATCCTGGGGTATGTCAAAAGGTATGAGTCTGGTTCTGCGACCCTAACCTTACTAATGGAGTCGCATGGGTGTACGGAAACCGAAGGTATGGACGACGGTCAATGGGACGGAATGTCTGTGATATTGAGTCATACGTTCGCCTGCGTCGAGGAAATAGTCACAAGGGAAAAGCTTGAGTGGGCGGTCAATACCTTCGACCCATGTAAATCACCGAGTCCGACCATGCTCTGCCCGGACGACGCATTATTTCTGCTGGTGAATATATATATTTAGGAAATGCCTCAGTGCGAGCTATCTGCCTAGGAGGTGGAGAGAGGTCAGGGTAATATTCATACCCAAGGCTGGCAGGGCAGGCCACTCGAAGCCGAGGGATTTCAGGCATATTAGTCTGTCTTCATTCCTATTAAAGACACTTGAGAGACTGATAGAAATCTATATTAGGAGTAATATTGATACCCACCGCATTAGCAACGCTCAACATACCTACCTTAAGGGTAAATCTTTCGAGAGTGCGCTACATGAGATGGTGGGTTCTATTGAGCACGACCTAAGGCATAAGGAATATACTCTCGCCGCGTTTTTGGACATTGAAGGAGCCTTTTATAACATTAGGATTGAAGCGATTAGGGATTCCTTGGTGGAGCTGGGAGTTCAGGGCCTTCTAGTGGAGTGGATAGTCTGCATGCTTGGCAGCATGATTATCAACTCGAGCCTGGAGGATCATAGTATAAGGAGGAAGGTTACCAGCGGGACACCACAGGGGGTTGTTCTATCTCTTCTACTGTGGTTGCTTGCGGTTAACGGGATTCTCAGGTAATTTGATTCCAAGGGTAGAAAAGTCGTTGCCTATGCGGATGACATAGTTCTGCCGGTCAGGAGAAATTTTCTGTCCACGATCGGTGAAATTAAGATGTTGGGCGAACTCTCGGCATGGGCGATGGATAGAGAGCTGAGTATTCCGGCGGTAATTTTGGATCATAGGATAATGACCTTGGACTTCGGTGTAACACCACCGGTGGAGTTCCCACCGGAGTTAGGCAAAATTGGCGTGGATCCAATGGACTGTTTGAGGGGTGGGCAGTATTTACGGACGGGTCAAAAAGGGGCACTTATGCCGGTGTTTACATTGCTGACACTGACGTGAAAAGGTTATTCAGACACCCAGATGAGTGCAGTCTTCCAGGCCGAGATCCTAGCGATCTGGACGGCGACGGAAGTCATACTGGGTCACATCGTAGGGGGATCTGTGGGGACAATTTCCGTCGAGACTGGTCGCACGGTGTAGGAATGCTATGAGGGAGCTCATGGTTGCATTCAGGGGTAAGGGACAGGGGTGTAAAGCCCCCCTCATGACGGGGGATTGTTCTGTAAGGGATTTTACAAGTAAATGGGATAATGCCATATTTTTCAAACATAAACACTTAAATCGTAAGAATTCAAGAACACCGTTCTTGTAATTAGGTGAATTTGAAAAATTTTGCGTTTTGAATTAGTCACTCATTCAGAACATGCACGAACATTTTTTATTACACTGGGATTAAGTAAAAAAGTAATAAATCTGTATAATTGGTTAATAGTGTAATTTCATCTATCAAAATCCGGAACAGATATCACCATTAATAATATTTAAAATAAAAAACACATTTAGCATAGTTCTCCAGCTTTTTAAAGTTCATTTTAATATATTAAAGACAATGACACTACTATTTAGTTTTTGCGTTAATCCTCTTATGTTGTGCAGGAACGAAAATATATTAACGAACCAAAGTATTTTTAGGCGAGAAGTTTGAAGCATATGAACATTATAGAAAATTGTGGATTAGAATAGATTCCAAGATAAATGGAAAACTTATGTAAATTCATATGCAATGTGTAATGGGTGGAGTTCTCTTTTTTTTTGAAGGTACATTTGTCCTGTAGCACAACCGTTGTACGGTAAGGTCTTCACTGTTCACACCACTCTCATTTTAAAAGAGACTAAAAAGCTTTGAACGAATTGGTTCGAATGCTGTACCTATGATTCTAATTAACAAGAATGTTATTGAAATACGTCCGTTATGGATTTTTTTTCGCATCATACGTATATCATTGTTTTTTTTTGTTAAACATTCGCATGTTAGGCAAAAATGTATAATGCTAGTTGGAATTTGCAAGAGCTATTTATGATTGTAGCGTAGTTGAACACTTTAGTGGTTATTACTCCTCAATAAAACTTGTACAGTAGCGAAACTGCTAAAGTTATTAATTTAAGTAATTAAAACACCTTCTGCCGATTTTAAATTATATATAGTGTTATAATAATTATTCGGTAAGATAATCCGAATCGGAGTTACACCGTCCAACCTCGTTTTATAAAAACCCATTCTCAAATCCTGTGGAGTAATTTGTTTTGTGAATTGTGTCATGATATTAAATATTTGATTGGTAAGTTCTGCTATTATTATTTGAAATGGGACATATAGGGATAACATCTTTCCGTATTATATTCTAAGGTCGTTCATTTGATTTTCCTTGAACCCCTGTTGATTAACTAATTTATCATATGCCTGGTATCAAGGTGATCCTAGGCTGTAACACGACTATGCCGAAGATAACGAAATATTGGGCGTGCCGCAGAGGATGTGTTTCAATAACTTCCGCATAAGTTGGGCAGTGGCATTATTTTAAGATAAACTAATACTTTAATTTTATAGCTATTATCCTATTTGTGAAGAACTAACCCATCTTTAACACCTACGAACGACAGGTTAATCGCTTAATGCAAAATAAATGTATTTCTTGCATCAATAAGAACACAAAGAACTGCTTTTCAAGTTAAGAATATTGCGTTTGTTTCTGAAGCTTGCTCGCTGACTTTCACCACCTAGTTTAAGCATTAGAGTTAAAGATTTTTCTGTGTTTGTGCAATTAAGAATTCAAATAAGCGAATTCTTAAATACTTTTGACTAAACAACTTAATTCTACTGAAGTTCCTACTTCATCAAAATTTGTTGATAAATAAAATTAGAAACAAAATTCCATGTTATTTTTAGTTTTTAAAATTATTGGATATGAAAATATAATTTTATGTTATTTAAAATTTATATTTAAAAGACAGTGGCATTATTTTAAGATAAACTAATACTTTAATTTTATAGCTATTATCCTATTTGTGAAGAACTTACCCATCTTTAACACCTACGAACGACAGGTATGGCGGATCAGCGGAGTAAGATTAAGTTACATAATTTACGTGAGAACCTAATATTTACGGCTATAAAATCCATTGTATTATTTTATCTTTAAAAACCACTGTGTAAGAAATAGGGAAAAATCATAACCTTAAAATTCGAAGTTATATTACAATAATTCGTTCCATAATTTGTACAAAGGACGGTTTACTCTCGTATCAAATTATTTTTATTTTTTGTCGCCCACACTATAGCTGAGTGTCCTTATTGTATTTGGTTTATATTGTTACAAGAAATTTCTGTAAATAGAAATTTCTTCACGCGAATGTTAACAGCTGGAAAAATCTAGTGTAGTAATAACTGAAAACAATTCATATAAATACGAATACTTGGGGATGCAGTACTTCAGTTGATAATAAACCTCTGTGTTAAGAACTAAAGTGTGGCTAACGTTTAGTCTATTTACATCGTCTGTATAAAGAGCGCTATTAAGCCGGCCACTCACGTACAGTTTTAACTGTCAGTTTCAACTGTTCAGTTATAATTGAAAGACTTAACTGTGAACTGAGATGTACACACACGTGCAGTTCAATACAAAAAAAAAAAAAAATAAACAGCGTAAACAGTGGTGCAAGAAGTGGTTATTACAACGAAATTTATATTTCCACATTAGTTTATTAAAAGAATTAAGTGAAGAACCATTAGATTTTCTCAATTCTGTGTACGCGACATGATACGCACTCTCGCTCGACACAAATTGAACTGAGAACGGTACAGTTGAACCCCGTTCACTTCAGTTGAATCTGTCAGTTAAAAATATTGTTACGATTTTACCCTTTATAAAATCGATGATTTACTTACCTTTTAAATAAATCGAGTTCTTTCTATATTGCAAATAATAAACACTGTTTGAAATTATGTATAGCTCTATTTATTTATAACAGTCACTAAAAATTACAGAAAAACACTTTAATAGCACACTTTATTTACACGATGCAGATAGACTAAACGTTAGCCACACTTTAGTTCTTAACACTGCGTTTTACTTATGAACTGAACTGCTGCGCCACCGAGTACCAGTATTTATATGAGTAGTCACGTATTCTAGTTATTTCCAGTTTATTACAACACTAGAATTTTCAAGCTGTCGAAATTCGTGTGAAGAAATTTCTATTTGCAGAAATTTCTTGTAACGCTGCCGCCCACTTAAGCCTGTTCGTCCCGAACAGACATAGCTATTCCTTTTCCATAGCTGGCTAGTCGTTCTAGATTAACAACCTTCATTTTGGACCTTGAGCTCTGATCTTTCTGTATTCTGTATACCACATCATTCAATCTTTTAATTACTCTATAGGGTCCGTCCCAATACGTTTGTAGTTTGGGAGATAATCCTTTCTTTCGTTGCGGGTTAAACAGCAGAACCAACACGCCCTCATTAAATCCTTCAGAATTCGCTGCTCGATCGTACCTCGCCTACATCTTATCGCTTTTTTTAATTCGATTGCGCACAAACTCATGAAGCTCGTTAAGGTCTTCTTGTTCCCGGGAAGCGTTATCGTTGTCTTTATCTATAGCGGCGGGCTTAACACCAAATTCTAAATCGCCAGGCAATTTAAGTTCCGTTCCGAAAATTATTTTTGCAGGTGTCCGGGAGGTGGAATTGTGAACAGCAGATCTATATGCCAGAAATTTAGGGATGTGTTCGTCCCAGTCCTTCTGATGTGCACTGACCACTTTTCTAAAGTATTCCTCCAAAGTGCGATTGAATCTTTCGACCATACCATCAGATTGTGGATGCAGCGGGGTGGTTCTTGTTTTTCTTATACCATACAACTCACACATTTCCTTAAAGATAGCAGATTCGAAATTCCTTCCCTGGTCAGAGTGTAATTCTAATGGAACACCGTAGCGGCACACCCAGTTGTTCACAAATGCGCTTATTATCGTTCGATATAGCGTATACCTCAGGCCATTTACTGAAATAGTCGATCACCACCAGAACATAGCGGTTTCCGGAATCACTGACGGGGAAAGAGCCTGCTACATCCATTGTTATCCGCTCAAATGGGGCACTCAAGTTGTATTGTTTAAGTTGCCCACGACTTCTCCTTACTGGTCCTTTAGCTGCGATGCATTGCGCGCAATTTGCTATCCAGTCGCTTACAGCTTGCTGGCAGCCGACCCAGTAGAATCGTTGTTTTAACTTCGCTAGGGTTTTAGTGACACCCAGATGACCACCACTGGGACCGTCATGGAACTCTTTTAACACTTCGTCTATTTCGCTTGACGGCACCACAATAAGCTTTGTCTCAGTTTTGCCATCCGCACTTTCCCATATACGGTATAAGCAGTGATTAATTACCCGTAGACTGTTCAGCTGATATTTGTTCACGGGTAGGCATCCTGTCCTCTGCTTTGGCTGACATAATTTTTGACAGTATGGGGTCATTTTGTTGCGCCACTGACCAGCCTTCACTTGACTCAATATGCATATCGACGATGCACTCTTTTCCTTCAGCCCTCGAACAATGTCTGCACTCTAAATTGCAGGGGCGTCTTGAAAGGGCGTCCGCATTGCAATGCTTTATGCCTTTCCTGTGCTCGATGCTGAAATCATAGCTTTGAAGTCGTTCAATCCAAGCCCTTCTGGTTGTTTAAATTGCAGCAGCCACCTGAGTGCAGAATGGTCGGTTCTTAGTTGAAAGTGCTGACCGTACAGATACTTGTGGTAGTGCTTTACACATTCTACCGCCGCCAAGAGTTCCCGCCGTGTTTCGCAGTAGTTTCTTTCAGGCTTCGAAAGTACTCGACTGTAATAACCTATGACTTTTTCGGTTCCATCGATCTCCTGCGAAAGCACACCTCCTATTCCGTATCCGCTTGCATCGCAATCCAGCACAAATTTTTCCCCGGCCACAGGATATCCAAGAATCGGTGCCGTACATAATAACTCCTTGAGCCTTAGGAATGCTTGTTCTTGGGCTTCAACCTAATGAAATGGTCGCGCCTTCTTAGTCAGCTCATGTAGACTTGCAGCCACACTGGCAAAGTTTGGAACAAATCGTCGGTAGTATGTGCAGAGACCTAGAAAGCTGCGCAACTAGTGCAGATTTTTCGGGCGAGGCCAATCTTTTACAGCCCGAATCTTATCTTCATCGGTTGATATACCCTCTGCAGTTACGCGGTGCCCTTAATACTTGACTTCCCTCTGGAACAGTGTACATTTCTTTGCGCTAAGCTTGAGTCCAGCCGCAGACATTCGCCTTAAAACTTCTGCTAAGTTCTTCAGGTGTTCATCGAAAGTTTTTCCCATAACAGTTATGTCATCAAGGTACACTAGGCAAGTTTTCCAGTGGAGTCCTTTCAGCACATTTTCCATTAACCGCTCGAATGTTGCTGGAGCATTGCAGAGTCCAAAGGGCATCACATTAAACTGCCATAATCCGTCACCTGTGCTAAAGACAGTTTTCTCCATGTCTTGCTCACAAATTTCTACTTGCCAATAACCACTTTGCAAGTCCAATGTGGAGAACCATTTGGTTCCTGCTAGCGTGTCTAGAGTGTCGTCAATACTCGGTAGAGGATAGCCGTCCTTCTTGGTGATTTCGTTTAGTTTTCTGTAATCAACACAGAATCGGGTGCTGCCATCTTTTTTCTTAACTAAAACTATAGGCGAGCTCCATGGGCTAGAAGATGGTTCGATTACTCCACTACGCTCCATTTCGTTGACTAACTCCTTTACTTCATTTCGTTTTGCTAGAGGAATACTTCTGGGCGCCTGCTTTATTGGCCTCGCTTCACCAGTATTTATTTGGTGTTTTACAATTGCCGTTCTTCCTTGACTTTGGGTTTTCATGGAAGACAGAGCCGTATTTTCTGAATAATTGTTTGGGTTTATTTCTATCAGGCGGCGCCAGTTCTTTTACCCATTTTTCCGCATATTCTGCCAGCATCTCTCGATCTTTAGCGGACGCACTGGATGGTTCCAAGTTCTTTTTGCAACTGATTATTGCTTCTGGCGCAGTACATTTGGCTATTTCAGAGTTCGCTCTGACAACTTTTTCACAATTTGATAGGTTCAGTACTCTTACATGAACTCTTTTGTCTTTGCTGGTTTTCACGAGGGCTTTCGCTGTTACCAGGTTACTTTTTATTTCTGTTGGTTCTACCACCCACAAGCTGTCCACACAATCTCCCTCCATACGCGCCCATAATAAAGTTTCTGACCGTGCCGGTATTTTCTGATGACTGATGGTTACTAGCTTTCTTACTCGATCCGCTTGCTCATATCCAACATCCTTCTTCAATATCCTTCTTCAACAGTCAAAAAGGATAGACGTGTTATTTATTCGGTCCGTGAATTTATTAAAATATCGGCTTATTAGTGTTTAAAAAAAATATAAAAAACAACAGCGCTTGGACGCCTAAAAAATAATATATTTATTACAAAAAACAAATAAACAGTGTTCAATTTAAAATTTAAATAAAAAAAACCCTTAACAAACAGGGACTTGTTTTGTTTATTTTTTTTTCTTTTCCGGTTTTGCAAACTTAACTAATAATCACGGCCACCAGCGTCTACAATATCGGCAACAATAAATACGTGATTGACGCTTATGTTGGCAATCGTTAGTTTTACATTTATTTTACCATAGACAGAGGCAGGCTCCCCAGTAGCTGTGCGCAGACTTACCCCGTATAGTGGTTCAACTGCCTTTTTCACTAAATCGGGCCTGATTGACTGTGATGCTCCTGTGTCTATCGTAAAAATAAGCAGTAAGATTGCTTTTCTCCTGCTGTATTACTGATATGGAGATTGTGGGGCCATCGGTTGTGAGAGCTAGCTCACGCCCCGTAGTACTAGCTCTTTTTAGTTTAACGGTGACTCTTTAGGTGATTGCTGATCGGCCCGGAGGCTCTTGGTGCTTTGCAATTTCGCTGGAAATGTCCCACTCTACCGCAGTTGTAGCACTTATCCTTGGCCTTGACTTGCTTCTCCCCTAATGTCTGCTTAAATGCATCTTTTAACTACGTGAGCACTTCTCTGAATCCTTCTTTTAACTTTGTGCTTATATCTTGCTCTCTTTCAGCAGTGACTTCGAGATTACGCACCTTAAATGTTTGCGGCTTCGAAATCACCTTCGCAGTCTCTTGGGCCAGCGCAAATGAGACAGTTTCAGCGAAAGTCGATTTCTGCGTAGCACATACCGCATGTCTTATATCAGAATCCCGAATTCCGTTCACAAATGCTTACATTTTGAACTGATCTAAGAATGGATGATTTTCGCCCGGATAAGTCAACTGTTGCAAAGTCCTGTAACGATTCGTTTGGTTACTGCAGCCTACCTCTTAGTTCCATTCTGTATATTTTTTTTTGTGTTCGCCACCATACTTTCGCTGCAGTGCCACCATTATGTCGTCATAATTATTTCTGCAGGTGATTGGCACTTTTTCTAGAATTTCTGCAGCGTTTCCTTTTAAGGCCAGATTCAACTCTATAGCCTTTTCTTCGTTGTTCCACATATTTCTGGCGGCAACTGTCTTAAACTGGAACTTAAAAACATTAAACGGTTAAACATTAAAAGTCATTTTCTAAGTCGGTCACTCTTTTTGAAACCTCGGGAATTTCTCTAGAAGTTTCTTGAAACTTTCCATCTTCATTAGCAATTTCTCGTTCGTCTCCATCTTGGTTAAAAGTTTTTCGTTGTCTGCTCTAAAAGTTTCTGGCTGTCTGCTCTAGAAGTTTCTAACAGTTTCTCATTTTTTTCCATCATAGCATATATTTTATTTATTAATCCATTAGAAACAAAATTTATGTACCATTTGTCTATTTAAGAATTTAATATTAAAAACATACTTATTTGTAGGGCTTTTGATATCAGGAACTAATTAGGTTTACTTTTTTATTTTTATTTCTGCATTAAAAATATTAACGTCGTGGGTAATTTTTAAGCTTTTGATAATTTTACATACAACTGTACTAATTCTATCTGGTAACACTGTGGTATATTACAAAATATTCACTGAACATACCCAAATATTAGTTTTTGAACGTGGGATTTTGAAACTGAATATTATTGTCGTCATCATTGCTGCCAGCCAAACATTTCCCGCTATTCTATTGCTTTTATGTAGCTCACAGCGGGGAAAAACAGTTTTGAATTTGGAATTATTGGGGTTTTTTAACAAAGAATAAAAAAGTGAAATTTTCTCAAAAACTGTTCTTTTTGAAAATTTGCAATAAAGATTTTTGAAATCCTTATACCAACAGCTACCTCTGTGCGTTTCACGATTTTTAGGACAAGTCCTAGTTTTAGCGCAATCTTCCCTTATGGATTTCGGGTACCAGAACTAAAAACTAAAAATGTTCATAAAAAAATGCAATTTTCTCAAAAACTGTGTTTTTTGAAAATTTGCAATAAAGGTTTTTGAAATCCTTATACCAACAGCTACCTTTATGCGTTTCACGATTTTTGAGACAAGTCTTAGTTTTAGCGCAATCTTCCCTTATGAATTTCTGGTACCAGAACTAAAAAATAAAAATGTTCATAAAAAAGTGCAATTTTCTCAAAAACTGTTCTTTTTGAAAATTTGCAATAAAGATTTTTGGAATTCTTATACCAACAGCTACCTTTTTGCGTTTCACGATTTTTGAGACAAGTCCTAGTTAGTTTTAGCGCAATCTTCCCTTATGAATTTCTGGTACCAGAACTAAAAATGTTTATAAAAAAGTGCAATTTTCTCAAAAACTGTTCTTTTTCAAAATTTTTAGAATCCTTATACCAACAGCTACCTTTGTGCGTTTCACGATTTTTAGGACAAGTCCTAGTTTTAGCGCAATCTTCCCGTATGAATTTCTGGTACCAGAACTAAAAAATGTTCATAAAAAAGTGCAATTTTCTCAACAACTATTCTTTTTGAAAATTTGCAATAAAGATTTTACAAATATTCATGCCATCAGCTACCATTGTGCATACCATGATTTTTGGGATAAGTCCTTGTTGGTGCCGAATCTCTTGCAGATTTTTTGGTGTATGTAGATTTTATTTTATTTATTTATTCGTAATACAGTAAGCCTATAAGGCCAAAAAACGTATTACTAAGTAGTACATAATATTCAAATAATTGTTAATTTTCATTGGAACTATTTCTCCACTTCTTCATAAATTGCATGTACTGAGTGATAACATGTTAAAAACGTCAGCTGTCATTAATATTACATACACAGTGCTGCCACCTAATTTTTCACAAACCAAGGATAACTCTGCCAGGCTAATGGCACGCACGTAGAAATTTCTTGTAACAATATAAAAATTTTAAATTTCTCAGTTAAACTGAACAGTTGAGTTGATCTGTCAGTTATTACCCACATACGTACAGTTTTATTTGAAATTGACAGTTAAAACTGTACGTGAGTGGCCAACTTTAGTGTTTTTTCCTGTAATTTTAAGTAGGTTCATTCGTTTACTTTTCTCAGTCAAGTCCAGTAAAGAGCTAATTATTTTATACTTTTGCTAGCTTAAGCAAATGTGCGAATACATGTAATCTAATGTGTATGACTATATTGTACTTAACAAACTTTTCGTTCAGTTTCGTCAAGTGTCATTTGCTTAAGCAAACAGCGAAACTGACCGCACTTTACTTAAGGAATCATATGTTTTTAGAAAAACTGTTTATGAAAAAAAAACCAAATTGCAATGCACGCGGAAAATATTTTTATAGAAAATTTAATTGAAAATGTTAAAAAACAAACGTGCATGTATAACAAAAGGGGTGGGTTTTGTATTTGTTTTTCGATTGAGATGCAAGCACTGTTGCATTTTTTAGTACTTTTTTATTTGTTTTCATTTGTTTCTTTAAATTATTAAAAATTAATATAGATTTACTTGTTAATTGTAAAAAATTTATAAATTGAACACATTAAATAATATTTTTCGAAAAGATACATATATTTTAGAAATATAAGAAGAAAACAGTTTTTGCAAAAGTACAAATATTTGCAACTAAGTGTAGTAAGTATTTAAGTTTAAAAAGTACATTGTAGCCACCCAAAAGTCTTCAATAAGTTGATTAAGCATTTGACATACTTTTCGTTAATTTTTGACAGTAGCTTAAGTTAGCAAAACTATAATATAGTTAGCCCTTAAGAATTAGTAACAAATTTACAGAGAGTAAGACAAATTTACTCTCAAAATAAAAATTTTCTAAAAAAGTACGCAAACAGAAAATTTGCAATAATTTACAAGTTTGTTAAACAGCTGATTGTATAACTAAATGCAAAAATAAATATAACTGGTCAATATAAAAAAAAAGTATTATTGTTGTAAAATCTTAAGCAGAAACATTTTAGGTTTTCTTATCTTTTCTATAATTCATTTAACAATATTTGTTGCTTTGCATTTGCATAAAACAACGTAGTTGTAAAATATTTTTTTTTGTATTTACAAAAATTTAAACACATTTTTTTCAAAATTTTTTTTCTGCTTGCAAATTCTTGCTGGCAATAATTTGTCCAGTAAAAATTTGCAGAAAGAAGAACTCTCATCATCAAACTGTCACTTTATTCTCTATGTTTACTGAGTAATTGTGTAAACGAACGACATCCAGTAGAAATTTGTACAAATTATTGAGTAAACGAACATACTTAGTGTCTGTTATAAATAAATAGAGCTATAAATAATTTCGAACAGTGTTTATTATTTGCAACAAAGAAATAAATCGATTTATTTAAAAGGTAAATAAATCAACCATTTTATCAAGGGTAAACATCGCAGCAATATAAATATAAGTACGTGAATTTAAAATTTTTAAATATTAGCAGCGGTATTCATAAAAAAATCTTAATTCAAGTTTCAAATGCATTTTAGTTAAAAAACATTTTAAGCCTAAAAAAGGTTTATTAAAAATTCGTATTCATAATCAGTATTTTAACTAATAAACGATTTTTTAACTTGAAAATGGCAACACTGTATTTTTTTATTTGTCATATTAATCGTAATGATGCAAATCAATGATTACTAAACCATACGGTACTCGTTTCTATCTATTTTTTTGTCGTTTTTCAGAAAAATATTGTTTTTATAAAACAAAAAATTTATGAAAAATTGTTTATTAACTAAAAAAAGAGTCAAAACAAAATGCCCAATAAAGGTGTTACATAGATAATGATTTTATTGTAGATAAAAAAGTATTCAAATAACCGGTTTTATTTTCTTTGTTTTGATTAAACAACACACCACTATAAAACACAATAAATAATATCCAAAAATATTATTATTTTTGCTTAAATTTTTTATCCGGAATTGAAAACGGGTCGCTCCTCTTTTTGTAAATTTTCGTCTGACGATTGTTTGAAATTTGGGCAATAGTTTCTATTATAAACAAAATACAATTAAAAATATCAAATTTTCCATATAAAAATGGTTCTTACCAATTCTATTCATCAAATATAGAGGGTCCATTATTTATTAAACAAAAACAAATAACTTCTTTTGTTTAAATAACAATTTTTTGCAAAAATGTTTTAAATAAAAATAAACACAAAGCAAGAATGTCATCTTAAAATAGGGTCGAACCAATTTTAAAATTCGTTTATTTGAACAAGGTTTAAAAAAGGTATTTTATTCGTTTATGAATACAATTTTAGCAAATTTTGCTTAAAATTGATTTGAAATACTGTTTAAAATTTTTATGAATACCGCTGTAGTTGTATAAATATTTCGGTTTGTTGCTTATTGATAGTTGCTAATGTTTCCGTCGAGACGTTTACCGTTATTTTAAGTATTTGTTTTAAATATTGTATAATAAAATAATAATGATGATTAACTAAACTTTATGTTTTTACCTTACTCTATACTCGTGATATTAGGGGTTTACTATAAAGTGTTAATGGCCAATAGTAAATCAAGGTTGGGTAGGACAAAAAGAGGTCTAACATGTCGCCGCATTTTAACTCCGCTTACAACTTTAATTGTATATTCTGTAAATGTTGTTCCGTTTAATAGCACGCAGAATATCTTCTTGTAATACGATCATCTCTGAGTGCTTCGACAAGACTCACTCCCCCATCCGATGAGAACTAGCCTATGCCAGTAAGTGCAAGCGTCGAAAGCTCAGAGGCATGGTGTTTTAGTACCGTTTATTACAAATGTTAAAGAAGCCCCTGCTTAAGTTTTTTGACGAGGGGGCATGCAAATAGACTACAAATTGCCACACAAGTTTCCAAAAATTTACAGAAGATGTGGAGTTGAACATCTTGGTTAAATATTTTGCAAACTAAATATTCTAAATTATTTTCAAAATAAAAAAATTTCTTTATACATACACATATTATAATTTATAAAACAAAAAATAAATAAATTATATTAGTTGTCAGCGTCAGTATCATTTTGTTGCGAATGCTTATCTTGCATGTGTAACTCCATCTTGTGAACAGTTTTGAAATGTTTGTTGCATTTTGCATACTGGCAAACATGTAGAGCGTTCTGGCATTTCTCTTTAAATACATGCGATTCGTATTTTTGCTGTGACCGAAATTCCATTGAACAATGCGGACATTCTTTAAGTCTTTCTCCCATATGGGAGGCATCAATATGATCGCGTAAAGCGCTTTTTTTATTAAAACTTTTACCACAAATGACGCAATTGAGAACTTTTTTCTTGTTATCTTTATAGAGACTAGTTTCTCCAGTATTTGTGGCATTTAAATCCTGTTCATCGGTGGTTAAATCCATTAAACTTTGATCGGCTACTGATAGGGAAATTGTTTTTAACCGTTTTTTAGAATTTTTATAATCGCCATCATCCTCTGTAGCATCGGGACTAAGATCATCTTTAATTAATTCTGGTTTACGTTTTGCTTTCTCGGATGTCTTCTGTACAAGGGGCGGTTCAGTGTCCTTCATCTTTTTGAAGTTTGGTGCATCCGCATCCTCTGTAGCATCGGGGCTGGCACTATCAATCGATTCAGATTTGGGCTTTGCTACTGTTTTTGGTGTATCAGTTGCACATATCGCATTCGTTTCAACGGGAAGAGAACTTGTAACTTTATCATCTAGAAGAGCTAGTTTATGCCCGACAACTTTCACTGGCGTTTTCTTTTCATTTTTATGTTGTGGTTTTACATCATCGTTTACATTTGGTATTTGAGAATTACTGGTTTTACTCTGACTTTCTCCACTAAATGTACCATTTAAAACTTTTTTTACGTCTTTAGCTACTTGGCCGCTATCAGTAACTTTTTTATGGCCCTCTTTTGATGGAGTTTTTAGTTTAGTTTGTTTCTGCAAGCGCTGTAATGAGCTTCTTAATTTATCGATAACCACATCAGTGTAAACTAACTCTATTACACAATGCTGGCATATAAGAACTCCATTTATTTTACGCTCGTCTAGCTATAATTGCAAAAGCATGGCGAGGTTAATGAGAAAATTTACTTTAAAAAATAAATCCAAGTGTAATTATACCAACTTACCACTATCCCACATATTCTTTCAACCAAGGTGGGTAAAACTTTTCCAAAATATTCACCCGCTATTGGAATATTTTCGGGATGAAGTGCTGTACAAATTTTACAACGTTTGGAAACAACCATTGTGATTAAATTTCGCTTTTTAAAAGCAAGGTGAGAAAATTGATATAAAACAAAATGCCAATATTATCACCCCTTACCATCAACATGTGTATGACAGAATTCTGCGCAGAAAAAATTTATCAGCGGCGGCGGCACATAGCCAGCTGCGAGCCGAATAATAATCGGCTAACCAACTGGAGACAATTTACACAGTGAATTTGTTGCATGCAAATATTGCGTGCAATACTTGCATGTGGCGAACGGATAAACAAGCACGGTTTTCGTGGATGTTTTTGTTATTTCTCATTCGCACTCATATGCATTTTTCTTTTGTTGCTTCATTCAAATTCAGTTTTCGTGCAACAAATGACTCCGTATAAATAGACATGATTTTGCAAGCAACTTTGTAAAGGTAATTAAGAAAATTGCACGCAATCAATTGCATCGCCGCTTGGAGTATCTTGATATTATTTATGCATATAAAAAGAGCAATGAATTAAAAGGATTACAAATGGCTCAAAAAAAAAACCCCTAAATCTATTTTCAATTTGGATCTTGGATACTTTTATAGTTAAAGTTTTATTTACGAATAAAATATTATAAAAATGGAAACTTCATTAATTATAAAAAAAAATAAACATGACTACTATATCGTGAAATACAAATTCAACTACAGTGTAACATAACATAACAATACTTCAACACTTTCCCTTGTTATGTGATGTTAGCATATCTAAGGCCAATTTCATCACAAAGCACTTTTAATCTTGTTGGCTGCAAGGGTTTAGTCATCAAATCTGCCAACTGATCTTGCGTAGAAATTTGTTGAACTTCTAGCTGCCTTTCTATAACTTTCTCACGAACAAAGAAATGTTTTAAGCTAATATGCTTTGTTCTTCTATGATATTCTGGATTCTGTGCCAATCGAACAGCAGCTGAATTGTCAACTTTAAGTACTGGAATGTCATTGATATCTATTATTTCAGCGTACAAACGTCTAAGCCAAATGATTTCTTTTGTTGCTTCTGAGGCTGCAACAACTTCTGCTTCTGTCGTTGATGTTGCTACGATAGTCTGCCTCTGACTTAACCATGAAACTGCGCCATTAGCAAATTTAACCACAACACCAGATGTAGATCTTCCTGTTTTTTCGCAACCACCAAAGTCTGCATCACTATAGCATTGTAGCTTTAATTTGGCATTTTTATCATAAAATACACCATACGTTATTGTTCCTGCGATGTAACGAAAAACTCTCTTTACACGCACTACGTCATCATCTGATGGATTTTCTAGGCTTCTAGATAGAAAACCAATACTATAGGCTAAATCTGGTCTTGTTCCCAACATCAAATACATAATAGCACCTACAGCTTGTCTATAGGGAAATTGAGAACCTTTAACACTTTCTTTCCCTGGTTCGAAAGTTTCCTTTCCTTTTAGCATTGGTGTTGAAACAGGCCTACAATCTGAGAATCGAAATCTTTCTAAGATTCTTCTTGCATAAGCCTCTTGGCTTATTGTTATACCTTTTTGGCTTCTTTTTATTTCCAGACCCAAAAAGTAGCTTGCATATTTTATTGTAATTTTAAATTCAGCTTTTAAATCATTTAAAAACCGTTCCAAATCCTTTGGATCTGAAGCAGCTACTAGGCCATCATCTACATATAAGGCAAGTATTAACTTCTTACCTTTATTATTTCTGATATATAAACAAGGATCTGCTTCACTTGCCTTTAAACCAAGTTTCAATAAAAAGTTACCAAATCTCCGGTTCCAACATCTTGGAGCTTGTTTTAAACCATATAGGCTTCTTTTAGCTTGCAGACCTTCTTAGTACTATCATCAAACCCTTCTGGTTGTTTCATATAAATAACTTCTTCAAGTTGACCATAAAGAAATGCTGTTGATACATCAAACTGAGAAAGATACATATTTTGACTAGCTGCTATACTCAATATTGCTCTAATTGTTCCCAATTTGGCGACTGGACTGAAGGTTTCGTTATAGTCTATGCCTTCAAGTTGCCTAAACCCTTTAATGACCAATCTTGCCTTAAATTTGTCTATACTTCCATCGGGATTAGTTTTTACCTTGAAAACCCACTTTGATGGAAGTGCCTTAGAGCCTTTTGGAAGATCTGACATTACCCATGTTTGATTTTCTTGTAACGACATTAGCTCAGAACTCATAGCTTTCTTCCACTGATATTTTTCCTTACTATTAATTGCCTCCGTATATGTGGTTGGAGTTTCAATTTGACTTACAAAATCGTGAGCTGCCATGACATAATCATTAAACTTAGAATTATGTAACAAAGTACGATCTCTTAATCGTTTACTAACTGAATCCTCGTCTTCTTTACTAGACGATCGCTTTCGCTTACATGATTTGAATCGATAAAAATCACTTACATTTGAATTTTCATCTTCATTATTTTCTTCAAAATTTTCATCATTATCTACGGCATCTTAATTATCTTCTTCAAAATTTTTATCATTATCTACGGCATCTTGATTATTATCAACTACAGCATCTTGATTATCATCAACTACGGTATCTTGATAATCATCATCTACGGCATCTTGATTATTATCAACTACAGCATCTTGATTATCATCAACTACGGCATCTTGATAATCATCAACTACGGCATCTTGAATACCCCGTGATGTACATGGTTGTTCTTCTTGAATAACCTCTACAGGCCTCTCAAAATCTTTAAACTTAATTTTTACTGTTTCATTGTTGTTTTCAGAAAATATATTTTCAGCATCTTGAGCATCATCACAATGTACAATCTCCTCACTAAATCTAACATCTCTTGAAAGAATTAGGCTGTGATTTTGTTTAATGTAAATACGATAACGTTCTTCAGTATCATAGCCTATCAAATAACCTTTGACAGCTTTTGAATCCATCTTCTTTCTCTTCTCTTTTGGAATATGGACAAAACATTCACTTCCTATAATTCTTAAATGGCCGATTCTTGGCTTTCTTCCATACCATAACTCATGTGGACTTTTACCATCAACGCACGTTTTACGCGTACGATTTAGGATGTATATGGCAGTACGAACTAGTTCAGCCCAAATTGCATCAGGAAAAGCAACATTATTATTTGAATACTTGAATGTTCTTGCCATTTCAATAACGGTTCTATTTTCACGTTCACTTGCTCCATTTTGTTGTGGAGTGTATGGTGCAGTTAGCTTTTGTGCTACACCATAAACTTTTAAAATCTTTCGAACTTCATAATTATCGAACTCACCTCCGTTGTCACTTAGGAATTCTTTGATTGGATTTCCTTGCGTCTTCGCAAAAGCCAAAACTTCCTTCAAAACATCTTTAACTTCAGATTTTTCTTTCATAATATAACCAAAACAATATTTAGTGTAGCAATCTTTAAATATAACTAAATATCTCTTTTTGTTAAAGGATTCTGGAAATGGTCCACATACGTCTGCTGACATTAATTCACCTGGACTGCTAGTCTTTTCTCTAGTTCCAAATGGTAGACGATGAAACTTTCCATAGACACATGATTCGCATAACTTTCGATCGATTTTTACATTTATTCCAAGTTCCGACTTTAATTTTTGTTGCACGTGTCGTTTATCTTGATGGCCCCAACGTTCATGATATAGTTGAAGAGTATTATCAGTATCGGTAGCGTTAACTTCGTTTGTTGTGTTGGGAATCACTGATTTTATGTCAGCTTGATATAACGAACCACCTACCTCACGATGACCAACCAGCAAAACTTCATTGTTGACTATAAGTTTGCATCTTGTTGTTGTTGACCTAAACTCACTATCTTTTCGCTTATCTTGTGCAGCCAATACAGAAAATAGGTTTCGGGATATGTTTGGAACGTACCAAACATCCGTAAGATCTATAACGTGTACCTTGTTGTTTACCTTTGATTTGATTTCTATGGTACCCTTACCAATAACGTCCAAAACTTCTTTACCAGCAGCTCTGATTTTGCATGATTCTTCAAAAGTTTTAAAATCTTTAAACAATTTTCTGTTATTAGTAACATGACGAGTTGCACCATTATCTATCCACCATTTATCGGAAAAATCTTTAATTGCGTTAACTTCATCGCATATAAAATGTAAAATTTCGTGGGATGCATTTTTAACTTCACCATTATTTTCTTGTTTGGGCTTACCATTACTTATCCATTTTCTGCATTCACGTACCCAGTGGCCTTTTTTGTTGCAATAATTGCATACATCAAACTTTTTATTACCTCTAGCATTTTGATTTGACACCACCATCTTCTTCTTAAAATTTCGTACAACCAGAGCTTCTTCATTTGTATTTCCTTTTGAGCTTTTGCAATTTCTTTGATACATACACAGCTGAGCAGCCATTTCCTCAAAATTCTTCTCTTCATTCTTGGTTAGAAGCATCCAGCTTGACTTAAACGTTTCAAACTGTAACGGTAAAATCTGCAGAATCTTGCACACTAACAAAACATCTGGCAATTGGTTCTCATTTCTTGCTTTTAGACCGTTATTTAGTTCTATCCACAAGCTTTTCAATTTTGCAATATGCAAGGATACATCTTTAATTGTTCCAGTTGAAGGAGAAGAAATCTATGCAGATTTTAAAAAGTTGATCCTTGGATCTGGCTTCAAACTGTAACATCAATGATTCCCATGCATCGGCAGCAGTTTCTTTGTCCATTATCTTTTGGTACACATCATCACTTACTGCGCTGGTTATCATTGACTTGGCGTAACTATTTGCCTTCCTAAATAAATCTGCTTCCTCTTTAAAAAATTTCTTTTGATCTGCAGTTGCAGTAGCTGGTAGTGGAACGGGTTTCTTTAACCTACCTTCAATTACATCAATTGCGCCTTCGTGATAATCTAATAAATCACGCATCTTACGTTTCCAGACTGGATAATCCGTTTCATTTTGGAGTGGCTTTATATGTTTTGAAAAATCCATTTTAAAAATATTCTTGTATTCTTCTTGACCTTGATGTCTTCAATTTGCTTAATTAAAATATCTTGAAATATTTTGGAATTCTTGAATAATTCTTCCCAAATCCTGATGTCTTCAAAATTTTCTTATTTTGAAGTTTGTTGACTCAACTTAAAAAAAAAATTTTTTTTTTTTTTTTTTTTTATTCAGAGCTTCCTGGGTCCATAACCTTTTATAGTTAAAGTTTTATTTACGAATAAAATATTATAAAAATGGAAACTTCATTAATTATAAAAAAAAAATAAACATGACTACTATATCGTGAAATACAAATTCAACTACAGTGTAACATAACATAACAATACTTCAACAGATACAATACCATATCTTTGTACAAAAATTACTGTAAAATAGTTTTATTAATTCACTGCTAATATCAAAAACAACTATTATATTATGTCTTTAAATTAATTAACAATATTCGACAAAGAACGGTGAAATTAAGTAGTATTCAAAATCGATTAACACTAGAAATGCAGCAAATCTTAGAATGATGAGATATAGATTGTTACAAAACCCCGGACTTAACGTTCCCAGTGTGACCAACTCTGACCGCCTAGCTCAGGGATGTCAGGGGGGGAACGACCGGTCACCTAGGAAGAGGCAGAACAATAAAATTTTCTATTTGATAATAGAAAAAAAACTAAATCACAAAAAAAACTTAAACCACACCACAGCGTACTGGGTGCACACACTCTATAAAACAGACGGACAAAAACGTATATACAGGCAATATTTGTCGATACTAATAGATTTTTGGGGGAAAAAAAAAGATGTAACATTCCCCTCTAGCTGCCCACCCTGCCATGGTAATCAACATTAAAAATTCACGAGATTACCCCACAAACACGCATAAACACGGGTCACCCTACATACTTACGTTAACACAGATACTAACACTTTAGCCAGACATTGTATACCTAACGTTCAGCCAAATAAAAATAACATTTCAAATTCCAATAAAAAAAATTACAATGTATCAAACTTTATTCTAATAAATGAGAAATTTAAATTGAATACAACAAAAAAACCAAACGGTGAAAATAAAACAAAACTTAATTGGAAACTAAACTTTAAAAAAATGAATAAATGTAAATATAAACGCTAAGGTAAGTATAAATGGAAAATAACTAAAAGACTACAAAAAAAACTAACAAATTAAACCTCCCAAAAATTCCTAAACTAAAACCCTTGACCCAATTTATCGGTCACAATAAAACTAAGGAACTACCTAATAAACTTATGAGAGAGCTCTCTAAACCGTTTTATATTAAATATTCCTGGTAGCCAAGTTAAGCCACAATCTCTACTCTACGGGGTTTTTCTTTCCTCAGAAGTTTCGGGCTCACAATAACAAAAAAATGGCTAAAACTAATAAATTTTTCTTAAAACCTAATAATTGCTGATTTTTTTTTTCTTATATTTATTTATATATTATTTCAAACACACCTCCCTCTGGAGTCGGCGGCACTTTCCCCGGATTTCCACGAACTAGTTTTTCAAAAAACAAGAACGGACTCACCAATATATTCCCGGCGTATTTTGTCTCCTTCTACCCAACCAATTGCTGATTCGCATTGGACAAAATTTACCAACCAGCTGACTAAATCAAGAGAGACACTGGTGTAAATCAAAATCTCCTATACCACCAAACATCCAAGTCTGTCAGGGATAAATATTGGCTCCGACAACCACACGAAAGGGACGTGGACCACAAATCCAAATCTTTTTCTGAGCCTTCCTGCCTATTAGAGATTGGACCTCAAGGATAAAAATGGCCTCCAAACGGCTTAGCAGATAATCCGTTCCTTTTTACTTTAAAAACCAAAAAACCGTTCTAAAAAAAAAAAATCTTCACACAAAAACGCACCGCCGTGATCGAAGGTTCTAGCAGCAATCAATTTTTCCGCTAAATTTTCATTTCAGCTAAGCCGTTTTCTTTAATCTACATTTATCTATTTTCTCACTTACTAATACACAGAACACTGCACCCTACTATCTGTGAAATGCTCAAACACTTCACTCAACTGCATAACAGTTATTGAATAGTAGGGTGACAGCCATATCCTGGATGTTTAAGAAAATAAAAAAAATATTGTATATGAAAATAATGTACCGAGATATAAATCCATCCACCGCTACAAATCTTTCGATTTTCAAGGCCTGTCTGCAGAAAAGTGGAAGAGCGGTCGCTACTCAAACATTCGATGCCCAACGCAGGCAAACGCCCACACCCTGAGATAGAGCATGCACTACCGACAAACTAGCCGGGCAACAAACTCCCAAAACACAATCCCGCAGTCTGGTATTCTCAAAACGCTCGATAGTGGAGCTTTCAAATGGCAGAACCAAAATCGCTACTTTATCTGTGAAAATCAGATCTGGCATCCCCGCCAATAAACTCGGTATCAGGTAACTGGTAACCAAATACCCAACATTCTTACAACAGTAATTGTCATCCATAAGCTGTCATTAACTAAAAAGAACTTCCGCTGGAACGCGTGCAACAAAAAAAACAAAATCTTAAACTAACAACAACAAAAAAAAAAATAAGTTCATATGTATAAAATAAAAAAAAAACTAAATAAAGGTAAAAAAAAACACATAAAAAATATGTGCATAGTGCACCAATTGGGTGCAAATAATATTGCAAAAAAAAAAATGTGTGTGTGAAGCTGTGCACCTGTTCAGAAGAAGTGACGAGTTCTTCGACAACCATAACCCCCAGGAAGCAAAGGTGTCGTTTAAGACGAATATAGGTAAGTTATTTTTTTATCTTTTTTAAAGGTTGAGTGCGAACTGGCTAAAAAAAAAGAATCTAAACTAAATTCAGGTTCTCAAATTCCTATAAAATTTACAATACATTTTCAACCATTCTGGGTATGTGTTAAATGGTAGCATAGTATGTTTCTTGGTAAATTTGTATTTAGTTTAGATATTAATTAGCCACCTCTCACATGGCCTAACATGCATGTGTACGCGGTAATAAAAAAACACAGGAATGATAAGTTATCCCTCAAAAACAAAAAAAACTTTGAATTATCATTTGCTGTTACATAAAAAAAAATTATTGTTTTTCATAATTCGTGGTCAGATTTTAATGGAACTGGCTATATATGATAAACACAGAGTACATAGTCGCGCGGTGCCAAGCCGTCTTGTCGCCGCCATTCGAAACATTGCCGCGTTGTGAAAAACAAACAAATTGTTCTATCTATAGTTTTAATAATGTTCTATGGCCATTAAAGGCTTCTAAAAAATATTTATGCTATCTTCCTTTGTGTTGTCAAGTAAAATTGTAAAAAAAAATAAACAAAAACGTTGAAAACAGAAATTTACTTGACAATTACGAATTTTCCGCTTACCGGTTCGCGTCAAAATGTGTAAAAATTCGTCATCTGATTATCTAGCAAGATATATAAAAAAAAAAATAATTAGCTTGACCCCTAAAGGGCTAACTATATTATACTTTTGCTAACTTAAGCTACTGTCAAAAATTAACGAAAAGTCTGTCAAATGCTTAATCAACTTATTGAAGACTTTTGGGTGGCTACAATGTACTTTTTAAACTTAAATACTTACTACACTTAGTTGCAAATATTTGTACTTTTGCAAAAACTGTTTTCTTCTTATATTTCTAAAATATATGTATCTTTTCGAAAAATATTATTTAATATGTTCAATTTATAAATTTTTTACAATTAACAAGTAAATCTATATTAATTTTTATTAATTTAAAGAAACAAATGAAAACATAAATAAAAAAGTACTAAAAAATGCAACAGTGCTTGCATCTCAATCGAAAAACAAATACAAAACCCACCCCTTTTGTTATACATGCACGTTTGTTTTTTAACATTTTCAATTAAATTTTCTATAAAAATATTTTCCGCGTACATTGCAATTTGTTTTTTTTTTCATAAACAGTTTTTTTAAAAACATATGATTCCTTAAGTAAAGTGCGGTCAGTTTCGCTGTTTGCTTAAGCAAATGACACTTGACGAAACTTAACGAAAAGTTTGTTAAGTACAATATAGTCATACACATTTGATTACATGTATTCGCACATTTGCTTAAGCTAGCAAAAGTATAATATAGTTAGCTCTTAAAACCTTTCGTCAAAATACTTTGGGATTTATCATGTACAAACAACTCAAAGGTACCAGCCGCGTTGCGAAACACCGGCCTCTTGCCGCTGCATCCTTTTCCTTAAAAGAAAATACTTTTACTTTACAAATACAAAAAAAAATTATGACGTCACACAACAGATGCAAAAAATCTGTGCAATATTTGTTTACCATTAAAGGTTTCAATACCCGACGAAAAAGATGTATGCAAAGGGGTAACTAAAACAATCCATATTTGTATTTCATAATCTTTCTCCAATTTACTTTTGATGTAGCACCATAAATAATATACCTTATATAAATAAACATTGGAACTTTTTCATCGGGTATATTTAAAATGAACTACTCGTTCACAATATATTTACGACCGCACTTGTGTGCAAACGCAACGCACTCATCTCCACGGACAATAAAACCAAAGGTCATACAATCATGAACCTACAGATTCATTTCAAGCCAATATTGCATTCCAATATTAGTTGATGAATCTGTAGATAAAAGACAGTACAACCAATAAATCTTCTAATCCAGTAAAAGAGATATGGTTGCTTTATTTTCGCCTATACATAAAATATAGGAAAAAAAATAAAAATAAATTTAAAAATGGAAAATCATTTTGCTTCATCTAAGAGCATAAGTCACCAAAGTAACTTTCACTGTTGTTTTAAACTCTAATTTTTTTAAAATTATTAAAATATTGCACTTTGTAAAATTTTTAATTTTTCTGTGTGACGTAAACTTAAAATTTTATATAGCCACATAAGCCATATAAACACATAAACAAACTCACAAAATGTAAAATTAATCTAAACATTTTTTTTTTTAGAATATTCAGTTCCAGATACTTTGTAAACTGACGGGGAATAAAGAATAAAGGGAAGAGACGATTTTGCAAAATGCTAGCCAAAAAACTCGTTCTGAGGATGACCGATAACTGGAGTTCTGAGAATTACGGGAAGTACAATTGTTTGATTCGGTTCAAAAATCCGGTACTTTGTTTAAAATTAGTTTCCCATTTTCTTATTTCAGGTATGGTAAGTGTTCAAATTGGCCGTTTCGAAAAACAAGTGGAAGACTGCACAAGCAAAAATTTTGGTAACGGATTTTCATCAAATTATAAATCCTATACCATATAAAAAAACAAACTTTGTTCTACTAACAAATTACTCATGAAGTAGTGAACGATTTTGTTGGCAGAAATCGCCGAATATAGAGTGTAAACAGGACATTCCACAAGGACACTTAAATGTATAATTGGCTTAATAAATTTGTAAATAAGGGACAACACGAACAGGTAAATAAATGTTTGAAAATAAATTATAATAAATATTGCATCCCTTATAAACTAATATCACAGCCGTAAAAATTGTAAATAGGACTTTTCACAAGGACACTTAAATGTATAATCTGATAAATAATTTTGTAAATAAGGGACAACACGCACAAGTAATCAAAAGGTCTGAAAATAAATTGTAAAAACTATTGCACTATCCCTTATAAACTAATATCACAGATTATTGTTTGATGTCTTTGGCATGAAAAATTCCTAGACTTTTTCCTTGAAGAGTTTCCACCTCATACATATTGTTTCCTATAGCTTTAAATATTCTGCATTTCTTAAATTTCGGTGCAAACTTTGCATTAAAATTTGTCTTAAAATTGCTCTGAACAAAATTTCTAAGAAAAACTTCTTGTCCAACCGTAAATTTTATATCCCTGCATCTTTTATTATACTGTTTTTCACTTTTCTCGTAAGCCTTATGTAAGTTATCACTTATAGCTTCCCTAAGAATTTGTAGATTATCTTTTCTTTCAAGGATTTCAATTTCATTTTCGCTTAACGAGTTCAACTTTCTTGCCAAAGCATAATCGGTACCGCTGCTGAACATTGGTTGACCAAAAAGTGCCATATAAGGACTGGTTCCAATAGATTCATGTATGCCAGAACGCTGAGCACACTCAATTTCATCTATATGAGCGTCCCAGTCTCGATGATCACCTTTTAAATAAGCTCTTATGCCTGCTAAAACCGATTGATTCACCCTTTCCGAAGCATTCGATTGGGGTGCATATACGGCAGTTCTTATATGGTTGATTTTATAACGTTTGACCATTTGTTGAAACTCTTGCGAAATGAATTGTTTTCCATTATCTGAATGGATTATCTCTGGCGTGCCAAACGTATGAAAAATGTAACGTACTAAATAATCAATCACCTGTTTGGACGTTGCTTCTTTCATGGGTTTCAAAAATACAAACTTCGAGAAGTGATCTAAGACTACGAAGACATACGCATTACCGCACTTGGACCGAGGATATTTACCTAAGAAGTCTATGTACAGCTTCTGAAATGGTCGATTAGTAACTACTTCTTCTCCTAATTTTGGTCTCATTTGATAATTGGACGGTTTTGACTCTTTACAAATGCTACAATTTCTAATGTAATTCTTTACATCAACGACCATCTTGGGCCAATAATAAAATTGCCTTAAACGGTGCAAAGTTTTGCCTACCCCACCATGAGACGATATTTCAGAATCATGGGCTTTTGAAATTAAAGTGGAAATTAAATTTTCGGGAACCCAAAGTTTCCATACTAGACCGCTGTCATCCCTTGAAAATGATGTTTTTTTAAAAATCATACCGTCTTCTATTTTCAAATCTGGTAATCTATCCTTATTTTCTTCAACGGTTTTTAAAATCTCGATATATTCAGGTGACTCAAACTCAGTTGTTTCAAAATCCAATAACTCAATCGCTTCTACATTTAAATCTTCAACGGATCTAGAAAGCATGTCGGCAACTATATTCTCGGAGCCTTTACGATGTTCAATTCTGAATTTGAATGTTTGAAGCTGCAACGACCAGCGAGCTAAACGACCACTTAAATCTTTTAAGCTCATAAGCCATTTTAAGCTGGCGTGATCGGTAATAATCGTGAATTCCATTAGCTCGACATATGGTCTAAAACGTTTCACTGCTAGAACTGCAGCCAAACATTCTTTTTCAGTCACCGTATAATTCAATTGTGCCCCACTTAATTTCTGTGAATAAAAAGCAATTGGTCGGTCGTTCTTATCATCGTCCTTTTGAAAAAGGACGGCACCAATTCCTACTTGTGAGGCATCACATTGAATATAAAATGGACGTTTAAAATCCGGGTGAACTAATACCGGTGCCGTTGTTAAAGCCCTTTTCAATTCATTAAATGCTTGAGATGCTTCCTCAGGCATAACAAATTTAGTTCCTTTCTTAAGAGTGTCACTTAGAGGCGCGGCTATAATAGCAAAATCTTTTATAAAACGCCGATACCAGCCGGCAGTGCCTAAAAAGCTTCTAACTTGCCGTGGAGTTCTAGGTATCGGAATTTTTTCTATGGCTTCTATCTTGCTTGGGTCAGTTCTAAGTTGACCACCTCCTATAACAAAACCTAAATATTTCAACTCTTTAAAACAAAAAACGCTCTTTTTCATTCCTATAGTTAGGTTTGCTTTGGATAAACAGTTGGCCACCTCACGCAACAAAGACATATGGGTTTCGAAATCTTTGGAAATTATGAGCAAGTCATCGAGGTATATAAAAACATTATTCTTCAATTTTTGAGGAATGACCCTATCCATCAATCGACACAGTCGTTGGGCCGCATTACAGAGACCGAATGGCATCACCTTATACTGGTAATGTGGCCTGCCAGGTATGGTAAAAGCTGTATATTCCCGACACTTTGGTTCAAGATCAATTTGCCAAAATGCGTATTTAAGATCAACGCTGCTAATATAAATGGTCTCATCGATTCTGCTAAGTATACCTTCAATATTCTGAATTGGATACGCGTCCTTAATTGTGAGGTTATTTAACTTTCGGGCATCTAAGCACAATCGATTCTTGCCGGGTTTCATTACAAGGGTGACTCTATTGTTCCAAGGACTCTCGCTTTCCTCAATTACTCCTAACCTCAACATACTGTCTACTTCCTCATATAATAGTTCCTGCATTTTCGGCGAGACAGGATAATGTCGTTCCTTAAAAGGAACTGAACCAGAAATTAGCTGAATGTTGTGTTTCTCAAGGTGAGTTTTACCTAATCCATCTGTTTCAAACGTTTTGAATAACCTTTTTACTATTTCTAGCTCTTCTTCTTGCCGTTTTGGTAATTTGTGTGGTTCTGGGTTTTGATTTTGTGAAGGTTTCAGATTCTGTATTAATTTTGCCATATCGATTTCATCGACATTCAACACGTCTGATGCTAAATTGAAACTCCTCCAAAAATCAATACCAGGTAAACTTTTTGCTCTAACGATGGGCATAAATAAAACTTAATCTCACGATCCATATCACGATATTTCACCGGGAGAACAATCTTGCCATTAATTAGGTGCGAACTACCTGCTGCTGTTCTAACATTGGACCTATATCTATTTGCAGTAACACCTAATTCTTTTAAAAGTTCGTTACAACCCCTGCCCAGTATGCTCACTGAGGCGCCGGTGTCTAACAAACCTTTAATTGGTTTGTCCTTTAAAATCACGTTGGCAAACACTCTAGGATCACCTTCTGAGATAGCTTCTACAGATTCCATTACGCTTCCCCGGATTGCTTTTCGGATATTGTAACGATTCCTGGCTTTTCTAACTCTCTTTGAGACCACATCTGGCAATTTAGAATCAACATTGGCAAAAATACGGTTTCTAACTTTAATATAATTTTGCAATCTCTCCTCATATGATTTGAGATGCCTCGATTTAGTATTGGGTGATGTATCTGAATTATGTTCTTTTATACTATGACTAAAATTTCTATTTTCTTTCAGTTTGAAAAACTTTGTTACTGTTCCGGTAGTGCGGACGTTTGGGTAGAGCGTGACTCGCCCGCTTTCGTCATGCCCCTCCTGCGGTTTTCCTGCTTATTGCAGTTTGGGCATTTGGGTGTCACTGTACGCTCTAAACCACATTTAAAACAAAATATATTTTGAATCTCTGATTCGCAATCCATATACGTATGTCCTGTCATTTTACAGTTCCAGCATTTAATTTCTTTTCTATCGTTTGGTTTAAATGCCTCAACCGCAAAAGAATTTTGATTTTCTTCGTAATATCTGGTTTGCTCATCATCTTCATAAAGTTCATTCACTTTTGGACGGTGTGGAAAACGCATGGAAGTTATAGGAGGTGTTGTGCTCTTAAATTCACGCCTTGGGAATCGCTTTTCAATCTCTTTGCATTCTTCTCTTAATTGTTCAATATTATAAATAGCCATGGGATAAACTAATCTGGCTATATGTTCCCTAACATTTCGCTTTAATACCTTTATCATCTCATATTCTGGGATTGGGGTACGGAGTTTGGAACGAAGAACAGGCATAGAGTGAAAATAATTATCCAATGATTCATTAGACTGTTGTCGTTTCTCAACTATTTCCTGCATGATTTCAAAATCACTTCGATTCGATTGAAATTGTTTTAAGAGGCTAAAACGCAGAGTTGGCCAATCCGTAATACCATTCTGTGTTTTCAAATACAGCCAAAACCATTCCTTGGCGTGGCCTTTCAAAAGCCGATGAAAGTCTCTTAAAACTTCCTCCCATGGTATAGCATATTGTGCTTGTAAGAGTTCTACACGAAAAACAAAATCTTCTATTGACACGTTACCAGACCCTTCAAAGAAAATATCCCACTTATCAATTCGAATTTTACCTTCTACAGGCTTAACATTAAAATTTGTCTCATATGAGGAAAATCTGGGGGCATTTGATAAAATGTTTGAGAATCGCTGACCCTCATCAAAACCTCTATTTCTGTAAGTATAAGAAGTTGGCTTATCCGGTGGATTTTCTAAATCATATTGTCTTTCAGTGTTAATAATATTAAACTGCCTCATTGGATTATTAGGCTGGCTGTTGTATGGCCGTAAATTGGAAATTCCAACTCCTGGCGCTGGTTCCCTACGCAGCTCGCATAATTTTTCCCTACCGCATAAACTACTCCTATTTGATCCAGCATCGAAAGGATTTGCAGCAGTGTTCTGGTTATTTTTCAATGGTTCTATGACCTGATTAATCTGTTTCATTATATCGTTCAATCCTTCCTTCATCAGCCTAGACATTTCTGCCTTAAGGGATCTTCTTAACTCATTTTCTACTGTGGACTGCAAATTCATGGCCCCCTGTTCCGGCAAATCCTCCTCATAAACATCTATGAGATTTATAGCCGCATTAGGTCTAGGTGTTTTCGGTATAGCACCTCCACCTGAATTTGCATCCATATTGCCTAAATTTTCTGGAATCTGCCTTCTTATAGTATTAGATAAATCCCTAACACTAGGATCTTGAAAAATCCCTGCACCTTGAGGTGTATGTTGTACAGGTCCCGTGTTTAAACTACGATTCTGATCATATTGTGAGGATCGTTTACCCTTACTATTAGAAACTGTTATATTATCTGTATTTTCCATAATTGTTTAAACAAAAAAAAATCTTATTATGTATACTTTGACAAAAATATAAATAGCTGTATAATTTTCATAAACATTTAAATGTGTTAACATAATACGTTTCGGGTGACCCAAAAAACTATAAGTTCTCGCAAACCTATTTATAATACTAGTTACCTAAATCTATTATCACAGTCCAAATATTGCCTCTAACCCTATAATTTAACCTAATATTGCATAAAAAAAATTCCTAACTAATTTGACAGTGCGAACATTCGTATAATGTAGGACAAAAGGTCACTGTACCTCATTACCAATGAAGCTACGTAGCTCTTGCGATGTCTACGGCCTTCATAACAACTATACCTAAACTAAAAAAAATATCACAGACTAAAAAAAAATAATTATAATATTCAAAGGGATATAAAAAAAATAATGGAAAAGAATAAAAAAAATTTCGTAGATTATTTAAAAATATTATTCAAAAGAATAAAAAAAAAATCTCAGACTATAAATAAAATCAAGACTCCTTTGAATTTAATGCTAAGATCACCATTTTGTTGAGTATACGGTTTCATGCTATTGACATAATATGCATGATATTTGTCAAGCCACTATGTCGATATTTCACAAAATGGATCACTTGATAACCGTTAATAAATTTCCTTGGGCGCCATATTGTTACAAAACCCCGGACTTAACGTTCCCAGTGTGACCAACTCTGACCGCCTAGCTCAGGGATGTCAGGGGGGGAACGACCGGTCACCTAGGAAGAGGCAGAACAATAAAATTTTCTATTTGATAATAGAAAAAAAACTAAATCACAAAAAAAACTTAAACCACACCACAGCGTACTGGGTGCACACACTCTATAAAACAGACGGACAAAAACGTATATACAGGCAATATTTGTCGATACTAATAGATTTTTGGGGGAAAAAAAAAAGATGTAACATTCCCCTCTAGCTGCCCACCCTGCCATGGTAATCAACATTAAAAATTCACGAGATTACCCCACAAACACGCATAAACACGGGTCACCCTACATACTTACGTTAACACAGATACTAACACTTTAGCCAGACATTGTATACCTAACGTTCAGCCAAATAAAAATAACATTTCAAATTCCAATAAAAAAAATTACAATGTATCAAACTTTATTCTAATAAATGAGAAATTTAAATTGAATACAACAAAAAAACCAAACGGTGAAAATAAAACAAAACTTAATTGGAAACTAAACTTTAAAAAAAATGAATAAATGTAAATATAAACGCTAAGGTAAGTATAAATGGAAAATAACTAAAAGACTACAAAAAAAACTAACAAATTAAACCTCCCAAAAATTCCTAAACTAAAACCCTTGACCCAATTTATCGGTCACAATAAAACTAAGGAACTACCTAATAAACTTATGAGAGAGCTCTCTAAACCGTTTTATATTAAATATTCCTGGTAGCCAAGTTAAGCCACAATCTCTACTCTACGGGGGTTTTCTTTCCTCAGAAGTTTCGGGCTCACAATAACAAAAAAATGGCTAAAACTAATAAATTTTTCTTAAAACCTAATAATTGCTGATTTTTTTTTTCTTATATTTATTTATATATTATTTCAAACACACCTCCCTCTGGAGTCGGCGGCACTTTCCCCGGATTTCCACGAACTAGTTTTTCAAAAAACAAGAACGGACTCACCAATATATTCCCGGCGTATTTTGTCTCCTTCTACCCAACCAATTGCTGATTCGCATTGGACAAAATTTACCAACCAGCTGACTAAATCAAGAGAGACACTGGTGTAAATCAAAATCTCCTATACCACCAAACATCCAAGTCTGTCAGGGATAAATATTGGCTCCGACAACCACACGAAAGGGACGTGGACCACAAATCCAAATCTTTTTCTGAGCCTTCCTGCCTATTAGAGATTGGACCTCAAGGATAAAAATGGCCTCCAAACGGCTTAGCAGATAATCCGTTCCTTTTTACTTTAAAAACCAAAAAACCGTTCTAAAAAAAAAAAATCTTCACACAAAAACGCACCGCCGTGATCGAAGGTTCTAGCAGCAATCAATTTTTCCGCTAAATTTTCATTTCAGCTAAGCCGTTTTCTTTAATCTACATTTATCTATTTTCTCACTTACTAATACACAGAACACTGCACCCTACTATCTGTGAAATGCTCAAACACTTCACTCAACTGCATAACAGTTATTGAATAGTAGGGTGACAGCCATATCCTGGATGTTTAAGAAAATAAAAAAAATATTGTATATGAAAATAATGTACCGAGATATAAATCCATCCACCGCTACAAGATTGGAGGTGGTTCAAAGTTTAATAATTTGTCAGATAGTTTAAAGAATTGCAATATGTTAACAAATTTTTGAAAATATCTTAAAGAATATCTTTTAGAAAACATTGAAATGCTTCTTGAATAACTATGTAAACTTTTTAATACAATATAATGTATAATTTCGTCAAAGTATACAGTAAGTAATAAAATTTAGTTAATTTTTTTTGTCAACTTGTCTAACAATGCTTTTTTTGGAGCGGGACACTATATTTTTTTGAATTATATTTTAATAAATAAACATAAAATTAAAAAAAAAAATTAAATCTTTTTCGCTCTAGTTTTAAAACAGGTTTGATAAAAACTGTTAATTCATTTTTATTTTCATACCGATTTTTTGGATATTATTTTAAATCAAAGTGCAAAAATAAATTTAGAAACTTCCCTGTAGCATCATTGTTTGCCATTTAAATTTTTTGTTGTTATATTCAAGGCGAATTCACTTTACAGGTGGTGATTTTACAACAACACAGGGTATATATAGATATGAAATTTATATGAAATATATATGAAATTTAAAACAAGTTTTACGGTGATGTGCGCAAATTTATGCAATTTTGCAAATAAAAATATTGTCTGCCAATTCATAATAGATTTTGTTAAAAAATGTGCAAATTTGCGTTGTATGCTACATCATTTCGTAAACGCCACTAATTAAACCAAAATTAAAATTTTGTTTTATTTTTTCATCATATTCAATGGGCCATAACTGCAGCCATTGTCGGACTTTCAACGGATAACTCCGTTTTTCATCCGATATATCCGGTCCGTAAACGGTCCGTCATTGACGAACTCTTAACGGACAACTCAGTTTTTCATCCGATATATTCGGTCCGTGATTGACGGTTTTTAAACGGATTCCAATCAGTTTCGATGTTCCTTAAGATCCGTTTTCTGGTCCGTATACGGTTCCAGAAAATGGTACGTAAATGGGGTTGGATTCCTTTTATGACGGACCGAAAACGGTACATAAACGATATTCCGCCTATGTGGCAACGCTTTACTTTTGACACAAACTGGAATATTCCGTTACAGTTTATAGTTGGGTTGTTCCGTTATAGTTTTTTTTATTTTTTCAGTAAGTGAAAAGTTAAAATATATTATATTAAGAAATTATTTCCTTGACTTTTTTTAACAATGAACCGGAAATTAAGTGAAACTACAGAATCACAGCGAAAGATTATTATCCACTTGCATAACAAGGATTGCTGAAATTGGGCGATGGATGTATCGCAGCCGTTTTACCATTTGGACAATTATAAATCGTTTTAAAGACGAAACTGACTTCAAAAGTGCTAAGCGTATTGGTCGTCCACGCAAGTTACCTGAACAGGGATAGTAAGGGAAGTTATAGTTGATCCGAAAATAACCTCAACACAGCTTGCAGCAAATGTTAAGGACAATTTTGGTAAGGACGTGCACTCAAAAACTGTACGCAGATTGCTACATGAAGCTGGTTACAACTCACGAGTTGCTAGACGTAAACCATATATGGAATATGCAAAAAAGTATGAAAATGAGTCTTGCAGTTTCTGGGATCAAGTGATGTTCTCAGATAAGAGCAAATTTAACATTTTTGAACCTGATGGACACTCAAGCAAAAAGTATATAATTTTCTATAGAGTATGTTTCTCTCTCACGAACTTTTAAGTACTCTCTTAGAACACGAACATAGTTTGGCGGCAACAAAGGTGAGTTTTGGTCGGCAACTTTTAGTAGTGTTTAGCGGTGCTGCCACATAACCAATTTTAACTATTTTTTGCCGTTTTTTGGGATGCTAGAGATTTTCAGATTATTTCATAAAAAAATATGTTTTTTTATTTTATTCATGTCTTTTTTCAGATTTTTCAAATAAAAATATAATATTTGTTCAATATACTATTTATTTTAATAAAATTAGACATGTCTAATAAAGTAAAAAAATAGTTATGAATTCAAACATAACATTGTGACATGAAAAGTATTAAAGTGTGTACACACACCTTGACCAACTATGTCTATTCATATCCATTATTTTCCATTTCTATGGTAAAAATATATAATAAAGAGAATAAATATGCTATTAATTGTTGCAACATTTAATAAAAAACCTATAAAAAATGCATTAATTTGAAAAAAAATTGTTTTCATGAAAAAACTGGTAAACAGTTAAGAATCCCAAGAACTGGGATAAAAAATTAAACTGGGTATGTGGCAGCACTGCATACACCAAATTTAATGTTTTTCAACACTTTAGCAACTTTAAAAATGTTGCCCTCTCATTTAAAAATGTTGCCGCTGAACTCTGTACCATGTTGAATTTCTGGTAGAGCGGGAAAAATACTCTATAGAAAATTATATACTTTTTGACTCAAGAGTATGGCGAAAGTCCAACACTGCATATGCCACAAAAAATCTAACACCAACGGTAAAATATGGTGGCGGGGAAGTAATGGTTTCCGACTGCATGTCTGCTGCGGGTGTAGGGGAACTTGTATTTATTGATGGAATTATGGATAAAACACTTTACTTCCTATGTCATCTACATCCCAGCGCGACAATACCCTCAAACATTCAGCTCGCGACGTAAAAATGTGGCTTGCTTATAATACAGCACATGTTTTGCCACATCCTCCGCAATCTCCATACCTTAACCCTATCGAGCATTTGTGGGAACAATTTGGCCGAAGAGATGCAAAACGCACCATATCATGCAAAGGCGATCTTAAAGAAGTGTTAAAGTAAAAATGACTTAAAATTGGAGAAATTAGTCCACTCCATGCCAAATAGACTTAAGGCAGTTATTAAGCAAAAAGGATTGCCAACTAAATACACGCTGCTACAACAAAAAAAAAAAAAATTGCAAGAACTTGTGAAATGACCTAGTGTAGGTTGTAGGTCTAGCTGAGTGTATTATATAACCGGTTTTATAGTTGCAATATACCCTCAAAATTTAAGAAGGATTTAAGATATGGGGAAATCAGTATTTTTTTGGACTGGCGCAATTAAAATTTTCTAACTCAGTCATTTTTTAACCGATTTCGAAATTAATTAGTAATGAACGCGCTCTTTCGAAATATATATACTTTCCGTATACTATTTATATAAATGTGTAGAGATTTCTTCAATAATATAAGAAATTTTAATTTTTTTTTAAACATTTTTATTTTCTACGAGGGTATTTTTTCGAATCTTCTTTTAAAACAACAATAATCTCAAAGTCAGTCTCTTTCTGAGTAAAACAAGCTTTCAATCGTGTAAATCGGTTAAAAAATGACAATGTTATAGTACTTTTTCTAAACAACGAAACCCCGATTTCGATTGTATGATTCCACAAAAGAAATAATTTAAAGTACGAACTATTTTTTTTCAAAAATCTTTACTTAATCTACTACGTTTGTAAGGCAACCAGCAGTGATTCGCTAGCATTCTGATCTGACTTTTTCCTTTGAACCGCTTTTCCATTGTTGATAGCTTTTGGTGGAAGCGTTCGCCTTGCTCGTCTCTAAATTGACCCAGATTTTCTGGGAAGAATTCCAAGTGGGAATGCAAAAAATGTATTTTGATTGACATTCTGCATCCCATTTCTCCATACGCCTCTAGAAATTCACTAACACACTCAACTTTTAATAAATCAAATGATTTTTATTAAGAATTAGCTTTTTTTAAGAAAACAAGTAAGAGCGGCTAAATTCGGCTATGCCGAATCTTATATACCCTTCACCATGGTTGGAAAAATAGTGAAGTTTATATATGGACATATATGGAATGGACAGATTTATATACGGACATCTTTAAGTGGAAATTTACCATTTAGTTTAGTGATAAAACTTGGACTCTGAAAGATTTATGGTTCCCGAAAATAGGTATTTTTTTAGGTTTTGGTCATAACTACTTTCAGCAAATATGTTCTACTAAAGATTTTCGATCTTTGGATATATAAGACGTATCCATAGGTCATATTATATTTTAGTTTTTATAAAAATTTTGATGTTTTTAGCCCATTTATGGAGTATTTAATTACGGTCTTACCGTTCTTAAGATATAAATTAATCTATTTTGTGCCACGCCAAATTCAAGGATCCCGCACACATTTGGTCAGATGTTGCGTATTGATAACCAAGATGCTTGTACCTTATTTGGAAACTTTTCCTCTTTCCGTTCTCCAATTATACAGAAAAGCAGACCAACATCGTTAAGACAACTGTTCTGGACGCATTTGTTTTGTTAAAAAAAATAAAAAAATAACAAAAAGTCTTAAGAAAATAAAAAAAAGTATTAAAAAAATATAAAAATAAAAAAAGTTGAATAGACGGGGCTCGATCGCGCGACTAAAAGAAAAAAAGTATTTGTGACAAAGCGCTTAGACCACTGAGCCATTGAAGGACATAAGCAAACGTCGTTAATAGAAGTAAATAAAGAGTTTTCGTTTAAAACAGATTTGTTTGGGTTTTACTTAAATCACAAACCTTTGTATGGATTTGTTGTTTGTGGGTAAAAGGTGAGGAGGTTTGAGACAAAAAGTTCAACAAATAAAATAAAAACAACAACAATCACGATCACAATGCCAATCAGTGTTGTCATATTTTTTTTTTCAAAAATCTTTTTAGTTCTAAAAAAAGCTTTTTTCGACCAAAAAAATATTTTTTTACAAATCGTTAAAATAAATCACCAGAACTGCATGTGTTTTATTTCTACAAAAAAGTTTGATTTAGCTGGCAAACTTGTATTTGGGATTTTATTTCGCTTTTTTATTACAAAATATTTTTAATTTATTTAGCTTAATTTTAAAAGTTTGAAAGAAAATAGTTTATAATTTTTTTTTATAAATTATTATAAGTTATGACCTAAAATAGTTGCACTCAAAGGGAAATTATGTATAAAATTTTCTTAATATACGAGAAAATGGTTGAAAAATCTGTTTATAAATTCTTTTAAATCGGAGCAAAAAATAAAAATAAAACCGTTTGTATTTTGTTTGTATTAAAGGGTTTTTATACAAATTTTGATGTTTTAGCCTATTTATGGATTATTTAATTATTAATATAAAATTTTATTTATATTAATTATTTAATGTTAAAAAAAGACAAAAAAATAAAAAAGTCTTAAGAAAATAAAAAAAAAATATACAAAAACAAGTAAAAAGGGCTAAATTCGGCTGTGCCGAATCTTTGCATACCCTCCACCATAGGGGCTGAAGATGATATACGTATATACTAAATTTTGCATGAACTGTAATATGAATATGTTTTGTCAATTTATGTAACGAACTTTTGTTATTTAGTTTTAGTAATGTTATTTACAGAGGTCTGCTCTGTTAGCGACTTTAACATTGTTGCTTTTAACGTTAACTTAGTTATTAAGAGTAACACACATATAGCCCTAAAATGATGTTATTCTCATAGTATGTAAGACAGTAAATGTAATCGAACAAGAAGAAGACTTAATAACATTTTTACTTACTTAACAGATAACAAAAATAGATACAGAAAAATTGTACAAATTTGTATGGAAAATTTAGAGGTACCTTCAAATTTTTACTCCTAACTTTTGAACCGCTTAACCGATTTTGCTCATTTGCAATACCAAGCTGCTCGGGAGGGTGTTCAATAATCTGGGTAAAAATAGGCACCCCCGCTTGCGTCTTCGCGTCGTGATCGCCATTTCAACAGACAGACAGACGAACATCGCTAAATCGACTTAAAATTGCATAAGGATCACGAATATATATACTTTATGGGGTCTTAAACCTATATTTCGACATATTACAAACGGAATGACAAACTGATATATACCCTCACCATATATGGTGGAGGGTATAAAAGAAGCTGAATTGTGTCTTGAGCAATATTCGAACTCGCGTTCTTAGAGAAAAAAAGCAAAAGCATTTATGACATAGCGTTTAGACGACTCGGCTATGAAGGCTATATGGAATCATCGTTTATAGAGTTAAATGAACAGTTTTCGTTCAATAGGGATTTGTTTGGTTTTTATTTAAATGAGAAATCTTTGTATGTGTTTGTTGTGTGTATAAATGGTGAAGAGGTGAAAGAAAAGAAATTGAATTTGTAATGCGTAATATTCAACATACATATAAAACAAAGGAATTTTACGGGAAAAATTAGAGGTAGTCCTGGTTTTTTGCTAATATCTCAGCCATTTATCAACCGATCTGGCTGATTTTTAATAGCAAGCAGAAATGGATCACATTTAACAGAAATATATAACAATCAAGTCCTCATCATGTCTGGGGTCTTCGGAAAACCCATTTCAACACACAGACGGACAGACGGACATCGTTAAATCAACTTCGCTCTTCATAAGGACCCAGAATATATATACTTTATAGGGTCTAAGATCAATATTGTAGAAATTACAAACGGAATGACAAACTTATATATACCCTTCCACCTGTGGTAAAGGGTATAACAAAAGCCAATTTTAATTGGGCTTTATCGGCGATTCGTTAACAAAAATTACAAAAAAAACAAGTAAAAAAGGGCTAAATTCAGCTGTGCCGAATCTTTGAATACCCTCCACCATAGGGGCTGGAGATGATATACGTATATACTAAATTTTGCATGAACTGTAATATGAATATGTTTTGTCAATTTATGTAACGAACTTTTGTTATTTAGTTTAGTAATGTTATTTATTTAGTTTTAGCAATGTTATTTACAGAGGTCTGCTCTGTTAGCGACTTTAACATTGTTGATTTTTACGTTAACTTAGTTATCAGAGTAACACACATATAGCTCTAAGAATGTTATTATTCTCTATGTAAGACAATAAATATAATCAAACAATAAGAAGACTTAATAACATTTTTACTTACTTAACAGAAAAAAAAATAGATACAGAGAAATTGTACAAATTTGTATGGAAAATTTAGAGGTACCTTCACATTTTCACTCATAACTTTTGCTAATTTTAAATACCAATTTGCTCGGGAGGATGTTTAATAATCTGGGTAAAAATAGGCACCCCCGCTTGCGTCTTCCCGTCGCGATCGCCATTTCAACAGACAGACAGACGGACATCGCTAAATCGACTTAAAATTGCATAAGGATCACCAATATATATACTTTATGGGGTCTTAAACCTATATTTCGACATATTACAAACGGAATAACAAACTGATATATACCCTCACCATATATGGTGGAGGGTATAAAAATGGTTTAAGGAATTCTAATATCTCTTGATTAGAAAAAGTATTATAACTTAACCGATTTACACGAATAAAAGCTTGTTTTACTCAGAGGGACACTGACTTTGAGATTATTGGTATTTTAAAAGAAGATTCGTTTTTTATATTATTGAAAAAATCTCTACACATTTATATAAATAGTATACGGGAAATATATATATTTCAAAAGAGCGCGTTTATTTCTAATTAATGCCGTTATTTCTAATTAATACCGTTTCGAAATCGGGTAAAAAATGACTGAGTTAGAAAAGTTTAATTGCGCCAGTCCAAAAAATACTATTTTCCCCACATCTAGAAATTTTGAGGGTATATTGCAACTTATAAAACCGGTTATATAATGCACTCAGCTAGACCTACAACCTACACTACCTCATTTCACAAGTTCTTTTTCAGTGTAGCACCATGATATTAAGCTAAGCTGCTATTTTAACGTTTTTACTTTACAACAATGGTTGTGCCTATATTTTTGTACCATGGAAAATTTAACTTTTTAGATATTTTTCTTTATTGTTTAAAATGTGAATAATTTTTTCTTAAGTTTCTTTGTTATTCTTTCAATACATATACTTATTCTATAGCTATTATATGTTCATAAAATAAATATTTTTTGCGTTGCAATAACAAAAAAAAAAATCATTTTGTTTCATTATACAGCCTGTGCCTATACTTAAGTCCATGACCGTATTTATTGTTCGTATTTCCTTGCCATAATTGTTTTAAAATTTTATAGTATTGTTTTAAAATTTTATAGTAAATATTTAGTCACAATTGTAATAATTAAAATATTCTTAATCTTTTTCATTCTCACAACTTCTTTTTTCTGACTGGATCACTATTAAAACTTTCATAGATAGCATACGTCCAATCAGATTTTCAATATCTCTAAAAGACGGATTGGTCCTATTGCCGAGACGTGATCAAAAAGCACCGAACAAATGTTCTAGGGAATCTTGATTCATACGACCTACGGCTATATATAAAATATCAGATTCGTTTTTAAATACATCGTTTGCAAATTCCGTTATTGTATCACAATATCTAACAGTATTTAAAACGGAAATTGCTTTTGAAGCTTTTTGCAGGGTAACGCCATTTATCTCTTTTCTAAATTCAGCGATTTTTTTCAGCTGACCATTAGTCCGAGTTATTGGTCTTTTATTAAAATTTGGACAACTCATATGTTTTCCATTTGCACAATCGAAACCTTTGTCCGGCGTATTTTATATTTTCTGGACTTTTAAATTTGTTAAGTTTAAGGACGGTTCTGATGCCTACTGCTGTTGTTTTACTAAATAATTTGACATCGAGCGGAACTCTCATTATAATCATTACTTCATTTCTTGGATAAATGTGGTCGTACTTGAGCTTGGTAGCCAATCGACCAGTGGTAGAGCTATGATCTATATCATATAATTCTTTTAACCCTTAAATGCCTGAAGTTTCAAATTTGATACCGGACTTAGAATTGAATTGTGGACTTGCAATTATTAAATTTTTTAATGTTTCACTGTATGTGTAATACCATTGCATAGTAATCTTATAATCTAAAATTATCAAATAACTTTCGGTTGGCAACATCGCTTTCATTACAGGTAATTTAGTTTTTCCCACGTGTTGAACAAGTAAGGTGTTTTTAAAGAAATTCTAACATTATCAATATTTATCGCATTTAATTTTTTTAAAAAATAAAAATATATTTGAGGTTGGTAAGTATCTTGTTTTTACTGTAATACAATTATTTTTAGCAAATGCCTGTTTTGTGTAAAAAAAATCCGTTATTTTTATCAGTATCAATTTTGATACTTCAGGCATTCTAGGCTGTGTGAAATCTAATATTTTGTTGTGTTTTAGTTATTTCTCTGCTTAGTTTACCGTTGGAAATAATTTCGTGATAAAAACTTCTTGCAAAAATATATTTATTTTACAAAGTTGTCAGAAATGAAGCCGCATGAAATCGAAGAATTTTTGAATCAACTGGAAAATGGTAAAATTTCATAGGATGAGCCTAGTGATAACGAGGATGACATCGATTACTTTTCGAAACAAAGAGAGCATCAAATTGAATCAGATGATAGTGCAGAAAATCTTCCTGCTGACCTTGACTTAGATGCAGATCCGCTTTCAAGCTCGGGCTATTTGGTAACAAATATGGATACTGTACAAAATGCTTTTCAGTTTGAAGGAAATAACGAATATGCATCTAAAAGTCTGGAATTGGAAACGCCTTTTCAGTTCTTTTCTTATTTCTTGAATGAAGAAATAATAAAATTCCTAGTGGATGAATCAAACAAGTACGCTTTTCAAAAGAACCCTAACTTCTCAGAACTTGTTACTGTAAAGAACCCTAACTTCTCAGAACTTGTTACTGTTACGGAACTACGTAAATTTCTTGGGATTCTTATTTTTACTAGTGTTTACCATTACCCTTCTGTAAGGTCGTACTGGTCAAACAATGTAAAATTTGATCCAATAGCACAAACTATGACTTGAAATAAATTTGATAAAATCAGACAAATTTTTCATATGAATTATGACACCAAACATTTGCCTCCTGATCATCCCCAGCACGATAGACTGCCCAGTAATAGACCACTTGAATAAAAGATTTTCTTCTGTACCATTTGAACATCGGCTGTCACTGGACGAGCAAATGTGTGCCACAAAAGCGAATCATTTTATGAAACAATATCTACCAAATAAACCACATAAGTGGGGATTTAAATTACATGTTTTATGATCTCTTTCGGGTTATGCGTATAGTTTTGAGGTGTACTTAGGTGCTAAAAATATTGAGCGTTTACCTGGCGAACCAGACCTAGGAGCAGTATCTAATACAGTTGTGCGATTGTTGCGACCAGTTCCAAAAGAAGTAAATCATATCCTTTATTTTGATAATTTTTACACAAATATTCCCTTGCTACATTATTTAGCCAAACATAGCATTTATTGCCTTGGCACTATACAGAGAAACCGTCTTGGAAAATCTTGCAAATTGCCAGAGAAAAAAGAAATTTTAAAGTCTAACGTATCCAGAGGAACATACCATGAAAATGTTGCCTCTTTTGAAGGTGTTGAATTCTCGTCAACAAGCTGGAAAGATAACAAGCAAGTTTTACTGCTTTCAACCTATGTTGGCGCTGAGCCAGAAGGATCTATATCCCGCTATGACAAAAAATTGAAAAGTAATCTCCAAGTACCATGTCCTCGAGTGATTAAGGAATATAATGCCCACATGGGAGGCGTGGATTTAATGGATAGCTTCATCGGCCGATATCGAATCCGCATAAAATCTAGAAAGTGGGCAACGAGACTGTTCTACCACTCGCTGGACATGACAGTAATAAACGCTTGGGTACTGTATAAAAACATCAAAAGGCAAATCTCAGAAGGACATAATAAAGTTAGCTGACTTTAGAACAGAGCTTGCTGACACCTTATGCCGATATCAATGTCGATCAAACAATAAAAGGGGAAGACCAAGCACTAACAGTAAACGAGAGGAGATGCCACAACCATCCCATAGATTTCGGTCGGGAGTACAGGTACTTCCCCCAACCGACGTGCGTTATGATCGTGTTGGACATGAAAAAGCATTTATGGACTCGCGAAATAAATGCAAATATATGAATTGTAGGAAGCTTACCTCTTGGACTTGCAAAAAATGTAAAGTATCGTTATGCGATAACAAAAAAAATCAATGTTTCGCATTATTTCATGCCTAGCGTTGTTAAAAATTACAACGACATATTTTTTCCCCAAATGCCTAAAGTATCAAAATTAATACTTGCTTTATTTTTGCAATTTAATGTACATAAATGAATTATATTTTTTTTTATTATTTTTCCCTTTATCTGATGAATAAAATGAACACATTTGTACTTTTTTAAATTATATTTTGAAAATCAGGCTTTTAAGGGTTAAAACTGGCCATGCCATGTAATGTTACCAAAGATTGTGTTTATAATGTATTGCGTATTCCTTTTAAAAGGTGAGACATATCAAAAAGTATATAAACTTTGAAGCCATCATCATCGCAAACAAAATTGTCTCCCGGAGACCATCTCAATAAATTGTAACAACGCAAGTTATTGCTTCCTTAATCGGATATTACAACTCTGACGTTAACAGGATCGTATGGCTTTGATATTTGCTTTTAATTTTTACATAAAATTTCTCCAGGCATGGACGATTTAGTAGTAAATGACAACCTCCAACCATAATGTAGTCTTTTTATCATGAATAAGTTAAATTTTCCAGCCATTTCCGGACTTCTGTTGCCATCACCTAAGTCTACAAAACCATCAAATTTCTCCGTTCTAAAATTGTATTCAAGCCCATGGCGTCCAGAAACTTCATCCATAAGTACCATACACTGCTTTACAATACGATCCATCTTAGATGCCATTTTTTTAAAGCATAAAGTGTTTCATAATTAATACCAGCATGTAATGTTTTTACAGAGCTCCTCATATAGAGGGTTGGACGTGATGCGATTTTAAATTTCAATGTGTCTTTCATATATTTATTTTATATTCTGAAGTAAAACTTTAGCTTCCAAAGAATAAACCACTTTGTTCGGATTCACAATTATTTTAGCAAACAATACTGCATTTTTCGATGAACTCTCTTCTAAAGGTATTGAGTTCTTAAAATAATGAACCGCTCGTTCTTCGGCTAATTTCAATTGGTTTCTCTGCACGAAGTTGAGCCTCAAATTTTGCTTTCATTTCATCCATTTCTTTTTGTAATGCAACAAATCTTGAACATGTTTTACAAACTTCTTCCGGTGGTTCCGAAATAAAGTCAAAGTTTGACCAATTAAAATTTGATGGGAAAGCAAATGGCTTTAATCTATCTTTAGCCAACATCTCCGGAAAGTGATCTTCACAAGCATATAATTGCTTAACTTTACATACTGTTTATCGACCTTACAAGCTTTAATCCATTTATCCCGTTTTTCCTTTTCTATCGGGAGTTGATAACATTTATGTTATGTTTGTCACTGACGTGACACTTTAATTAACGTTTTTTGCAAGTCAAATATTCGTAAAAGTACAGAGGTTTAACATCGTGACCTGTTGGAAAAGAGAAAAAAAACTGCAACAAAAAAAGTATCTATCAAAATTATTAAAAAATACACATTTTTAAATTGGTTTGTATAAATTTTTCTTTTTTTTTTTTCTTTTATGCATTTTACAATTTATATAATCTTAAAAAATTAGATAAGATTATTTTACATGGTCTTAAAATAAATTAAAACAAAAAGTTTATATTTTATTTATTTATTAAAAAAACATAAAATACTTCACAAAACTAAAGGTACATTATAAACTCTTAAAATTCATAATTTCAACTTTGTTTAAAAAAACATTAAAAAAATATTATTTTTAGTTTTGTTTTTTACCCGTCAGGTTCACTCACTTATGCAATTCGTTTTTAAACGTATTTTTTAATTGTTTTTTTTTTAAGTTTAAAGCAAGGTTTTTTTAATCACCAAATTTTTTAATTCTTTGATTTAAAATTGAAATATTCAAATTCATTTATTTTATTGATTATTTATTTTATTTTTTGTAACTTTTTCTGAAACTTAGAAAATATGTCTTAAAAAATGCATATCATTTTTACATTTCCGGCAGAAAAATCTTGAACTAAAATCACAAATAAATAATTACTAATTCTTTAAAAAAATATATCACTCTATCAGACTTAAGCATTTTGGGAATTCCAAATAAAAAATTATAACATTTTTCGATGTCACAAACAACTTTTTCATTAAAAATATTTACCAAAAATTATTTTTGTGTTTTTGCACGTATAGTAGTAAACAAAACTTGTAAGTTTCAAAGTAATACATAGTAATACAAAAAATTATTTTTTGACAATTTTTTTGTAACACAGTAAAAGTCGTTTTTCCGGTCAAGAGTTTTATCTCAAAAGTTTTCTGACTTTTGCGCCCTCTACTGTTAATAATGGATATTACTTAAATTTATTTTGTTTTTAAAGTTACAGCGAAAATTGTGGATCATGTTTTTTCCGAAAAACAAAAAACGCCTAACAGGTTAAAAAATCTTTCTTTCATTCTTTTTTTTAAAGCTGTGTTTTTATGTATTTATGATTATTCATTACTAAAAAATTATAATATTCTCTTTTGTGACTTTTTTGTAAAAAATTGTACATTTATAAAATTTTGTGACAAATAAAAATTGGATTTAAAATAAAATTTATACTTATATAATTACATATAATAAATTTATTATTTGCATTTTTTAATAGCACATTAAGAATGCTTTAATTTCCAATTTTATTCATTAATTTATCGCTTTTTGAGCGCCCCGGTAGGCTAGTTGGTAGCTCCGGTCTGTTTTCGCTACAACGAGCCGATGGCCTTTGTTGCTAGTGCTCGGTTAGGGTGAACTAAGGTATTTTTTTCCAAAAAACAATAATGTGCTTAACGGGTTAATTTTTTTTTCTAAAATGCTGTGTTTTTATGTGCTTATAATAACTCATCAATTAAAAAATATAATATTTTAAAACTACGGCTTCTAAAAATTAATCGCCATTTTAGATAGACTAAACGTTAGCCACACTTTAGTTCTTGACACTTAGCGTTTTATTTATAAACTGAACTTCTGCATCACTGAGTACCCGTATTTGTATGAATAGTCAGGTACTCTAGTTATTTCCAACTATTACTACACAAGATTTTTCCAGCTGTCAACATTCGTGTGAAGAAATTTTATTTAAAGAAATTTAAAATATCATTTCTTATATTAATATGATTTAAAGTTAAGAAAACTGAATTCCAAAATCTAAAACTTTTCATAATTCTATACAAATTGTTTTAAAACTTTAAATGATTTATTTAAGTAAATTCTCTAATCTCGAAATGATTTTGTATAAATAAAATTAATTTTAAATTCAAAACTTTATTTAATTTGAAATCATAATTTTGTATATAAAAAACATTAAATAAGTCATTTTCAAATAACCGTAATTGCATATCAAAATGTTCTTTTCCTAAATTAATATGTATTTTTCTTTATTTCAGTGTAAAATTTTTTTTTTAATTTGTATCCTAAAAATTACTTTATAAGTAAATGTGATCATTTCTAAGCTCTTTTACAGATTACAACAACGACACATTGATTACTGGGTCCATCAGTTGATACGATTTGTAATTTAACCAGAAAATAATTAGTTAATGTTATCACGCTCTTTTGTTATAAATATGAATTTTAAACAATAAATTTCTCTTTATATTGTTTATATTAAAAAACCATGAAATTCTAAGTTTTTTGAATTATGGGAATAACAGCCAAAACAAAGTGTAGATATTCGTTAGTATCAATTATGTATATTATAGCGACAGTTTTGTATATCAGGGTAATTCGACTGTTTAGGTGTAGACTCAGTGTCAGCAGGGAGGGAAAATTGTATCCTACATGGTATATCACACCGCCATCTTTCATTTTGTATCTTATATCTTTATTTGCATCTGTCTTTTGCCTACTCTTTGGGATGAAGTGCAGGCTATGTTTTATACGTCATGGGTTACGGGTTAAGAACCATTTTAAAGCTAGCGGGAAAATCTTAAGCATGCCACTTAACATATGTTTTCATCTTGCGGTTAGTTTTTTTGGGTGATGATAATTATTGACAATTTTTATTATTCGTAGATAATGACGACGTATATTACACATGATATACAGGGGGATTCAGTCACGACCCGCCGAATTTTACCAGCGTATTCCTTGGCTCATTTCATGAAAATATGTCTATTACGACCGTCCCCGAAATGCAAGTGTGCGAAATGGCAGCGGTTTGAAAATTTTCGGATTGGTTGTCGGAGGCTAGAGGGTAAAATTGCTGACTTCTAAAACAGTGGTCGGATTTTTTTTTTTTGGGCTTGTTGGAAAGGTCTTTGGGACCTTTCAGAATCAATAAAGAAAAAATCAAATAAAATAGTGAAATCGCCGAGATACAGAGCTTTTAAAAAAAAGAACGTGCACATAATCAATTTGCTCATCCAGATGGTCCTACCTCTTACCTTTCCAAAATGCCCTAAAGGAAGCCCAGAGATCTTACCGTTCCAAAGTTATGTCCATTTGATTGAAATGAACATTTTTTTTTTGTTTTTGGAAGCAAAATAACAGCACATATTCATTTGTTTTTGTAAATTAACATTAAAAGAAATGTTTGCATTTCAGTCAAATGATCATAACTTTGGAACGGTAAGACCTCTGGGCTTCCTTTATGGTATTTTGGAAAGGTAAGATAGCCCTACCTATCTTTTAAGACACAAAACATAAGTTACCTGCTCTGTATCTCGGCGATTTCACTTTGACTTAATTTTTTTTCTTTATTGATTCTGAAAGGTCTCCTAAAGACCTTTCCAACAAGCCCAAAAAAATCCGACCACTGCATCATTGCATCATTTAAAGCTATGCATACTATTGTTGACATTTACTTCACAACGAACATAGTCAATATTACTAACATAAATAAGCACTTGACTGCACTCCGTAGAGCTTTTCAAAGTACGAATGTTTCCCAAACTCTTAAAATTCATGTAATTCTTGATCATTTAGAGCAGGGTCTTATACATTTGAATTATGAAGGTTTGGGGTTATGGTCCGAGCAAGCTGGCGAATCTATTCATAGAGAATTTCTCAAATTTTGGGATAGATTCAAGATAAATATTATCGATGATCCAACTTTTTCGGCACGATTAAAAAAAGCGGTAGTTACTTTTTCTTCTCAGCATTTATAAAAAACATTGTTTATTAGTGGATTAGGTCTATTTGAGATACCACTTAAAAAAAAGCGCCGAGGTGTATATCCCAATGATGGTGTGTTACTGTTATCAACTCTGTTAATTAAACTTGGAGTTAAATATTTTTTTTTTGAACAAAAATTATGAATTTTTTCGGGAAGTTACCCATACAATTTTATATAGCATAAGAAAGCTTGAAGAATTTTCTATAAATAGAATTTCACAGAAAGAAATTAGTTTAAGTCTTATTTGTTATATATATATTTTTTTAAAAGCAAATCAAATAATAAATATTTTTTTTTTAATTAAAATGTCAATATTTCTGAAAAAGGATCAGCTAGGATTTCATAGGATACGGTTTCTGGAAGGTCAGATCGCACACAAAAAGATGGCATAGGCACTTTTTGTCGTCATTTTTTTCAAACTGATCTTTGCTTCTGGCCGGGTGTGTAATATGAATTATCTGTGATTACTTGATTGACGATTCTGCGTAAACGAGGTTTTAGAAATCGTGACCAACTAATGAACTTGAAAAATAATGCACTACCGTACACGACAGAGCTGTAATACTTGATATTGAAGTACATTGGTACATAACATTTAATTATAAATTCAACCAGAATACTTAAATTTCCATCTAGATTTTCCGTTGTCACATGCAATCGTAATAATCTAGCGGCCTTGGTGAGCCAGCGAGAATGTACAATTTTCCCTGGTTTGATGTTAGCCAGATCCACCGAAACCACGCAGCTAGAAATTGCATGGGCCATGTCGTATAAGTACTTCGAATCGGTGGAAAATTAAATTTTTTCTGTAGCAGGGGGCATATTTTTCAACTCAATTTTCTGAAAGCCGTCCACCACCTATATATAATAATGAAATAATTAAAAACGGTTCACAATTATAATAAATGGGTGATAGCAATAACTTACCGGAAGAGTTTCACAAGTTTCGATTTGACGGCTCAGTTATTCGGTTACCGATCTTGGTCCAGTGCTGGTTGATTTATCCAAAGCTTCAAACAAATGCCGAAACGGAAGGTCGTTGACGTGTAGAATGCAAACGAACCACTGCAATGGTCTTTTTAACAGCAATTCGAATCGTATAATTCCACCGTGTGGGCCAGTGTTTGTTGGCTCACCGTCAGTGCATATGCCAATTAATACATTCAGTGATATATTTTTTCCGTTGAAAAAATCATTTAATTTGGTTGTTTTGTATTCAGCGGTTTCATGTTCCAATCTTAGGTAACCAATCAATTCAGAATTCGGTTCTCTCAAAATGACAAGATGAGGTTCTTTAACCATCCTAGTATGATACTTCTCATCAATTTTAGCTCTCGTTAAAGTATCATATTTTCTGCCATCGAATGAAAATGCTTACAACTTGGTATCATCTAACCGTTTGCGAAGCACTTCTTGTCTGAATTTCTCTTTTTCTCTGCGAACTTTCGATTTATCCATAATAAGGGGTTTGCCATGCTAATCTTTCATTTTAAAATCTTGGAAAACAGCTGTTCCTAATGCTGATGCTACTCTATCAGGCACACCAAATCTGTCAAGGCAAAGTTAAAACAATCGTATCTTTCTGTGTATTGTGAACTTGTGCTTCTATCCATATCTTCTTGAACCGATGGCGGTGCGTATGTTGAATCATCGGGATCTTGGCATGTTGGCATTGATGACATAGACGTTGCTCCTTGCTCTTTAATTTCCATCATAAATGCATCCACTGTTAGTCTTCTCTGATTATGTTGATCGTGAATAAACTCTTTGAGGCGTTCTGGAACCAAGCTGCCTTTAAATCGCATTTACATGTTCCAATGTGTAAAATTGTTTTCAGAGATTTCAGAAACTCTGCAAATTTTGGATTTTTCTTTTTGCTCTTGATTTTGTCTTGATATTTGTACACAATTTTTCGGCATTATTTCCATACCAAGTTTTTCCCAAATTCCAATCAACTTATTTTGTACTTGAATAGTGAATGATTTATAGGAAAACTTTTTTTGGTCTGTTTTAGCACGTTCGCTCAAGTAAAAATAATATCTCAAGATATCCAGATGGGTTGGTAAATTAAGATCAGTCAAATCAGTAGACACACCAAAAACAGTAACATCATGCTTGGGTTTTCGATAGTTGTTGATGTTGTTGTGGCTTCATCTTGCGGTGTAGAGGATGGTGGATTCATTGTAAAAGGATGATAAATGGAATTTTAAAATAGTACCAACAACTTTGCTTTCTTTGACAGTCAAAAACGTAATGAAGACTAATTATTTATACTATTTTTTACTCCGATATTCTACCTGAAATTTTGTCACAGTGATACGTTCATTTTTTAACAGGGTTGCGGTGCATCACAGTGATACCTTAATTGTTAAAATGGTTGCCATAAAAAACCCACAAAAAGGGTTGTAAAAACAACGTTCATTTCTTAAGAAGGTGCTATAAAAAAAAACCACACAAGTAAGTTTACGACATGCAATTGTTTCACAGTGATACCTTCATTTCTTAAAAGCGTTGAATAAAAAAACCCACACAAGTAAGTTTACGACATACAAATGCATCACAGTGATTTCTTTGTTTTAAAAGGGTTGTAAAAAAGCTAATTTCTTATAATTTTTTTTAGTTTCCTTTCTAATACTAATTTAAATTCATTTTTATACCCTCCACCATATATGGTGAGGGTATATATCAGTTTGTCATTCCGTTTGTAATATGTCGAAATATAGGTTTAAGACCCCATAAAGTATATATATTCGTGATCCTTATGCAATTTTAAGTCGATTTAGCGATGTCCGTCTGTCTATCCGTCTGTCTGTCTGTTGAAATCACGATCACGACGCGAAGACGCAAGCGGGGGTGCCTATTTTTACCCAGATTATTGAACATCCTCCCGAGCAGTTTGGTATTTAAAATGAGCAAAATCGGTCAAGCGGTTCAAAAGTTATGAGTGAAAATGTGAAGGTACCTCTAAATTTTCCATACAATTTTGTAAAATTTTTCTGTATCTATTTTTTTTCTGTTAAGTAAGTAAAAATGTTATTAAGTCTTCTTATTGTTCGATTACATTTATTGTCTTACATACTATGATAACTAAGTTAACGTAAAAATGAACAATGTTAAAGTCGCTAACAGAGCAGACCTCTGTAAATAACATTGGTAAAACTAAATAACAAAAGTTCGTTACATAAATTGACAAAACATATTCATATTACAGTTCATGCAAAATTTAGTATATACGTATATCATCTTCATCCCCTTTGGTGGAGTGTATTCAAAGATTCGGCACAGCCGAATTTAGCCCTTTTTTACTTGTTTTATTTTCATATGTTCTAACTAAATAAATTTCTAAAGAGAAAAATAAACTCCAAAAAGAAAAAAAAAACATAGCCATTTCGCTGATTTTTTCATGTAAAGTACCAAAAATGGTGATTTTTTTAAATGTTTGTATAGCGAACTCCCCAGGGGGTTCCAAGGGGTGTGCCACTGGCATGGGTGGGTCGGCCTTACAAAGTTAGTGGGGGTCGGTCATACATTTGGACTCGATTGGGGCCCTCTAAATGGGTCCAAGTGTGATTTTTCAAAATTTGACCCTACGGGACAAAAGTCGGGACATCAGAATTCGTTTTAGAGGTATGGTTCCTTCAGCAAAGTAGAATACGATTTTCCTTGTACGTTGAGCGATTTTTTTTTGTCTCCCTACAAATCGACCCGCCCTAATAAACACGTATTACACTATTAATTTGGAGACGGATGTTTGTCCACATTCTGCCCTCCAAACCATGGTCATCTTTGGTTCTATCCTCACTGCAAGTATGACCCCACAATCCGCTTTACTTTTACCCTCCTCAACTTACCATTATTGCCTACAAACCCTTTTTAAATTAAGCTATTATTTTTAAAATTTTTATTTTGAATATTGTTTTTTTATTCCACATCTTTAAAACTAAATCTTACAAAACCTCAAAAATTATCTTTACTAATACTGTTAATATATAAGGGTGTCCCAAGAAGAACGCAATTTTTAAATCTGGCAACATTCGAAGTGTCATTGTTTGACATTTGAACAATTGTTATTGTTTGCTAGTAGAAGGTACGAGGTTAGTAAAAATGGAGCGCTACACGAATGAACAACGCATTCTCATTGTGAAATTGTTTTACCAAAATTATGAAAGTTTTGCGGCTACAGTTCGCAAATTGCGATCAATTTGGGGTCACAATAATGCTCCAAAAGAGTCAACTGTAAAGAGATTAATGATGTAAAGACAACAACGCGCCATCGACCAGGTCGATCGACCGAAAATGTCGCAGCTGTACGTGATGATGTCGCTCAAACTCCATCCACCTCAATTCGACACCGAGCTCAGCAAATTGGTGTCTCCAAATCCACTTTGCAGCGAATTTTGACGAAAGATTTGCATCTTCATGCATACAAAGTTCAATTGACTCAGGAACTGAACCCAGCTGACCATGGACAGCGAAGGGAGTTCGTTAATTGGGTATTGGAGAGACAACATGAAAATGCTGATTTTGCCGATAAAATCATCTTCAGTGACGAGGCCCATTTTCATCTTGATGGCTTCGTCAATAGGCAGAATTGTCGCATTTGGGGTGAGGAAAATCCTCGAGTGATTCACGAGAAGCAAATGCATCCTCAACGTGTCACTGTGTGGTGTTGTTTTTGGGCTGGAGGAATCATTGGACCTTTTTTTTATGAAAATGAGGCAAGTCAAGCGCAAACAGTCAATGGTGTTCGGTATCGTGAAATGATAACCAGTTTTTTCTTGCCTAGAATTGAAGAAATTAATGTGGAGGGCATGTGGTTCCAACAAGACGGCGCCACATGTCATACAGCCAGAGAAACAATTCAATTGCTGCATCAGTCATTTCCCGGTCGTGTTATTTCGCGTTTTGGAGATCAGAATTGGCCGCCTAGATCGTGCGATTTAACGCCATTAGATTTTTTTCTTTTGGGTTTTTTGAAGTCGATGGTTTACGCGAATAAGCCGACGACGACTCAAGCCTTAAAAGAGGAAATTGGACGCTGCATTAATGAAATACCGCAGCATTCATGCAAAACGGTCATTGAAAATTTCATTAAAAGATCGCGTGCATGCCAGCAAAGCCGCGGCGGCCATCTGCACGATATATTGTTCCATACATAACCTCATTCTGTCTACTTTACGATATAATAAAGTTTCACGATTTTTTTTAAATATCTGTGTTTTATTTAAAATTTAAAAATTGCGTTCTTCTTGGGACACCCTTTATTTACTAATTATACCCTTCACCACAGGTGGTGAAAAAGGGTATATATAATTTTGTTATTCCGTTTGTAATTTCTACAATATTGATCTTATACCCTATAAAGTATATATTTTCTGGGTCCTTATAAAGAGCGAAGTTGATTTAACGATGTCCGTCTGTGTGTTGAAACGGGTTTTCCGAAAACCCTAGACATGATGAGGACTTGCTTGTTATATATTTCTGTGACATGTGATCCATTTCTGTTTGCTATTGAAAATCAGACAGATCGGTAAATAAATGGCTGAGATATTAGCAAAAAACCAGGACTACCTCTAATTTTTTCCGTAAAATCCCTTTATTTAATATATATATATATAATACATATATATATATATATATATATATAATACATATATGTAGAATTTTATGCATAACAAACACATCCACATACAATCACATGATTTGCCGCTATTAGACAAACAAATAGACTCAATATATTTTAGTTTAATGCATTCCCTGTAGGAAGCCTGGGGTCAAGTAACTACAAGTCACCACTTTGTCGACTTTTTTTAGTGAGTTTTTGGTGACATGTCCACAAAGAGTCTCTACTTCTTACATTCCTTTTTTGCAGCTACAAAGCTGTGCTTGTTCTCGATTTTTTATTGTTTTATTTTGTTAAAAATACATTTGCATAGCTGCATGCAAAATTTAAGTTTTTATTAAAATTATAAAGAAAAATGAATTGAAAAGTTAATTATACAAAGTTGAACAAAATATATGATAAGTAAAAGAAATTACAAAAAACTTGTGAAAAAAAAACAATCAATTTTGTATAAAAATAAAAATAACAAGAAAGAGACAACAATTTTTAGTGAAAATTGCAACTCTAGAGATTTTACGGAGCCTGTGGATGATTTTGTGCACGATTTTTTTTTACTTTAATGAAATTTATAAAAAAAATGTTACTAATAAAATATTTAATTTAAAAAATAAATGCACCTGTTTATCTTATTTTCTTCCTAGTGTTGAAATCAAGTAAAAAGTTCCAAAAGTGTAGATTAGAATTACTAAAATGTACTAGTGAATCTCTGGTTCCAATGTCAACACCTAGGCATTTTACATGTGCGTGTCATTGCGAATCTACACAACTATTGACTAGGTGTTGACATTGGAACTAGAGATTCATTAAAACATTTTAGTAATTCTAGTCTACACTTTTTGAACTTTTTACTATATTTCCACTCTAGGAAGGAAATAAATTTAAACAGTTGCATTTATTTTGTTAAATTAGATATTTCATTAATAATTTTTTATTATAAATTTTATTAAATTAAAAAAAATGTTCGTGCAAATTTAATTTTGGAGTAGACAAATCTTCAAAATCTTCATCAGGCTCCACAAAATCTCTAGAGTTGCAACTTTCACTAAAAATTGTTGTCTCTTTCTCGTTATTTTTATTTTTATAAAAAATTAATTGTTTTTTCACAAGTCTTTTGTGATTTCTTTTGCTCATTATATATTTTGTTCAAATATGTATATTTACTTTTTAAATTCATGCAGCTATGCACATGTATTTTGCAACCAAATAGAACAATAAAAAAGTCAAGAACAAGCACAGCATTGCAGCTGCCAAAAAGGAATGTTGACATGTCACCCAAAATAGTCGGCAAAAGTGGTGACTTGTAGACACTCGACCCCAGGCTTCCTACAGGATTGTTACTGTGTATAGTATATCTTCCTGCATTTTTATTCACCATTCTTACACTCACCAAGAAAAGTCTATAATAACAACTGAAAATTTTGCTGTTATTACGGGAAATTTTGCTAATTTGAGCCCAGCGGCATTTTTTGCTAATCTTAGCAACACATGTCTGCTGACGTGTAGTACAATGAAATTAGTAGAAAAATAAGTAGCCGCTACTAAATTTTAGTAAACTTTTTGTAAGGCGGAATTTAAAACCGGTTTGCTAAAATCAGCAAAAAAGTTTACTAAATATGGTGAGTATTAGTAAAAAATTTTAAATTTATTTTTTTTATCGAGCAATCAATTTTTTTATTTTATTTATTTTTTTAAAAAATATTTTATACAAAATTAAAATCAAATGCTTAAAAATCTTAAAAATTGTTAAAACATAAGCGAATTAATCATTTTGTTTTATTTGGCAATTTCTATTTTGAAAAATATTTTAGTCAATATTTTTTTTACTTTTAAGGTCAAATTTTAATTGTTTTTAGAGCTGATTTTTAGAACTAAAAAAACTTTTTAGTGATTTTTTAAGTGGATGTCCTATTTTCAGGCATGAGTCGGTATATTCACTTCCGATCCCTTTTTAATCTATGTAACATTTTAAGGCAATTTAAGTTTGTAGGTGTAAGTTTTAATTAGAAATAACATTTCCTACAATATCCACTTTTTTAAAATTAGAATTTTATTTGGTAATTTTAACAAATCAGTTTTTTAAAAATTTTTAAAATGATTTCCGAAATTAGCAACAAAAATTTGTAAATATTCTGTAAATTGTAAAATGTAAATAGCAAAAAGATTTGCTAAATAATATTTTTTTTACTAAAAATCAGTACAAAAATAGTAAAGTGGGTTTATAACCCGTTTAAAAATTTTTCTACTAATTTTTTTTCTGAGTGTACACACAGTGTTGCCATACTATTTTTCAAAAATCTTATATTTTCTGAAAAAAGTCGCGTGTGTTTATTTGGCTTATTTAAAATCAAAACATTCAACAATTTAATAATATGTATGCATTTAAAACAATAACATGGAAACAGTGTGACCAGATCCAAAAAATGCTTAAATTGATTTTGAAAAATGCTAGAAATTATACTAAAATTTGTTCATGATTTTCGTTATTTAATCTTAATAAATCTTAGTGACTTATTTATAACAAACTTAAAATAAATGGTAAAATGGTAATAGTTAATCAAGTATTTAGGTAGATTTTGATATATGTATGTTCCATCAGATATAAATAGCACAAGTGGTTGAGTTTAAATTTAGGCTACCCTCTGATACAAACAAAACAAACGGTTTTATTTATATTTTTTGCTCCGATTTAAAAGAATTTATGAAAAGATTTTTAGACCATTTTATTTCTTATATATTATACATATTCTCTCTTTGCGTGCAACTATTTTAGGTCTTAACTTATAATAATTTATAAAACAAAATTTTATAAACTATTTTCCTTCAAATTTTTAAAATTAAGCTAAAGAAATTAAAAAAAATTTTAAAAAATAGAAATAAAATCCCAAATGCAAATTTTCCAGCTAAATCACATCACAATAAAATAAAACACATGCAGTTCTAGTGATTTCTTTTAACGATTTTTTTTTGGTCAAAAATATATGTATATATATATATTTATGGAGACATTTCCATCTCCGGCGCAATAAATAAATATAATAAAATAAAGCATATTCCAGGGCTCAAACAACAAAAAACAACTACTTAAATATACGGGTATCCAAAGTTCTGTATAAACTAAATTCATTATTATCTATACTTTTTAATTTATATCGCCTCAGTTTTTGTTTTTCTTTCCTTTTTTGTTAATAATATTTCTAATCGCACTTTTATGAAAATTCTTCACTTCTTCTGGTTTAATAGGAAGGAATAACACGATAGTTGGTGGTCCCTCTCGTAACAAGCGGCCTCCCTTACCCACCACGGTTATACCCATTCCCGTATAGCCAGGTTTTCTTTTTCCTCTTTTTTTTTGATATGATTCCCAGTAACTTCCGGATCACCAGCTTTCCAATTTTCCTTATTCACGTCTTATTTTTCTTCAGAGCAAACTGAATATATAAAAAAATTGGCTGTTATCTTCTTTTATTTTTTTCCTTGACGGATTTAATCATTATTATAATTTCCTATTTTATATAGAGCTTTATTGGAAAAACTTCACTTTAACCTCCGCTTACTTTTAATGGTTGCCAATATTAAAAAAACTACTTGAGGTTCCCTTTCACATTTAAACTGTCCTATTCCAAAAACATACGACACTCATTTCTTGATTTTTCTATACTTTCCTAAGATTATCCAGCTAAACGTCCATTTTTCCGTTCTTCCCTATACAAAACACTAGAAAAATCTAACTTTAGACGTTAGAAACACTTTTCACATACATAGTTTTTTATTTTCTCTTCTTGTTTTATCCTTTTCATAGTCACTTGTCCTCACCTACCACTCCTTCCTATCATAATTTTCAATTAATTGCAATCCATTTTCATTGATAATGTGAAAATAGTTTTTCATATTAAACTTCACCTCCGATTTTTTTCTCCCTAAATAACAGGGTGACTCCAAGAACAAAATTTTTGCTTTTAATAACCTTTTTTCAACTATTAGCGACGTCATTTGCTTTTTCAATAATATAGTACAAGTTTATTAAAAACAAACAAGATCAGACCGTTAAAATTTTAAATAAATAATAGCTGTGTATGTGCGACAAATTATGTTCGAAAATCCCATATAAATTTGACATTTGTTCACGTTAAAGACTGGATGAGACAGACGTAAACATATTTTATTGCAAATTTAATGCGTTAAATAAGAATACAAGATGTTGTGTTTACGTTTCTGTTTCATTCTTATACATTGAACATATAGAAAACGTAGCTACACAACGAACATCTGTTTTGAATAGATTTACGTTGTGTTTACGTTTTGTATATATTTAATGTATAAGTATGAAACCAAAAATGCGACACAACATATTCTATTCTTATTTAACTCATTAAAGATTGTCGATTGTGATCTTGAACGATACAGACGCAGAGAAAATAACGGAGTTTGAAGAATTTAATTTTTTTTTTGACATAGGGACTCCCATTTGCTTTGCAACTTCAATCCAAGCTTTTCTTTTTTTGTCCGGCAATCTATAATATGGCCTTCTTTTATTGTATAGTAGATCATTGCCCTGGACCAACAATATCAGCTTTTCATTATCCATTGTGTTTCTCAGAATGTGATTTTAAATATGTTAAACTTTTTTTTTCTTTTCGATTTGCTTTTTGATTTTTTTTCACAACAAACTAATCAGCTGTTTTATACTGTCACGTTAAAATGGAGAAAAAATCTGTTGTTAACAGAATAGTCCGCAAAGTTACGAAACGTACACATTTGAGTACTTATTTTAATATTCTCTTCATAAAGCTAACGGATCAGCTGATTCCGCATGTTTACGTTTACGCTCAAGTAATTTGGGCTTTAAGCAACGATGATCAACACTTATTTATAGAGAGCCAACACAACTACAACTACATACATAGACTCTTAAAAATAACACCAGGTCCTACTGCCTTTAAAGACGTATTTCGGTTCGTTGGTAAAAAGAAGTCTTCATCGAGCATCGATACTATCACTTCCAATATTTCTCAAATTTCAGGATATATAGAACTCATTATACTGCTGTTTTTCAAGAGGTCAATCCTGGAAGTCCGGTTAACAATATAGAAATTTAAATCTCATCATGCGTCGATAGACTACCGCAACGTATTTATACATTGGATGACATGTTTCTGGCCGATGAAAATCTTGATAATTACCATTTTACAAACGTGCATTCTGAACATAAACAACATTAGTAGCAAAAAGTCTTTTGGCTTTGATGGCGTTTCCGATTTCATAATTAAAAAATTTCCTGATACAACACTAAAATTATTAGCTGCTATTTTTAACAATTGCATTAATAATGGTTATTTCTCATCGGCTTGGAAAAGTGCAAAAATACTTCCAATTAGAAGAAAGCAGAACAGTAAAAAGCCTGAAGATTTTCGCCCAATATTCCTTTTATCCAACATTGGTAAATTATTTTAACACGTTATTTGGGAAAAACTAGAAAATGAGTTCATTCTGGAAGCAATATCGAAATTTCAGTTTGGATTTAGAAGATCTCACTCAACACAAAATGCATTGTTGAAATTTCACAATGATGTAACTTGCAACTTAAGGGATAAAATACGCACGTTGGCAATATCATTGGATATATAAAAGGCGTTTGATCCTCTACAAACTGATAAATCTTGGCGTTGACCCATTTCTGGTAAAAATATTTTGCAGCTACTTTACTAATAGAAAGTTTGGCGTTCAAATCAACAATATAACCTCAGAACTAGGTCATGTGAAAAGTGGGGTACCTCAGGGAAGTGTCTTGGCTCCCTTCCTATTCAATATTTTCCTCACCAATATAGAACTTCAAAGGCTATTTTATACGCCGATGATTGCCTAATTTATGCACACAATATATCACCAATACTAGCTCTGAACTCTGCTGCATTTCATCTTGGAGAAATAAGAGCCTATTACAAGAAATGGGGCATTAACGCAGCCAAATTTGAGGCTATCTGCATTAGGAATCCTTCGGGTAAATGTCCCAAATATGTGGTGCCAGAAAGTAGATCGCTTCAACTTATACTAGACTTCGAAAATATTCCATTTAAAAATTCAATAAAATATTTGGGAATACATTTTGATAAATTATTGAAATTTAACGCCCGCTAGAAGTCTCTTGGGAAAGACGAAAAAGATTTCTGGAATGTTTGCATCACTAATGAACAACACGTACTTACCTAAGAATACGAAGCCATAAGATCGGTTCTGTCGTGGATTCCCAATCTGGTTTACTATATCTCCTATAGTAGCCAAAGAATTGGAGATATTTGAACGGAAAATCCTGAGAAAATGCATCGGGAAAAATTTATAAAATCGTTTTTCAAATAGTTACGTGTTTGAAAATGCAGATGTTCTACCCTTCTGTAGGTACGCCATGTTGTTGCGCTACACGATAATATGCTTGTCAGCCAAATATATGAAAACACCATCTGTGCTGGATCTACATATCTTTCTCCTGTCGGTATAATTAATGAACGTATTGACGACGATCCAGCTCCTTTGGACCTTCCCTCATTCTTTATGAGCCCAGCCTCCGGCAGTCATAGGAGCTGAAGATGATATACGTGTATATACTAAATTTAATTTTTCTGAAACTTTACATTTAATTACCTACGCGAATTTAACTCTATTCGCTGTGATATTTACAATGTTAACTCTTTAGTGGGACAACTTATTTTGTTTTGTTCTTTAAATTCATCTATTTACATTCATATGTATCTTCTATATTGTTAATTTTACATAAACTGTAATATGAATATGTTTTGCCAGTTTATAGGTTTGTTCTTTTTTGAATTTTATATAAATATTCTATACAAATTTAAGTAGATATAGACTTGCTTAGTAGTTATATTTATAGCTACTTAAAAATTAAGAATTTATAGAAATGCTGCCAAGCCTAAGAAATTATTGGTTTTTCTCTTTTAAATGTAAACAAAAATATTTGTATTTTCAATCTGATAATATATTAAAAACAACAAAAGCTAACAAATGAATTATGCGATTGTAAGTAAAGGTAGGGCGGGGCAAGCAATATAATTGCTCTATTTCGCGTTCCCGCGAAGTCCATATACGAAAAAAGCTTTGTACAAAGGCGGCCCCAAATGTTCAAATTATATTTGCTTACAAAAAATAAAGAAATGTCAGCTAAGTAGGGATAGTCGTTTACTTTACAAGTAGTTATAGATATAGATATAAAATTCGAAAAAAACAAACCTTATATAACAGAACTTTTGTTATTTAGTTTTTGTAATGTTATTTACAGACGTCTGCTCTGTTAGCGACTTTAGATGCCGAAAGCAATCCTTGTCAAACTTTTCAGTGTGCACTTGTTTACATATTCAATCTTACTTTAGCAATGTTGCTTTTTACGTTAACTTAGTTATTAGAGTAAGGCCCATTATTATAACTTGCCGATAGCTAAAGTTAGGGTGTTAACGGACAGATTATTAGTTTTTCGTTATTATAAGTATACTTTAACGTAAAAGTGACCGATAAGCTTAAGGTAAGTTCATCTTACCTTTAACTTTAGACGTAAGGCTTATGCATTTAAAGTTGCCATATGTTCTGCTCTGCAGTGTAGTTGCCGTGTAGTTTTTTTACCGTATCTTTGCTGTTTGGTTTATTTCTGTGTTCGGTGTAGACATTGTAAATTTTTTACAACAAACATTTTTATTTTTACACCATTCGAAAAAATTATATTTTTTATTTGTTTTTTTTTTGTTTGTTGTAAGTAAATAAATAAATAAATGTACGTCGTTGCCACTACGTATTTTTAAGAACCATTTTAATTTGGCAAAAGTAATCGGTTTTTGTTGTGGTAATGCCATATTTACAAAAAATTTGTAATAACCAAAAATATTTAAAGGTCACTTTATTGCTCACTTTAGCTTAAGTTACCGGCGACACGAACAAAGCCCCCTATGAACTAGGTCCCCAAATCAAAAATGAACTAAGGTCCCAAATTTTTATACAGAGGAAAACAACAACGAGTTTTGGGGAATTAGTTTTTTATTTCATTTAATAATTAGTGAGTTAATTCATAATGAAATAAATACCATTTTTTTTATAAATGAAATAAGCCCCCAAAGTAATTTTTTGGGGGCTTAGTTCATTTTCTTAGAAATATAGAAATAAATAAAAGTGTCGATTTGCAAACCGTTAATATTACAAAAACAAGAATCTTGTAATTAGTTTTTAATATAACGTGGACGTATAAAGACAAAAAAAAAATGAATTTTGAATTAATTTCTGGCAGCAGAAGAAACAGTGAACTTTTATATACAACCGAACAAAATATGCTTTATAGAAAAAAGTCAGTATACAAAGGAGTGACAAAATATGAATGTAGACAGAAAGCGTGCACATCCAGAGTGAACTTGCTTCCAGATGGAAAATGTGTTCTAGCAAAAAGCTATGTTGAACATAACCACGGCAACGAGGAGACAACCTATAAGCAAATACTCTTTCTGTTTGTTTTCATCTTTAAAAGCAATTGATTTAATAAAGGAAAATATTCCTTCTCGAAAGCGGACATATCTAATTGATGCAACATTTAAAATAGTCCTACATGGGTGCTTCAAGCAGCTGCTTGTAGTTAATATGGAATATTTTGAAGAGGTAAATAAAGTTTTTTTTAAAGCTATAAAAATAATATATTTGTTTTAGATTTTTCCAATATTTTTTGTTTTGATGAGCAAAAAAAAAAACCAATGAAGCATACAGAGCACTCTTTCAATATATTAAAAAAAATATATTTGAAGAGTTAAGAGGCGTTAAGAAGTGCTGTAAAGTTGATTTTTCCACAAGCAAATCTTGTAGGATGCTGGTTAGTAATGCCTAAGTAGCTTATTCATAGCTGTTGCAAAAATAATAATATATTACAAATGTTTGAATTACATAATTCCATAGTCGCGCGAACTTTTTCATTTGCAACCTGCATATTTGCACTCAAATCTTTTTCAAAACATTTAAACCTTAAAAAAAGATTTTAATTTTAATCTACATATTTTCTCAAACATTTAAAAAATTAAGTTATTAACTATATAATATTTTTAGAATTCTGTATATCAAAAGTCAATAGTTTAAATGTTTGCAAAAAAACAAAATTGAGTGTAAATGTGTAGGCTGAAAATAAAAAATACGCGCGAATTTTATTTTGCAAACATTTAAACTATTCACTTATGATATATATAATTCCAAAAATATTATATAGTTAATAACTTAATTTTTTAAATGTTTGGGAAAATATGTAGGTTAATTTTTTTTCAAATTTTCTTTTTCTTTACAATTAAGTTTTCTATTTTGCCAGGCTGTAAGGCGAAATATGACGAAGCACAAACATTACTTTACCATTAAATTTTAGCCTTGCCTTTATTACCGCCTGAGTTAATAAAGTGTTCATTTAATGATGTAAAATCTAAAATATTTCTGATGGACAGCAACTGTTTATTTTTGCCATTTCTAAAATATTTTGAAAACCAGTGGATTAATAAGGTAATTGAATATCTACTTAAATTATTTTCCGTAAAAGTAATATTTTTTTCTAACAATAGGTTGGTTGTAAAAACTTCACCGTCCATAATAGGGACATGCGGACAACTTCTACCATTGAAGCGTATTATGGATTCCTTGGTCGATGTTCTTCTTCCGTGCAAACATTTAAAAATTTGCGATGAGTGCAACCTTAAACTACAGGCTGATGCTATTTCAAAGAGTATGCAACATTACAAATGCCCCTACTGCCGAGCAATAGTGGAAGATTCTATGCATGTATATACATAACTGACTTTTTCTGACTGCTTTTATAAGTTTGCAGATTAATTTGTTGTTATTTGTTTTACCATTTTCTTTATTTTGAAATGAATTTTTTTTATTTTATGTAAATAAAGTATTATTTTGAAAAAAAAAATCAGAAGAAAATGAGGGGTTATTTCATTTTTAATTAGTTTTTTTTTCTTCATAAAGTTATTGGGGACTTTGTTCATTCCTATTTTGGGGGCTTAGTTCTTAGTAATATTGAAGTTTTGCTTCATAATGAATTGAGTTCCCATTTATGGGGTCTTGGTTCATTTACAGTTTGGGGCCTTATTTCATATCATTATTAGGGCTTTAATTCATAATGAATTAAGACCCCATTTTTGGGGCCTTAGTTCATTTTTGATTTGGGGACCTAGTTCATTGGGGCCTTTGTTCGTGTCGCCAAAGTTACCTTTAACTAATACGCACCTTAAAGGGAAGTTATAATAATGGGCTAAGACATATATGAGTCTTTCTATGTCAAATCAACCAATGGTTGTAACCCACCTCCTTTGAATTTTAGGATTTTTTGTACAAATACAGTGTATAATAACACTGAAACAAATACAAAGTTTGAGGATACTGACACACCTGGATCCAGAAATATGAGGTCTTGAAAATCGGAAAAAATACAAAAATGTACAAAGTTGTACTTAGTTGTCATTTTCTTGAAAAGTATTAAAGGTACGTTGCTAATCGCATTTGAAAGGGTATTAAATTACCTTTGATTTGATATGCAACTTGATTTTTTTTTTTTTTAAATCAAAGGTCACTTTTATTGACCAATAACTCGGGAGCCTATATTTCCGAAAACGATCTTTTAAAAAATTAAAAAAAAATTGTGTTTAAGATTGTTTTCTTCTCTACAGCTGTGACAAATTTAAGAGTGGAGGTGTTTTCAGATTAAGAAACAAAAATCAAATAGTAAACGAAGCTAGCATCATTGCCGACGTATTTGAGCAATCTCATAAGACTACTTAAAATAATATTTCACCAATGGACAAAAAGGTAAAACGATATATCCGCTACCTTGAAAATAACGACGAAGAATTTGTTGATCCAGTTTCTTTAACTGATGTAAACGAAATTATGGAGATATATTCTAAACTAAGAAACAATAAAGCACCTAGCCTGGACATGATTCAGTGCGTTATCTTAAAACATATGTCTGCTTCGTTTTTTGATGTTCTTGCCAAAATTTTTAACTTCTGTCTTATGCATGGATACTTCCCCTAAATTATCAAGAAAGCTGAAGTAGATCCCGTTCCTAAGAAAGGTAAAAACCTAAAACTTGCCAGTAGCTTCGCTTGTTATCCTACACAGAAAGAAACAATATTATTAACAAGGAACAATCTGGTTTTAAAAAACAGCTATCGACGGTACATCAAATAAAGAGAGTTACTATCTTAATTGAAAATAACAAATATAAAAAAGAAGTACTGGCGTCGTATTTCTTGATATTAAAAAAACGTTTGATTCAATTTGGCATGATGGTCTTATTTTCAAATTGAATGAACTACACTCTAAAAAATTACTTTAAATTTACTATATTAAAGTGTGTAACATTTTATTTAAAATAACACAGAATGCATATATTTACGCACAAAATGCTCTTTATTTTTTTTCAAACACTTTTGTTTGTTGGTAAACATTTCTAAAAAATTATAAACATTATTATTTTCAAAGCAACACATTTATTCTGTACGAGGTAATTTTGGGTAAAGTCTGGTAAAATGAGAGTAAGCAAAAAATTCTCTCATAAAACCATAAAAATGCCCAAAATACTGCGAACGCACAAAATCATATTTCATACCCAAAAATAAACGTCAAATTTATTCATATTGAAAAACAGCTTAAATAATAAATATATTTGAAATAGCAAATATCTATTTACACTTTCAAATGTATTTTTCATTATTAAGAAGGAAAAATTCTTTATAGTAAATTTTTATTTAACATTAATTTTTTTCAAAAATGCATAACAGCTAATTTATTAGCAACAGCTGATGATTTGACAATTCTACCATTTTACCCAAACAAAAAGTACGGGTAAGTTCTGGTAAAATGAGAAACACAATTACTTTCTCATAAACGCTCTCATTTACCCAATTTTTGTTACAAGAAACGCACCTATTATGTGTGTAAAATTATTTTATTGTGTCTAAATTTTAATTTTAGGCTTCAAATGCGTAATCAATCATACGTGCTATGAACTGTAGTTCAAGAATTGTCAAAAAATAATTAGATAAAATAACAAAATATGAAGATATGAAGAAAGCATATATCTTTATAGAAAAAGAAATGGTAGCAGATGAAGTGGTCGATATGGTAAAACTAGTGCAAAAAGTTATACATTATTACTACATTTTTATATAATATATTTACATGAAATATCACAATCAATGGAAATAATTTTTAGATATTTTTATCAATATTACCCCCCAAATTTGCGTGGAAAGAAAAAAATATGAATTAATTTGTTAATGCGCTTATCTTATTTAATGTAATTAAAAATTTAATTAATCACTGTTTAGTTTTTTGTTAATTTCCTAATTCTGTACTTTATTATTACACTATTTTAAACCTTTTTTAAATCTATTTCACACTTTTTGTTAATTATATTGTTGATATAACAGGCCTAATTTTATTCATTAACAACTTAAATGTACCTTCGCTTTGTTTATAACTTGTGTGTATGCTCACACCATGACGATCTCTCACGTCGTAAAAACGTTCTCTTAGTTTTGTATGTGCAGATTTCAAAGGTTCAGCATCTTTTTAAATTGGATTTTTTGCGATTCCAATTGAATTTCTTTGCAAATCCAATTAGTTTTTAGCAGCTTTCCCAATTGGATTTGGAAAAAAGGTTTAAAAACAGGGACATTTACTCAAATTTTTGCAGAAATCAGGGAAATTTGCTCAATTTTCCCCTGTTTTCTCAAAGTTTCCGAACCTTTGTATTCTGTATAAAATTTTATTTGGCTGCTGACGGCGTTGCATCCTCTATACTATTCTTCCTCTATGGTATGCTAATAAAAATGCAAAATCAAGCATTTGTTGGTTTACTTTTTTAAATTTAGAATAGATTTCAAGTATTTAATACAAAACCACACCATGACGATGTCTCTCACGTCGCAAAAATTTTTGCAGAAATCAGGGAAATTTGCTCAATTTTCCCCTGTTTGCTCTCAGTTTCCGAACCTTTGTATTCTGTATAAAATTTTATTTGGCCGCTGTCGGCGTTGCATCCTCTATACTATTCTTCCTCTATGCATAAAGTGTTTTCCTATAATAATTTAAAATGTTTGAATACCAATTTTTGTGTCTATAATTTTTACACACAATGTGTCTATAATTTTTACACACAATGTGTCTCCATTTTTGAATTTTACAAACTTTTAGTATATTTAAGGTTTAAAAGGTAGGCATAAAGTTACCTACCATAATGGTAGGAAATTTAAATGAAAATTTATTAGAGTGTAGGCTATCCTGAATACCTGAAAAAAATTTTGAAAAGCTTTTTGTTGGGGCGATCGTTTGTAGCTTGTATTGAAGAAACTTACTGCACCGTGAGAAATATTTTACCTGGTTTCCCTCAGGGGTCAGTTCTGTCTCCTACACTTTATGTTATATATACCGCTGATATTTTAATCAGAAGAAATAATGATGCAGCACTTTACGCAGACAATAGCTCTTTCATTTGTAATGGCAAACTATCTAACACAATAATTAAAAGACTAAGGCCCATTACACAGTTCAACACAAAAAAAATTACGGAGTTCTTGTTAAGGAGACCAAAAAAAAAATATACGTGTGTCGGCATTTTGATAGTTTACATCGGAGTTTCATTTTAGAGGCGGCTTAAGTTTCCCAGCTCTGGCCTGTTCTTGCAGCATATCGGTTTATAAAACTATGTTTTCTTTACATCTGAGGTGTAGGGTATGTTCAACAACTTTGTAGATAGTGGTATAACAAATATTTTTGTGGAACATATTAACCTTCTAACTCCCCCTCATAACGGCATTTTTTGGCTTTATTCTACCAAATTGTAAAAAACGTCCCGAAAAATGGGAAGGGCGGGGATGAAATGTTCTACAAAAATGTTGCCCATAAAAGTCTACTTTATATGTCGGAACACACCAAAACCGAAAACTTAACACAAACACCGAAAACCTATAAAATTCAAGATTGCTCATCAGATGTCTAGTCAAATTTTTGGATGTCCAGCATATGTCCAGCGTATTATGTGTAAGTCAGATTTTGGGATCACCTACATAGGTCATCCCAAAATCTGACTAGAAATTTGATGAGCAATCTTGAATTTGACTGGTTTTTGGTATTTGTGTTAAGTTTTGGGCTGAAGTGTTATTTAAGATATATAGTATAATCTTATGGCCAACATTTTTGTAGAACATGTCATCCCCGCCCTTCCCTTTTTTCGGGGTGGTTTTTAACAATTTGCTAGAATTTAGCAAAAAAAATGCCGTTATGTGGGGAAGTTTGAGGGTTAATATGTTCTACAAAAATATTTGTCATACCATTAATTACAAAGTTGCTAAACATACCCTGCACCTCAGATGTAAAGAAAACATAGTACTATATACCCATATGCTGCATAAACAGGCCAGGGCTGGGAAGTAAATCGCCTCCAAAATTAAATTCCGATGTAAACTATCAAAACGCCGACATACGTATATTTTTTTTGGTCTTCTTAACAAGATGCAATCGTCGGACCCCTTAATTTTGGAAAAAGTTTAAATTGTTGTGCAGTGTTATTATTACTTGCCGATAGCTACATAAAGTTAACGGACAGATTATTAGTTTTTCGTTATTATAAGTATACTTTAACCTAAAAGTAACTTTTAACGTTAGGTTTAAGCATTTGAAGTTGCCACATTTTCTGCTCTGCAGTGTATTTGCCGTATGGTTTTTTGAACGTATCTTTGCTGTTTGTTTTATTTATGTGTTCGGCGTGGACAATGTAAATTTTTTACAACAAACGTTTTTATTTTTTGCACAATTCGAAGAAATTTTGTTTTTCATTTGTATTTTTTGTTTGTTGTAAGTAAATAAATAAATAAGAGTACGTCGTTGCCTTTACGTATTTTTAAGAACCATTTTAATTGGTCAAAAGCAATCGGTTTTTGCTCTGGTAATGCCATATTTTCAAAAAACTTAATTTTATTTTATAAAGAAGTTATAATAACCAAAAAAAGTTAAAGATCACTTTATTTCTCAATTTAGCTAAAGTTACCTTTAACTAACACGCACCTTAAAGGCAAGTTGTAATAATAGGCCTAAGTGAGTCTACAGAAAGTATGTAAGAAAATGTAAAATAAAAATAAATCAGAAAAAACCCACGCTTTAATTTTCCCATTTGACAAATATTCTAAACGAAAATCATCTATTCAACTCCGAATTTCTATAAAAATAACCTTAAATACCTTTCAGCTCGAAAGATATTTCAAGATTTTATTTTCTCTTTAACATATATGTAAAATTCCAGCTCTGTAAACTAAATACTTATAAGGTTTTTCTTCTATATAATAGGCTCATCCAATTTGTTAATAATTGTTGCAATACTAATTTAAAATCTCAAAACATGTAATTTTTTACTTGAAAAAAGTAACACGAATAAAGTTAAAAGCAAAGTAAAAAAACATACATAGTCATAAAAATACCACCCATATGGAGCGGCCTAATGATCCGGTACTTGAGTATGAAGATAACAATAGGAATGCACAGTAATCGAATCGATTAAAAAAACAAAATACATTGAAATATTTATTATTGTATAAAGATGATATGAAGTTCTTGATTGGTCGAGTGGCACTTGGCGCTTGGGTTTACTCTTATGGGCTTGCACACTGTTTCTTATTATTACTGTGTAGGAGTATTTTGTGGTCATCACAATTGTATCACTGTTGTTTAAGTAACATAACTAATCGTCGTATCCAGTTTACGAGTTCAATTTTAAATTTAAATTATTTTGTTTTGTTATTTTTAAGTCACAATCAAGTGTTTTTATTGTAAATGAGTGTTAAGCTGTCACTCTTATGACTCTAAAGGCGGCTATACAAGGTGGCGCAAAAATAACCTTCCGATGTTTTTTGGCTGTAATTTAAAAAAAATTAAAAACTTTGATTCTTCTTGTGGATTATTTTTATTTGGTCTTTTAATTTTTTAGAATATGATGTCATGTAAATGGCCGCCGCCACAGTTGATTGTCATTTGAGACCTTTTTATGACATTTTCCATCACTTTGGCCAAAACTTCCGGCGATAGGTCCTCACATTCTTGATGGATATTGTCTTTAAGAGCTGCAAGAGTCTGAGGCTTGTTGACATAAACCCGCGACTTCAAAAAGCCCCACAAAAAGAAGTCTGGAGCGGCCAAATCAGGCGATCTTGCTGGCCAGTGCAAATCGCCAAAACGGGAGATTAGGCGCCCGGGAAATGCATCCTTCAGCATATTGGTTGTGGCACGTGCAGTGTGTGGCGGTGCACCGTCCTGTTGGAACCACATGTTTTCCAATCCCAATTCATCAAGTTGCGGCAAAAAGAACTCGTTGATCATTGCTCTGTAGCGCTCACCATTCACAGTAACCGTTTGGCCCGCGACGTCTTCGAAGAAAAAAGGTCCGATGACTCCTCCAGCGAAAACAGCACAACATACAGTGACTTTGAGCGGCTGTAATGGCTCTTCGTGGGTTACACGCGGATTTTCAGTGCCCCAGAAGCGTAAATTTTGCTTATTTACGTACCCGCTAAGATGGAAATGGGCCTCATCACTCATGATTATTTTTGATGAAAAATCATCTTCCTCTTGGTGGTGATTAAGGATGGCTTGAGCGTATGTTAGACGCGACTGGCGGTCAGCAGCTAACAGCTGATGCACCGTCTGGACTTTGCACGGAAACATCTTAAAATCTTGTACCAAAATTCGTTGTAAAGACCGTCGACTGATACCCATTTGCGTGGCACGTCGTCTGGTCAAAGTCGACGGCGCTTCCATGACATCTTCGGCTACAGCAGCAATATTCTCTGCAAAACGGCTACTCCGGGGTCTGCCACGCCTGGCAGCAACTCGTGTTGTGCCAGTCTCTTCAAGGCGAGCGGCTAAACGTCGCAGTGTTTCACCAGTAGGCGTTGGACGGCTAGGAAATCTGCGACGAAATTCACGTTGTGCCAAAGTCACCGACCGATTATTGCTCAAATAAATAGTCACCAATATTCCGCGTTCTGGAGCAGTGTAGCGTAACATTGTTTATTAACGTGTATTTCGCATGTGTTTACTACACAAATGTCAAAACAGAACTGACATTAGGGGTCAATCGCAAAATTTATAGCATTTTCTGATAGGAGGATTACTTTTGCGCCACCTTGTACCCTTCGTTCTTTTTTGGCAGTTTAAACCGTAACTTGATTTTAACCGCCCGTTTTCAAACGTGTTCGTTCAAATCTGCTCACACTGATTATGCAGTTAAAAAGGACGGTTTTTGTCAGTGTCGAATACCAGGTAATAGGTTTGTTTGTGTACTTTTCCAGTAAAGTTTGGTAAAAATTACTCAGTAACAAAATTACATAAATAAATTTAAACGGTCAATATGAAAAATACGAGTATGAATAAAAAAACGGAAACTAGAAAGTATTCTCCAGAAACATTACGGTCTATCATTTTATTTTTTCCATCGTAAACAAAGTGATATTTACATATTTTTTCATTTTTATATAAAAAAATATAAAGGGTGTCCCAAGAAGAACGCAATTTTTAAATCTGACAACATTCGAAGTGTCATTGTTTGATATTTGAACAATTATTATTGTTTGCTAGTTGAAGGTACGAGGTTAGTAAAAATGCAGCGCTACACGAATGAACAACGCATTCTCATTGTGAAATTGTTTTACCAAAATGGTGAAAGTTTTGCGGCTACAGTTCGCAAATTGCGATCAATTTGGGGTCACAATAATGCTCCAAAAGAGTCAACTGTAAAGAGATTAATGGATAAATTTGCCGAAACTGGGTCTGTTAGTGATGTAAAGACAACCACGCGCCATCGACCAGGTCGATCGACCGAAAATGTCGCAGCTGTACGTGATGATGTCGCTCAAACTCCATCTACCTCAATTCGACACCGAGCTCAGAAAATTGGTGTCTCCAAATCCACTTTGCAGCGAATTTTGACGAAAGATTTGCATCTTCATGCATACAAAGTTCAATTGACTCAGGAACTGAAGCCAGCTGACCATGGACAGCGAAGGGAGTTCGTTAATTGGGTATTGGAGAGACAACATGAAAATGCTGATTTTGCCGATAAAATCATCTTCAGTGAGGAGGCCCATTTTCATCTTGATGGCTTCGTCAATAGGCAGAACTGTCGCATTTGGGGTGAGGAAAATCCTCGAGTGATTCACGAGAAGCAAATGCATCCTCAACGTGTCACTGTGTGGTGTGGTTTTTGGGCTGGAGGAATCATTGGACCTTTTTTTCATGAAAATGAGGCAGGTCAAGCGCAAACAGTCAATGGTGTTCGGTATCGTGAAATGATAACCAGTTTTTTCTTGCCTAGAATTGAAGAAATGAATGTGGAGGGCATGTGGTTCCAACAAGACGGCGCCACATGTCATACAGCCAGAGAAACAATTCAATTGCTGTATCAGTCATTTCCCGGTCGTGTTATTTTGCGTTTTGGAGATCAGAATTGGCCGCCTAGATCGTGCGATTTAACACCATTAGATTTTTTTCTTTGGGGTTTTTTGAAGTCCATGGTTTACGCGAATAAGCCGACGACGACTCAAGCCTTAAAAGAGGAAATTGGACGCTGCATTAATGAAATACCGCAGCATTCATGCAAAACGGTCATTGAAAATTTCATTAAAAGATCGTGTGCATGCCGGCAAAGCCGCGGCGGCCATCTGCACGATATATTGTTCCATACATAACCTCATTCTGTCTACTTTACGATATAATAAAGTTTCACGTTTTTTTTTTTAAATATCTGTGTTTTATTTAAAATTTAAAAATTGCGTTCTTCTTGGGACACCCTTTATATGTATATTTAATGTGTTTGGAAAAATTATTTTCTTTTAAATCACATTTTTTTCAATCAGCTGTTTTTTCTCACATTTTCGTACTAAAAAAAATGTATGCAGTAAAAACCAGTACAGTTAAAAAGAATATCTTATGGTGATACCTTATATATTAACTTATATTTATATTTATCTTATATATTTTTTTATGTAAAATATGAATGTGAATAATAAATACATATGGTTTTTTATATAATAAACGTGTTGTTAATTTTTCTATAAAACTTAAATTCAAAACAAAAAGATAAAATTACAATATTATTGAAATGAAAAAGTCATAATTCTAAGCCTAGTTCATGTCAGAACGCAACATTTCCATTGGGTTCATATCAAAACGAATTTATTGCTATGAATCGGATCAAAACACTACATTTCCAAATTTATTTTCTAAATAACTAAAAATATATAACATATATCCTACTGACTTTAATTAGAATTATTCGTTTATCCAAAAAAATTGTTATAGTGGAATTGTTACGTTTTGTTATGGACCTCCTCTATTAATAACAGCTATATAACTTAATTTTTTTAAGTAGAGAGTCATATTCATTGATGTGTATACACATCAGTGTTGCCAGATAAGAGGGTTCGGCGTCAAATTGAGGATTTGAAAATTTATTGATAAAAACAATTAAATATGGATAGGTTTTTCAGATCGATGATCAAAAGCTATTTCTGCTAGATTAATGGCGTATTGGTTTTACTACAGACCTCGATAATTCATTTTATTTTATATTCTTAATTTTACGAATCTATAAACAAATTATAAACACTTCATATCAATGATTTCATATTGTTCAATATCACTGATTTATTCTAATTAATTTTGATTCAAAATTGATTCGATTAAATAAATAATTTGTTTTGTGTTTCTGTTCGCGAACCATTTTTAGTTCGCTTGATTTGTTAAAATTAAATCAATTTTATTGATGCTATAAAAAAATCAACAAATGTGCAATTTATTCTATAAATTTGATATAATAAAGTTGAAAATTATTTAAACAATGAACAGAATTTTGCAAACCGATTCGTTGAAAATTGAATCAGATTTAAAAATTAAATCAACTAATAATGTTTTCAAACGTGTATTTTAAAATTTAATCTACAATTGATCACAGGTTATTTAGTGTGGGGAACATTTTTGAAAAATAAAACAAAATCGTTTTATTTATACCCTCCACCATATATGGTGAGGGTATATATCAGTTTGTCATTCTGTTTGTAACATGTCGAAATATAGGTTTAAAACCCCATAAAGTATATATATTCGTGATCCTTATGCAATTTTAAGTCGATTTAGCGATGTCCGTCTGTCTGTCTGTCTGTTGAAATGGCGATCACGACGCGAAGACGCAAGCGGTGGTGCCTATTTTTACCCAGATTATTGAACATCCTCCCGAGCAGTTTGGTATTTAAAATGAGCAAAATCGGTTAAGCGGTTCAAAAGTTATGAGTGAAAATGTGAAGGTACCTCTAAATTTTCCATACAAATTTGTAAAATTTTTCTGTATCTATTTTTTTTTTCTGTTAAGTAAGTAAAAATGTTATTAAGTCTTCTTATTGTTCGATTAACATTCTTAGAGCTTATATGTGTTACTCTGATAACTAAGTTAACGTAAAAATCAACAATGTTAAAGTCGCTAACAGAGCAGACCTCTGTAAATAACATTGCTAAAACTAAATAAATAACATTACTAAAACTAAATAACAAAAGTTCGTTACATAGATTGACAAAACATATTCATATTACAGTTCATGCAAAATTTAGTATATACGTATATCATCTTCAGCCCCTATGGTGGAGGGTATTCAAAGATTCGGCACAGCCGAATTTAGCCCTTTTTTACTTGTTTTATTCTAAATTCTACAATAAATGATGCAGTCTTGTAGATAATTTAGTCTTCAATATAAAACACCAAAAAAAATTTTCACAACTATCAACATTGAACGATTTATTTAAAATAACACCAAATGAAAACATAAAATAAAACCAAATGAAAGCATAAAACATTAAACATAATAATTGACATGATCACAGCTCATTTCGTAAAAACAGATTCACACAGAAAAAACAGATTCATTGTGACAACCGAATTCCTTGGCAACTGAATAATTTGTTTGCTTAACTAAATTATTTGGTTGTGATAATCAAATACATTCTGTTGTATTAACCGAATTCCTGTTGCCACAAACAAATATATAGGTGACCCAAACCGAACCATTCGGTTTGCAAAAAATTTGGTTGTCACAATGAATCTGTTTTCTCTGTGTGACATTCCGATAAACGGGAAGATGGTTTACGTTAAATTAACGTGGTTTCTTAACTCTTTTGATATAATATATATATAATCGGCTGAAGTGTTGCTGCAAAAACGGAATCCATATTAGCTATTGCGCTTGGCTTAAAAGATCTTCCTGGCCATTCTCTTCCTTGGTGGGGGGTATAAGATTTTCCAACAACAATTTTGGAAGATATTGCTCTGTTGCATTGCAAAAAGAAGAGGCTTGTTACCCTTCAATTTTAGGATACGCAAATCATGTCTGCTTAAATTTTTCGAAATCCGTGTAAAACGGGGGATAGGTGTATATCGATTATACATCAATAAATAGTAAAAATAAATAAGAACAAGTAAGAGCGGCTAAATTCGGCTATGCCGAATCTTATATACCCTTCACCATGGTATTCTGAAGGAGATGAATACATCGTTGGAATCTACTACCTCATAGCTCTCCACAAACAAGCGGTATCCCCATTTATTTTTTCTTAAATGTCCAACAATTTTAATCCAAAATAATATGTCATGTAAAATCTCAAATTTATATTTTTCCATAAGTTTCAGCGCTTTTCTTGTCAAATTTGGCATTTTCTAGGCAAAAAAAAGTTGGCGACACTACTATTTATTTTTTATTTATATCATTCACAATAGTTGTGAAACGTATTTAACCTACGTATTTATCTTCACACTCTTATTAAACAAAGGGATTTTACTGGAAAAATTAGAGGTAGTCCTGGTTTTTTGCTAATATCTCAGCCATTTATTAACCGATCTGTCTGATTTTTAATAGCAAACAGAAATGGATCACATGTAACAGAAATAAAAAAGAATCAAGTCCTCATCATGTCTGGGTTCTTCGGAAAACCCATTTCAACACACAGACGGACAGACGGACAGACGGACATCGTTAAATCAACTTCGCTCTTCATATGGACCCAGAATATATATACTTTATAGGGTCTAAGATCAATATTGTAGAAATTACAAACGGAATGACAAACTTATATATACCCTTCCACCTATGGTGAAGGGTATAAAAATTGCGTTTTTTATAAAAAAATAAACTGACTAAAACAATTTTTTTGCAAAAATTTAATTTTATATGAGTTTTTCAGCTTTCGTTTGGATGCATGTTCATCGACGAGATGTTTTAATGATATGTAGTCGATGTATATTCACTTAATAGTTTAAAAATTCAAAAATCCTTTTTTATTCACTTTTAATCATAATTTTCAATCGCAAATATTTTAATAACGAGAGCTACGAGAACGGTTAGCATCACTGGATTCAGCGAATAAGGGTTACCATTTTATGCCCTGTTTATTACCAAATAGTGTTCGATTCAAGCACAGTATATAATTAATTAAAATATGAATAGATATAAAGGTTTTCATAATATATTATGTAAACACAATACGAGAAATGTGTTTAGGGTGACCAAAAAAAAATTTTGAGTATAAGTTTTCCAAATCTTTTTCTAACACTAGTCTAAATCCATTATCACAGTCCTTATATCGCTTCTAACTCATTCCAATTTAACCTAAAGTATATTGGAAAGAAACCCATTTAATAAGACAGTGTGAACATTTGTCCCTCATTACGCAAAAGATGACTGTTTCCAATTGCCGGTGTAGCTACGTAGCATACCATAAATCTATTCTAAACTAAATAAGCTATTTTTTAACGTTTATATATTCACAATTTTGAAAAGCTTTAACTATATTAAGCACAAGTTAACAATAATAATTTCATTTATACAAAGTCCCTTAATCGAGCTCTCGAGTATTATTAGAATAATAATTGATTTTTATTTATAAAAAAAATTAATAATTTATGTACTTCTAATAAAGAATATTTAATTTTAATTTTTTGCTTTTTGTAATGAAAAATATGCTGTAAAAACATTACATTTATATTGACGATGATTAAAAACTAAGCCAAAAGGATAAAATAAGAAAAGACAAAAATATGATTAAATATTAATTTAGCCACCAAAACTTTTTGGTTTTTATACCCACCACCATATATGGTGAGGGTATATATCAGTTTGTCATTCCGTTTGAACATGTCGAAATATTGGTTTAAGGCCCCATAAAGTATATATATTTGCGATCCTTATGAAATTTTAAGCCGATCTAGCGATGTCTGTCTGAAATGGCTATCACGGCGCGAAGTCTCAAGAATTTTTACCTAGATTAATGTACATCCGAGCAGTTTGGTATTGAAAAGCAGCAAAGATATGGGTGAAAATGTGAAGGTACCTCCATATTTTCTATACAAATTGGTGTATTTTAGTACAATTTTTTTCTGTATCTACTTTTTCTGTTATTTTTGTTTCTTTACAGAAATACTGCAAAAATGCCAAACGTTATTGATTCGCGAATATTTTAAACAACACGTCTTCCATTTAAAAAAAAAAAACAACTTATAAAAACAGCACAGATTTTATGGGAACGTGGGAAAGCCGCGTGCAAATTTTTAGCCAAATCCAAAGACAACCATTTCAAATGCGATTAGATTGTTTCAAAAACTTTTGGAATGGCTTCAAATGTAATTTATAAAACATCAATTGAAATTCAAAAACACCAAATTTAATTAAAAATTTGTTAAGTTTCAATATTTTTTTTTATTGCATTTGGTATTTTTTAATTCAAATTTATCTTTTTAAATACCAATTGCGAATTTTTGAACTTTATTGGTAATTTTTTGAATTTGTGTTTTTTTATTTCGAATTTTTTTTCAATTTCAACTATCCCTACAAACCTAAATTTTTTATTTTTTGTAAACAAATAAAATTTGAACATTTGGGGCGGCCTTTGAACGTGAAATAAAGCAATTATATTGTTTACCCTGCTCTGCCTTTACTAACAAATATATAATTCATTTCTTTGCTTTTTTTTATCAAATTACAAATACAAAAATTTAAATATTCTTATGGTGTAGTGATCTGTCATCTGGCTACTCTTAATTTAAGATTGCAACTCTGTGTTATTATCTAGCTACTCTTATCTTTAAGTAACAACTCTGTGTTATTGAACAGATGTTTATAAAAAATGCAACCAAGTTTGGATTAGCATATCCGGTACATTATATTTTCGGCATTAGACAAATAAAGACATTGAATATTAAAACTTAATTAAAAGTGTTTCAATTCATCGATTTATATTTGCTCTTTATAAAATCAGGTGTGGGGTACAACTGATGCAGCCGGCGTTGATTTCCCCGAGTCGGCCACACTAAGCCAGCTCAAAGCGTTATATGAGACCATTCCAAAAGGGAAGATGATGAATATTTGGCTAATAATAACCCCTTAGTAGAAATTGAATCAAATAATCAAGAATTGCAGATATCCAATGATGCCTCAGCTGCCGGTAATATTTTAGACAATTTACAGGTTCCTGGTGCCAACGTACTTTCTGTAAATTCGTCTGGCAATGAAGCCGCGGCTATTGAACTACCTGCTGGCAAAGTTGCTGATGCGCCTGCTGACAACGTGCCCGCTGTTAAATGTTTATCTACATTCGTGACTGCTGTAAACGTGCCCGATGTCAGCCATTTTTCTACAAACGTGCTTGAAGCCTCAAATGCTGGTGTTTCTGCTGCTAGGGTTGCTGCTGAGGACGAACTTAAAAATTTACACCTGCGCTTGGAAATGTTATAAGTGCAACAACAAATACGGGCATTGGAGGAAAATTTACAATCAGCACCCTCCGGCCTTCGTCATATTGATTTAGCAGAGCTTGACGCTGCTGTACCGCTGTTTAGTGGGGATGACCACTACGATATAAAAAAATGGTTTACTGTATTCGAAGACTACGCAAATTCGGCTGCGTACACTGAAAAAGAAAAGGGTGTTGGAGTTCGTCACCGGTTGGGTGGAACGGCCAATCAGCATGTTACTAACATCGGACTGCTAGACTACAAGGATTTGAAGGTAAGTTTAGAAGCGTTGTTTAATCGAAAAGTGTCTAAACATGAAATATACGAACAACTGCGGTTAAGAAAAATAAAACCCAATGAATCATGTATTGGTTACGTAGTGGCGATGCAGTCTATTGCTTTGAAAGCTGAAATAGAGGAAAGAGAATTGGTCGACTTCATCATCGATGGCATTCCAGATAATTCGAATGCTATTACTCGTCTTTATGGTGCCAGAACTATAAATGAATTGATTGACCGTACGGATAGCTACGAACCAAAACGTCAGCAGGCACGGGTCGCAGCGACTAGAGCCGTCAGCGCTACAGCGATCAACAAATCGAAAACGGCTGAGGCTAAAACACCTGAAACTGAAGTCCACTGTTACAACTGCTATCAGTTTGGCCACTTCCAGAGCAAATGCCCGAAACCGAAGCGTCCAGCCAACTCATGTTTTGTCTGTGCTGAAGTAGGGCATTTCCATCAGAATTGTCCTAAAAAGAAGGGATTGACTGCTGCAATACACGATGCCGATGCAGATGCTGCTGTAGATGCATTCCAAACGGTAAGTGTTGCCTTCATTAAACAAGATAAGCGCACCCAGGTAATGATTTTTTTTTCTCTGCTTGACACTGGTAGCCCTATTGGCTGTGTAAGAACGTACCTGGTACCGTTTTTAATTATAGATGAAAAAATATTGACGTCATATCGGGGTATAGGAAATAAGAAAATAAGTATGTTCGGTCGTGTTCAATGTGAAATTTTTTTCGGAAACAAAAAAGTTAACCATAAATTTTTAATTTTGTCAGATGATGAAGCTGTTGTACCATTTCTAATTGGGCGTGATCTTTTATCAAAATTAAATATAAAGGGTGTCCCAAGAAGAACGCCATTTTTAAATCTGGCAACATTTGAAGTGTCATTGTTTGACATTTGAACAATTGTTATTGTTTGCTAGTAGAAGGTACGAGGTTAGTAAAAATGGAGCGCTACACGAATGAACAACGCATTCTCATTGTGAAATTGTTTTACCAAAATGGTGAAAGTTTTGCGGCTACAGTTCGCAAATTGCGATCAATTTGGGGTCACAATAATGCTCCAAAAGAGTCAACTGTAAAGAGATTAATGAATAAATTTGCCGAAACTGGGTCTGTTAGTGATGTAAAGACAACAACGCGCCATCGACCAGGTCGATCGACCGAAAATGTCGCAGCTGTACGTGATGATGTCGCTCAAACTCCATCCACCTCAATTCGACACCGAGCTCAGCAAATTGGTGTCTCCAAATCCACTTTGCAGCGAATTTTGACGAAAGATTTGCATCTTCATGCATACAAAGTTCAATTGCGAAGGGAGTTCGTTAATTGGGTATTGGAGAGACAACATGAAAATGCTGATTTTGCCGATAAAATCATCTTCAGTGACGAGGCCCATTTTCATCTTGATGGCTTCGTCAATAGGCAGAATTGTCGCATTTGGGGTGAGGAAAATCCTCGAGTGATTCACGAGAAGCAAATGCATCCTCAACGTGTCACTGTGTGGTGTGGTTTTTAGGCTGGAGGAATCATTGGACCTTTTTTTTATGAAAATGAGGCAGGTCAAGCGCAAACAGTCAATGGTGTTCGGTATCGTGAAATGACAACCAGTTTTTTCTTGCCTAGAATTGAAGAAATGAATGTGGAGGGCATGTGGTTCCAACAAGACGGCGCCACATGTCATACAGCCAGAGAAACAATTCAATTGCTGCATCAGTCATTTCCCGGTCGTGTTATTTCGCGTTTTGGAGATCAGAATTGGCCGCCTAGATCGTGCGATTTAACACCATTAGATTTTTTTCTTTGGGGTTTTTTGAAGTCGATGGTTTACGCGAATAAGCCGACGACGACTCAAGCCTTAAAAGAGGAAATTGGACGCTGCATTAATGAAATACCGCAGCATTCATGCAAAACGGTCATTGAAAATTTCATTAAAAGATCGCGTGCATGCCAGCAAAGCCGCGGCGGCCATCTGCACGATATATTGTTCCATACATAACCTCATTCTGTCTACTTTACGATATAATAAAGTTTCACGATTTTTTTTAAATATCTGTGTTTTATTTAAAACTTAAAAATTGCGTTCTTCTTGGGACACTCTTTACAATTACGCCAAATAAGGCTGTGTTATGCTAAGGATATACTTATAAAAATGAATTTAAAAAATATAAATAAAAAACCAAACAGAAAAACAATCAGTGCGCTTATGTCGTTTAATTTGTACAGGGTTCCCAAAGAAGTAGTAAAGGTTACAATCAGGGGGGATAATTTAAATTTTTTAATGATAAAATTACCGAATGTGACAATGATTGCAAATGGTTAGCAGAGTTTTCAAACGAAAATAAAACAGTTGTTTCCGAATTGGTAGAGTCTGGTGGTGATTTAAGTGATTTAGAAATTATTGAGGAAAACGGGGAATGTGAAGAGTTGATGCAAATAGTTTGTGTGGTAGAGACTGAAAATGAACTGGATGTCGATTGCAAATTAAGCTCAGTGGATTCCTTTTCTTTAAAGTCGGTTATTGAGAGTAACTATTTAAACGATATAGAAGTCTTAGGAAACCAACAGATTATTGTATGAAAATAAGATTAGTTAATGACGTACCGGTATATAGCGGACCTCGTCGACTTTCATATCGCGAGCGATGCGAGGTAAAAGTAAAACTAGAGCAATAATTGCAAGGGGGCATAATACGTCCAAGCCATTCTTCATACGCATCTCCCATTGTGTTGGTGAAAAGAAGAAACCGAGATCTGAGAATGTGCGTCGATTACAGGTCATTAAATAAGATCACGTTGAAAGATAATTACCCTTTGCCTATTATTGAAGACTGTTTGGATTACTTAGGTAATAAAAAGTTTTTTACAACTCTTGACTTGGAAAATAGTTTCCACCAGGTGCCGATTCATGAGATCTCAATTAAGTACACCGCGTTTGTAACTCCGCTAGGACAATTTGAAAATTGTTATATGCCTTTTGGGCTTAAAAATGTAGGAGCCGTTTTTCAGCGTTTTATAAATAAGGTGCTAAGGGAATTTATTGATGCTGGGAAAATAGTTGTGTATCTAGACGATATTAGTATAGCTACTAAAACATATGAGGAACATTTACATATTTTGGCTGAGGTGTTAAGTGCATTAAAAGAGGCTGGGTTAAAATTGAACTTAAGGAAATCCAAATTCGCGTATCGTGAACTGGACTATTTATTTTATCGAGTTAATGAAAATGGTATACGTCCTAATAATGATCACATTAAAACTATCCAGGAGTTCCCAGAGCCAGCAGATCACGACGAGGTAGAAAGATGTTTAGGGTTGTTTTCATTCTTCCGTCGGTTTGTTTTTGATTTCTCTAGAATAGCAAGACCGTTAACAGATTTGAAAAAGAATAAAGTTTTTGCTTGGACAAATGAATGTGAAAAGGCTTTCCTTATTTTAAAACAAAAATTGGTTAGTGGTCCTGTGCTAGCTGTATATAGTCCCCTTCGCGAGACAGAGCTACATACTACAATAGGTATCATAGTTTCGAGCTGGAAACGCTTGCGATTATATATGCCTTAAAGCGGTTTCGAGTATATTTGGAGGGAATTTAATTTACAATCATTAATGATTGCAACTCACTTGCGCTGACTTTGAGTAAAAAACTGATAAACCCGAGAATAGCAAGATGGGCATTAGAGTTGGAAAATTATGACTACACTATTCGACATCGTAGAGGTGAATTAATGTCTTACGTTGATGCATTAAGTCGTGCACCCTTTATTGCTATGATTAATGGAGGTGACGTTGATATGAATATACAGGTTACGCAAACGAGGGACACGAATATACAAGCTATTCGAAGCAAGTTGGAAACAGGAGACTTGGATGATTATGTATTAGACAACGGGTTAGTTTTTAGATTGGGCGCTAGAGGACTAATGCAATTATATGTTCCTGCTGAACTAGAAGAAAACGTCATGCGGTTAACTCTTGGGAAATACGGTCATGTGGGTATTGAAAAATGTATGAAGCAGATAAAAAAATACTATTGGTTTCCAAATATGCGAGATAAGTTGAACAAATTTATACGAAATTGTCTTAAGTGCATTTTTAACTCAGCCCCACACAGAAAAAATGAAAGAAATTTGTATAATATAGACAAAAAACCTATTCCTTTTGACACACTGCATATTGACCACTTCGGCCTTTGCCATCAAAAAAATCAAAGCGAAAGCATATTTTAGTAGTGGTTGATGCGTTTACGAAATTTAAGAGCATTCTCGGAAATTGGTGTCCACATGTCCTTGAAAATCCATTATTTACATCATCATCTGGACTACTTCAGCAAACAATTGGCTACCGAATCTGATGAACAAGGTGAACGCTATCATCAAGTTGCTATGCCATTTGAAATGAGGTAATACTGATTTTTTATTTTTTCAAACTCATTTTAATAAAACAAAAACTTACAGATATAGAGGCAAAAAGTCGCCGAGTGCAATAATTGCGGAAATTTGCTGGTGGAGTAAGCTTGTGTGGCAAGACAAGGATGATCTTGATGATAAAGAATTTTCAGGAGATGCAGAAGGGCCAACAGTGGAGTCACACATTGACATTATGTGTGGTTCAGAAACTGATGATAGCGATGAATGCGATGCCACTAGTCCCGAACAACCACCATCGAAAAAGTATAGGCAATATTTATTAAAATAAATAAAAATAAATAAAATAAAAATAAAAAATTATAAAAATGTTTACTTAATTTTTTTAGTAGTTTATGGCCAGAAGTCTGGAGTTATTGGGGAAAATTTATAAAAAAGGCGATAAATGACACTTTTTTGAATAAAAACAAATATCAATATTCTTGTCAAAATGGGATACCTTCACTTAATTGTAAATAAAAGCAGAACGCGTTAATCGATTTCTATGATCTATGTCGCATTTTGTTTATAGGTTATGTGACTTTACATGAAATTAATAACACTTGATCCTTTTTTCCGTTTTGGATTTTTTATGAATTTAAAAAAAAAAAATTTTTAATTTTTAGGCAAAAAAATATTTTTTTTTCTCCACAAATTTATTTTTACCGGCAAAACTGTTAATTATAAAGAAAAACGTTATATGAACGGATTAAAGAAATTGTAATTCTAAATTTTGAGTTTGTTTTAGCAAAATCGGACAAGTGGTTCTCGAGTTATGTTAAACTACGTTTTTGCCAAAATGTTACAACTAAGCGAAAAAACATCAAGATAAGGAAAAAATTTAAAAGGTCATAAAAAAAAACTGACACATACGAACGACAAACCCTTTGAGGGTTTTACTATACTGACCTTGTACCCTCACCCTGACTTGGAATTTCTCACCCCCAGACAATAATCCCAAAAATGTTCCATAGTGTTATTAGTAATTTTGTAAAGTAGAATCAATCATTTATTTAGTGAATGCACTAGATAATTAATACCATTAATCAAATTTATTAAAAAATTATCAATTTTCGAAAGGGGGACCGGACATACAGTTATAACCTATGCACCAAATTTCAACTTTACAGCTCCAGCGGTTTTGGCAGGACGTCAAATGTGAAAATTTTTCCCTTTTCTGACCCCCCCCCCCCCCCCCCCCCCCCGTTGGATTTAAACTTCCTAGGTCCAACGGTTTGTGCAGGCTGTTAGGGGGACACTTTCTTGATGAGCATATTTCATATTTCAAATTATAGGGTTTGGGCAGGCCGTGAAAGGGGAGTTTTCTCCATTTTGCGCTTCCCCGAAGTAGTTTCTAAGAAACTCGTCTTAGCGAATGTCTACGCCGCAGGGGGAACCAACATACAAATTTTCAGCGTCCTACCTCCAGCGGTTTGGGCTAGGCGATGTTAAATGAAATAAATATTTACACATTTCCCCATTTGCACATGTGCACATTTGCATATTTGCACATTCACATTACCATCAAACCATCGATCCATCAATCCATAAAACCATCAAACAATCAATCAAATTTTCACTTTTGTAAATTTTCACACTTGCACTTTTGTAAATTTGCACATTTGCAAATTCGCACACTTTCAGATTTGCAAATTTACATTGAATGAGGAATCTATGTACCAAATTTTAACTTCGCAGCTCCAGCGGTTTTGGCAGGCCGTCAAAGGGGAGAATTTTCCGCTTTTTTGCCCCTCCTCTTTGGATTTTCCAAAAGTCACGTCATAGCTGTTATCTACACTCGAGAAGGAACCTACATACCAAATTTCAACTTTCTAGTTTCAGCATTTGAAAAAACAAGACAATAACAAAATTACATTCAGAAAAATGTATGAATTTTTTCTTAAAATTAATAAAAATGGTTTAAAATAATCCAAATTTATTTGATTTTAGTATGCGAAAAACTTTCATCAACTTAAAAATAGGGACCCATTTTCTTTTCTTTTTTTAGGATAAATATTAATTTATTGTTAGTAAAAATTCTTAAATGTTAAGAATTTATAAACAAAAAAATAAGGAAATTTAAAATTGTATAAGAATACAAAAATAAATATGAAACTTCTTTATATTTATTTCAAACATTTTAACTTATTTAAACCAAGTATGTTAACTTCTCAAATTTAAGGAAATCTTTTTACCTAAAAAGGTTTAGAATATATTTAACCTATACAATTCTCATTTGGTTTATAGTTTATATTGCATAACTAATTTAGTTTAGACCATTATCATTTAAGTAATAAATTTCAAATCGAAAATATTTGTATGTATTAACGAAAATAATGTTCTAATTGTTTTCGTTAATATTCATATACAAAAAAATAAATTGATTACTTAGATTTTATGATGCAAACTAAAATACTTATATATCTAAAAGTTAGAAATTAATGAGAATTACAAATTAATAAATACTTACAAGCGAAATTTGTGTGTGTATTTTGAATGCACATAACATGAAACTAATTCATTAACTAAAAATAAAGTTTATTCAGCATTACCACGAGTTCAAAAGTACTACAATTTAAGAAAAATTTACTCGTTTACAAATAATTTTTACTGAATTTAAAAACAAATTTATACTAAATTTAAGTAAACAATATACTAAAATTTAATAAGAAATTTACTTACTTTAAGAAAAAAATTTACTTAATTTAAGTAAAGTATTCGTAGTTTGTTTTTAAGAAAAGGGTATACTTGACTTAAGTTAAAATTTCTTTGGAGCCAAATCATTCCCAAATTTAGTAAAATTACTTAATATTTGGTAAATATTTTTCTGAATGTTAATATAACAACTCCAAGAACGTAGGGTGTACTGTTTTTTCATTTCATTTAAAAAAAAAAAAAATCAATTGACTATTTCTGAAATAGAATTGACCATTTCTGAAATACAATTGACTATTTCTAAAATGCAATTGACAATTTCTGAAATACAATTGACTATTTCTGAAATACAATTGACTATTTTTGAAATACAATTGACTATTCTGAAATACAATTGTCTATTTCTTAAATACAATTGACTATTCTGAAATACAATTGACTATTTCTGAAATACAATTGACTATTTTGAAATACAATTGATTATTTCTGAAATAAAATTGACTTAAGTTAAAATTTCTTTGGAGCCAAATCATTCCCAAATTTAGTAAAATTACTTAATGTTTGGTAAATATTTTTCTGAATGTTAATATAACAACTCCAATAACGTAGGGTGTACTGTTTTTTCATTTCATTTAAAAAAAAAAAATCAATTGACTATTTCTGAAATAGAATTGACCATTTCTGAAATACAATTGACTATTTCTAAAATGCAATTGACAATTTCTGAAATACAATTGACTATTTCTGAAATACAATTGACTATTTTTGAAATACAATTGACTATTCTGAAATACAATTGTCTATTTCTTAAATACAATTGACTATTCTGAAATACAAATGACTATTTCTGAAATACAATTGACTATTTTGAAATACAATTGATTATTTCTGAAATAAAATTGACTATTCTGAAATACAATTGACTATTTTGAAATACGTTTGATTATTTCTGAAATACAATTGACTATTCTGAAATACAATTGTCAATTTCTGAAATACAATTGACTATTTCTGATATACAATTGACTATTTCTGAAATACAATTGACCATTTCTAAAATGCAATTGACAATTTCTGAAATACAATTGACTATTTCTGAAATACAATTGACTATTTATGAAATACAATTGATTATTTCTGAAATACAATTGACTATTCTGAAATATAATTGACAATTTCTGAAATACAATTGACTATTTCTGAAATACAATTGGAAAAGGTGTAGTTTTCATGTATATTATATTGTTGGATCTAATCTGATACAATTCGATCTGACTTTTTTCGGATAAATTTGGATATTACTTTATCCCTAAATATATTGTTGTGTCTAATTTGATTTGCCATTTTTCGGATCAATTCAGATCCTTCTAGATCCCCAAATATATTTCTTGGTCTAATTTTGATCTGCCATTTTTCGGATCAAATAATATATTAAGGAAAATAAAATAGGATATGATTAAATATTGTGCTAGATTATTTTTTTTACTCGGGCAAACCTACTTTTTGCCAATTAATTTCAAACCATACGAAATAACTGAAAAAATCGTTATTCTTAAAATAGCGTTAACGAAATAATAGAAAATAGCGTTACCCTTACCGATAACCGCATTTGTTTCTGTTTCTATCCATGGTTACTAGTAAGGTATGTTTAACTACTTATTTTTGGCAGTTAAAATCTATTTTTGGTTTTGTTATTTAAAGTGTTTTCAAATTGTTATCAACAATCAATTCAAATTAAAAGCAAATAAAAAATTAATGAAACAAAAATTTCAAACATTATAAAACATATTTTATTTAGTTAAATATTTCTAGTTTTTAATGATTTTAATTGAAATATCTTGTTAATTATAAAAACTTTTGTGTATACATGTAACCACTGGAACCAAAATAAAGTCCCTTTTTAATGAAGGCTTAGCGATCTTAGCCACAACATCATCAAAACGGTATAATCTTCATAAAAAAATTTCTAATGCAGATCGGGGCATTGGTATAATCGCCTTTTCAAAAGCATGTGCTTTAGCGTTTTTTTTTTTTTTTACTCCCAAATCTATAAGGTGCATAGGGTCAAGTGAAAATTGGGATATCCTTCTAATTCCAATATTTTCTAGTTGCATTTGCATGTCCTTATTAATTGGTTGGTGAAATTCTTTATACTTCCTAGAACGAAAGTCTTTATTTGTTCTCTTTTTATTCGCATTTTGAGCATCCATTGAGTATGTATGATCCTTTATGACGCATACCAACGTCTTCGCTGGAGCATTACAAATAAATATTTTTTCTAAAAATTTTTTTAAAAGCTGGCAATTTCTAAACCTATTTTTTACCTTTTTGAAGCATTTAAAACAAAATTACAGCCTTTATTGTAAATTCATAAACAATTTTTATTTAAAACTTATTTATTACATTGACTGAGATCTAATATACGAGGGCAGATCAATAAGTCCGTGACTTTTCGAACTTCCCTCGTAGTTATATGAAATGCAACAGTCCTCCCATCAAGTCCCACCTGTCAATAGACAACTGTTAAATTTTTATCAATAATTTCATCGTTGGAGCTAAATCTTTTTCCACTGAGTCATTTTTTAGGTTTGAAAATAGGAAATATTTACTGGGGGCTAAGTCCGGAGAATAAGGCGAATGAGGTAGCAATTCGTAGCCTACTTCATGGATTTTAGCCATGGAAACTAAGCTGTCACACGATTCCGTTGGATCAATAAGTCCGTGATTTTTCGAACTTCCCTTGTAGTTATATGAAATGCAATAGTCCTCCCATAAAATAGGTATTTGTTTGATCAATAATTTCATCGTTGGAGCTAAATATCTTTCCACTGAGTCATTTTTTAGGTTTGAAAATAGTCACTGGGAGCTAAGTCCGGAGAATAAGGGGAATGAGGTAGCAATTCGAAGCCTACTTCATGAATTTTAGCCATGGAAACTAAGCTGTCACACGTTTCCGTTGGTGGTCGATTGTGAGCAAACGCGGCAGCCATCTTGCGGAAAGCTTTCTCATACCCAAGTGACCGTTCAAAATTGAAACCACTGAGCCATGTGAGATGCCTATGTCTTCCACAATCTATCGCACATTCAATCTCCGACCGGCCAACACCATATCGTGAATTTTTTCAATTGCTTTGGGTGTAGAAACATTAACTGGGCGTCCAGAACGTTCGGCATCTTCCGTGCTTGTAAGGCCACAAAGGAATTCAGTAAACCACTTTTTTACCATTGAAATCGATGGTGCAGAGTATGGTCCATAGTATTTATTAAGCTTTTCCTTGGTTTGATTGACGGTTTTTCGCAAAAAAATAATGTTTAATGAGCACTCGAAATTCACTTTTTTGCATTTTTAAAAAAAGCCACGAAGTTGTATGACCTTTTAACAGCTGTTAAACGCAAAGTAATGACGGATTTCAAAAATCCCCACTTAGATAATAGGTCTGTACGAGGTAATTTTGGTTAAAGTCTGGTAAAATGAGAGTAAGCAAAAAATTCTCTCACAAAACCATGAAAATGTCTAAAATACTGCGAACGCACAAAACCACATTTCATACCTAAAAATAGTTTAATTAATAAATATATTTGAAATGGCAAATTTCTACTTACATTTTCAAATCTATTTTTCATTATTAAGAAGGAAAAGTTCTTTATAATAAGTTTTTAGTTAACTTTAATTTTTTTCAAAAATGCAAAACAGGTAATTTATTAGCAACAGCTGATGATTTGACAATTTTACCATTTTACCCAAACAAAAAGTACGGGTAAGTTCTGGTAAAATGAGAAACACAATTACTCTCTCATGAACGCTCTCATTTACCCAATTTTCGTTACAAGAAACGCTTTTTGGTAAGATTATGATCCCGCGGGCACCCGCGGTAACGTACGTCGAACACACCTAATGTCTACAGATGAGGAACAATCGTACCAAATTTCAACTTCCTAGCTCCAGAGATTTCTTCGGGCTATTATGGGGCGACTTTCCACTTTTTACCACTTCCAGTAAGAATTTTTAAAAATCCCGACTGAGTTGATGTCTACGCAGGAGGAGGAATCTATGTACCAAATTTAATTTTTTTAGCTCCAGCGGCGTCAAGGGGGATAAGGTCCGCTCCCCCCCCCCCGTAAGATTTTCAAAAAGTCCCGTCTATGCTAATGTTTACAACGGAGGAGCCACCTTCACAGCAAATTTGAACATCCTAGTTCTAGCGGTTTGAGGGACTTTGTGACCTTTTAACCCCCATTTTCAGCACATGCCTTGATAAAATTCTAAAATATATATGTATGAAATGTATTTTTAGGCTGGTTTGCGATCATGAGTAAATAAGAGATACTTACAATTATCACTTTTAAAATGTTGACGAGGATCGTAGCAGACTAGACAATGCATTCCATTCGACTAGTGTCTAAATAACTTTTTTTGTGTATTCTCCATACTAATAAAATACTTAATAAAAAAATTTTCATTTATACATATAAGTTTTAAAAAGATCGACTATAATATAAAAACTTCAATATTCCAAAATATATTTTATCAGTCAGTTAGCCCATGCTCCAGGAAACACATGCATATGTTGAATTTCCGGTTTCTATCCAATGGAGTTTGGGCAGGCCTTCAAGGGTGAGACTTTTCCCCTTATTGCACTCCCCGTAGGAGTTTTCGATAATTCCATCTTAGCGGATGTGTACACCAGCTTGGGGGGGGCAACGTTATTCCTTCGCTTTATTGTATTTGACAGAAGCTAAGTTGAAGACAATTTTTTCGTACAGTGCCTACCTAAGAAAGTTGTTACAAGACGCCGTGATAAATTGTATACAAATTTTCAACAGGACTGGAGATAAAACATTTCAAAACATTTGTATAATAATTGCCTTGCCCTATCACACCTACAATACTTTTCTCAGATAGCTTAAAATTTTCTTAATAACAGAAGCCGAAGTAAGGCAGTTTGAAAATTTTTATTATATGGAAGGTGCTACTAGTATTGTATAGTAGGTGCCCCTTCCACTTCTTTCTTTAGTGCAAAGTCTAAAAACATTTTTATAAAACGCTGTGTAAAAATGTTCCCAAATATGTGTTACATGAGCCATGCAATGCAATTAAAGTTTTGAGTTGCATGTAAGTTACCAACCCTCTATTTCATTCCGTGCCGTATTTAACCTTTTAAGGAATTGTTTTTCCTGTCCCGTTTTTCCAATCCGCCGAGTTTCTTGGCGGTGCCCTCCCGCCTTAATTCGCACACTTTTGAGTCAATGCTTAAAACTATTGTACATATTTTTAGAGCCAAATTTTAGCTAATTAGGTTTAACTTGGTGTGAAGAAAATCGATATAAAACATTGAGTATTAATTATTCTGCCCACAATAGGCTAGAAGCCTTAAATTGTTGTTAAAATATTCGGGCCAAGTTTTGCTCACATAGGTTGATTAGAATCCGTGGTGAAGTATTTCAAAATCTTGAGTTGTATGGGTTGTGCCACGCCTTCTCTTCCATTTCTGTCCATATTTGACACATTGTTTAAAGAATTGCTATAATATGTCGTTCACAATTTTATTCGAAAATGTTCAACATGGGTAGAAAAATATCGCGTTTAAAAATGAAGTTTGTGTGGAATGTGCTACCCCACATTTTTCTAATCTCTCCCACATTTTGGACAGTGCTTACAAATTTTGTTTAAAACGCAGGGATAACCTTGGCTCAAAAAGCCCTTGGTCCTATCGCGCCCACTGATTCTACGATTCCCACATTTGGTGAGGAGTTAGAAAACATTACTCCAAAATGTTGGTAAGAAGTTTGTTCAAATATGCCGATAAAAATACAATTTGCAGCTGCAGGAAATCAATATAAAAACTTAAATTATATGAGAGATGCAACACCCCTTTATCCAATCGTGATTTAGTATGGCCTGTAGTTCATTCCTGAGGTAGGTACAATATTTATTTATTTATTTATTTATTTAATCAATGCAGCACAACAAGAACTTGTCTTATCAAATAGTACTGGGGAGATAATTGCATAATTTGATTTTTGTTAGAAAATAAAATAATACTTAAATTTATAATTTTAAAGAATAAGTTAATTAAAATAGATGTGAAGTGGAAAAATGGGCAAAAATGCACTTTGTCGGGCGTTGCTAAAAAAAAAATACGACCCCTCAGGAAAAAAAAAATTGTTCTATCTTCCATTTTTCGGCCCGGGGCCTGTGAGGCCCCCCAGGCCCAAAAACTGGTACGCGTAGTAACATATAAGTGTGGGTACTCATGCATTTTGTTTCACGATCCATGGTATGTGGCTCCCTCTAGATCCATTAAAGACCCCCTTTGGGTCCTGAAAAAATGTACTTTTAAAAAATATTTTTTTTTATCTTCCATTTTTAGAGCCGGGGCCTATGAGGCCCCCAGAGCTCAAAAAAAAATTTAAATGTTTCAAAAAATCGCGCGATTTTAAAAATGGGGACGATTTTGCGCAATTTTTTCGGAAAATTTTAAATATTATTGGGAAGTCAGTCTCTTCTTTAATTTTTTTGTATATGGAGCCCAGGAAGTATTGAATGGATGAAAAAGCGCCGCAGGGAAAATTTTTTTGGAAAAAATCGCTTGATTATTTTTCTGATGTAAAAGCGCCTCAGGGATAAATCGCGCGATTTTTTCGGAAAATTTTGAATTTTTGGAGAAAATGTCCCAAAGGTAAGTAATACCGCTCAAAGTCAAAATTAAAAAAAAAAAAATACCTAATGTAATTCCTACAAATATATATGTGAACATTTTGATTTTTAACTTTTTTTAAATAATTTTTTAAAGTCTTACAAGAAGTCAAAGATGTCAAAAAGTTTAATCAAAAATGTTTTACAAGAAAATTGTTTTAAAAAAGGGAAAAATGGTTATTATGCAATCATTTTTACAATAACGCACATATGTTAATCAATAATAATCATTCATCATTATTAATACTACTTTATTTATTTCCAAAAAAATACTAACAAACTTTTAAATCAGGTACTTTTTTGAAATAAAAATAAAAAAAAATTACCCATCCTACTCCTACGAGTTTTCTTCTTTACGTTTCCTTATTTAAGGTTGCTACAAATGTTGAAAATCACTAAATATTTCAAAATTGTTGGTAATAAGTTTTGAGGCACCAATCCATATATCAACCAATCCATATTACATTCAACGAAACTTTCCTTATTACTTACAGAATGATTGGCTAAAGTCGTGTCTTCAATATCAGTTTCTATTGATATATTTTTAGTGGGTTGTCCATCTGCTGTTCATTTTCTTATGTTCTTTATTAAAATATTCTTCTTTCAGGCTCCTGTTTGCAATTAATTCATAACAAATCCTATAACTTTGAAAAGTTCTTTCAAATACGCACAATTGATTTGCCAACTCTTTGATGGTCTCTTACTTTTCTCTTATCAACATTCATCATATTATCCAGTAATTGGATAATATGATGTTTTTTTAGCTCCTTTTCCCCGTTTTTAATTCTTAATACAATATTTTAGCTTTCTGTCCTGTCTGTCCTTTCTGTCCTGTCAGTGCTGTCCGTCCTGTCTGCCCTGTCTCTCCTCTCTCATGTCTCTCCTGTCTTGCCCGTCTTGTCTGTCCTCTCTTGCCCGTCTTGTCTGACCTCTCTGTCTTGTCTGTTTTGTCTGTTCTGTCTGTTCTGTCTGTTCTGTCTGTTCTGTCTGTTCTGTCTGTTCTGTCTGTTCTGTCTGTTCTGTCTGTTCTGTCTGTTCTATCTGTCCTGTCTGTCCTGTCTGTCCTGCCTGTCCTGCCTGTCCTGTCTGTTCTGTCTGTTCTATCTGTCCTGTCTGTCCTGTCTGTCCTGCCTGTCCTGCCTGTCCTGTCTTTTCTGTCTGTTCTGTCTGTCCTGCCTGTCCTGTCTGTCCTGTCTGGCGTGCCTGTTCTGTCCGTCCTGTCTGTCTTGTCTGTCCTGTCTGTCCTGTCTGTAAGGACAGGACAGACAAGACAGACAGGACAGACAAGACAGACAAGACAGACAAGACAGACAAGACAGACAAGACAGACAAGACAGACAAGACAGACAGGACAGACAGGACAGACAGGACAGACAGGACAGACAGGACAGACAGGACAGACAGGACAGACAGGACAGACAGGACAGACAGGACAGACAGGACAGACAGGACAGACAGGACAGACAGGACAGACAGGACAGACAAGACAGGCAAGACAGGCAAGACAGGCAAGACAGACAAGACAGACAAGACAGACAAGACAGACAAGACAGACAAGACAGACAAGACAGACAAGACAGACAAGACAGACAAGACAGACAAGACAGACAAGACAGACAAGACAGACAAGACAGACAGGACAGACAGGACAGACAGGACAGACAGGACAGACAGGACAGACAGGACAGACAGGACAGACAGGACAGACAGGACAGACAGGACAGACAGGACAGACAGGACAGACAGGACAGACAGGACAGACAAGACAGACAAGACAGGCAAGACAGACAAGACAGACAAGACAGACAAGACAGACAAGACAGACAAGACAGACAAGACAGACAAGACAGACAAGACAGACAAGACAGACAAGACAGACAAGACAGACAAGACAGACAGGACAGACAGGACAGACAGGACAGACAGGACAGACAGGACAGACAGGACAGACAGGACAGACAGGACAGACAGGACAGACAGGACAGACAGGACAGACAGGACAGACAGGACAGACAGGACAGACAGGACAGACTGGACAGACAGGACAGACAGGACAGACAGGACAGACAGACAGGACAGACAGGACAGACAGGACAGACAGGACAGACAGGACAGACAGGACAGACAGGACTGACAGGACAGACAGGACAGACAGGACAGACAGGACAGACAGGACAGACAGGACAGACAGGACAGACAGGACAGACAGGACAGACAGGACAGACAGGACAGACAGGACAGACAGGACAGACAGGAGAGACAGGACAGACAGGAGAGACAGGACAGACAGGAGAGACAGGACAGACAGGAGAGACAGGACAGACAGGAGAGACAGGACAGACAGGAGAGACAGGACAGACAGGAGAGACAGGACAGACAGGACAGACAGGACAGACAAGACAGACAAGACAGACAAGACAGACAAGACAGACAAGACAGACAAGACAGACAAGACAGACAAGACAGACAAGACAGACAAGACAGACAAGACAGACAAGACAGACAAGACAGACAAGACAGACAAGACAGACAAGACAGACAAGACAGACAAGACAGACAAGACAGACAAGACAGACAAGACAGACAAGACAGACAAGACAGACAAGACAGACAAGACAGACAAGACAGACAAGACAGACAAGACAGACAAGACAGACAAGACAGACAAGACAGACAAGACAGACAAGACAGACAAGACAGACAAGACAGACAAGACAGACAAGACAGACAAGACAGACAAGACAGACAAGACAGACAAGACAGACAAGACAGACAAGACAGACAAGACAGACAAGACAGACAAGACAGACAAGACAGACAAGACAGACAAGACAGACAAGACAGACAAGACAGACAAGACAGACAAGACAGACAAGACAGACAAGACAGACAAGACAGACAAGACAGACAAGACAGACAAGACAGACAAGACAGACAAGACAGACAAGACAGACAAGACAGACAAGACAGACAAGACAGACAAGACAGACAAGACAGACAAGACAGACAAGACAGACAAGACAGACAAGACAGACAAGACAGACAAGACAGACAAGACAGACAAGACAGACAAGACAGACAAGACAGACAAGACAGACAAGACAGACAAGACAGACAAGACAGACAAGACAGACAAGACAGACAAGACAGACAAGACAGACAGGACAGACAGGACAGACAGGACAGACAGGACAGACAGGACAGACAGGACAGACAGGACAGACAGGACAGACAGGACAGACAGGACAGACAGGACAGACAGGACAGACAGGACAGACAGGACAGACAGGACAGACAGGACAGACAGGACAGACAGGACAGACAGGACAGACAGGACAGACAGGACAGACAGGACAGACAGGACAGACAGGACAGACAGGACAGACAGGACAGACAGGACAGACAGGACAGACAGGACAGACAGGACAGACAGGACAGACAGGACAGACAGGACAGACAGGACAGACAGGACAGACAGGACAGACAGGACAGACAGGACAGACAGGACAGACAGGACAGACAGGACAGACAGGACAGACAGGACAGACAGACAGGACAGACAGGACAGACAGGACAGACAGGACAGACAGGACAGACAGGACAGACAGGACAGACAGGACAGACAGGACAGACAGGACAGACAGGACAGACAGGACAGACAGGACAGACAGGACAGACAGGACAGACAGGACAGACAGGACAGACAGGACAGACAGGACAGACAGGACAGACAGGACAGACAGGACAGACAGGACAGACAGGACAGACAGGACAGACAGGACAGACAGGACAGACAGGACAGACAGGACAGACAGGACAGACAGGACAGACAGGACAGACAGGACAGACAGGACAGACAGGACAGACAGGACAGACAGGACAGACAAGACAGACAAGACAGACAAGACAGACAAGACAGACAAGACAGACAAGACAGACAAGACAGACAAGACAGACAAGACAGACAAGACAGACAAGACAGACAAGACAGACAAGACAGACAAGACAGACAAGACAGACAAGACAGACAAGACAGACAAGACAGACAAGACAGACAAGACAGACAAGACAGACAAGACAGACAAGACAGACAAGACAGACAAGACAGACAAGACAGACAAGACAGACAAGACAGACAAGACAGACAAGACAGACAAGACAGACAAGACAGACAAGACAGACAAGACAGACAAGACAGACAAGACAGACAAGACAGACAAGACAGACAAGACAGACAAGACAGACAAGACAGACAAGACAGACAAGACAGACAAGACAGACAAGACAGACAAGACAGACAAGACAGACAGGACAGACAGGACAGACAAGACAGACAAGACAGACAAGACAGACAAGACAGACAAGACAGACAAGACAGACAAGACAGACAAGACAGACAAGACAGACAGGACAGACAAGACAGACAAGACAGACAAGACAGACAAGACAGACAAGACAGACAAGACAGACAAGACAGACAAGACAGACAAGACAGACAAGACAGACAAGACAGACAAGACAGACAAGACAGACAAGACAGACAAGACAGACAAGACAGACAAGACAGACAAGACAGACAAGACAGACAAGACAGACAAGACAGACAAGACAGACAAGACAGACAAGACAGACAAGACAGACAAGACAGACAAGACAGACAAGACAGACAAGACAGACAAGACAGACAAGACAGACAAGACAGACAAGACAGACAAGACAGACAAGACAGACAAGACAGACAAGACAGACAAGACAGACAAGACAGACAAGACAGACAAGACAGACAAGACAGACAAGACAGACAAGACAGACAAGACAGACAAGACAGACAAGACAGACAAGACAGACAAGACAGACAAGACAGACAAGACAGACAAGACAGACAAGACAGACAAGACAGACAAGACAGACAAGACAGACAAGACAGACAAGACAGACAAGACAGACAAGACAGACAAGACAGACAAGACAGACAAGACAGACAAGACAGACAAGACAGACAAGACAGACAAGACAGACAAGACAGACAAGACAGACAAGACAGACAAGACAGACAAGACAGACAAGACAGACAAGACAGACAAGACAGACAAGACAGACAAGACAGACAAGACAGACAAGACAGACAAGACAGACAAGACAGACAAGACAGACAAGACAGACAAGACAGACAAGACAGACAAGACAGACAAGACAGACAAGACAGACAAGACAGACAAGACAGACAAGACAGACAAGACAGACAAGACAGACAAGACAGACAAGACAGACAAGACAGACAAGACAGACAAGACAGACAAGACAGACAAGACAGACAAGACAGACAAGACAGACAAGACAGACAAGACAGACAAGACAGACAAGACAGACAAGACAGACAAGACAGACAAGACAGACAAGACAGACAAGACAGACAAGACAGACAAGACAGACAAGACAGACAAGACAGACAAGACAGACAAGACAGACAAGACAGACAAGACAGACAAGACAGACAAGACAGACAAGACAGACAAGACAGACAAGACAGACAAGACAGACAAGACAGACAAGACAGACAAGACAGACAAGACAGACAAGACAGACAAGACAGACAAGACAGACAAGACAGACAAGACAGACAAGACAGACAAGACAGACAAGACAGACAAGACAGACAAGACAGACAAGACAGACAAGACAGACAAGACAGACAAGACAGACAAGACAGACAAGACAGACAAGACAGACAAGACAGACAAGACAGACAAGACAGACAAGACAGACAAGACAGACAAGACAGACAAGACAGACAAGACAGACAAGACAGACAAGACAGACAAGACAGACAAGACAGACAAGACAGACAAGACAGACAAGACAGACAAGACAGACAAGACAGACAAGACAGACAAGACAGACAAGACAGACAAGACAGACAAGACAGACAAGACAGACAAGACAGACAAGACAGACAAGACAGACAAGACAGACAAGACAGACAAGACAGACAAGACAGACAAGACAGACAAGACAGACAAGACAGACAAGACAGACAAGACAGACAAGACAGACAAGACAGACAAGACAGACAAGACAGACAAGACAGACAAGACAGACAAGACAGACAAGACAGACAAGACAGACAAGACAGACAAGACAGACAAGACAGACAAGACAGACAAGACAGACAAGACAGACAAGACAGACAAGACAGACAAGACAGACAAGACAGACAAGACAGACAAGACAGACAAGACAGACAAGACAGACAAGACAGACAAGACAGACAAGACAGACAAGACAGACAAGACAGACAAGACAGACAAGACAGACAAGACAGACAAGACAGACAAGACAGACAAGACAGACAAGACAGACAAGACAGACAAGACAGACAAGACAGACAAGACAGACAAGACAGACAAGACAGACAAGACAGACAAGACAGACAAGACAGACAAGACAGACAAGACAGACAAGACAGACAAGACAGACAAGACAGACAAGACAGACAAGACAGACAAGACAGACAAGACAGACAAGACAGACAAGACAGACAAGACAGACAAGACAGACAAGACAGACAAGACAGACAAGACAGACAAGACAGACAAGACAGACAAGACAGACAAGACAGACAAGACAGACAAGACAGACAAGACAGACAAGACAGACAAGACAGACAAGACAGACAAGACAGACAAGACAGACAAGACAGACAAGACAGACAAGACAGACAAGACAGACAAGACAGACAAGACAGACAAGACAGACAAGACAGACAAGACAGACAAGACAGACAAGACAGACAAGACAGACAAGACAGACAAGACAGACAAGACAGACAAGACAGACAAGACAGACAAGACAGACAAGACAGACAAGACAGACAAGACAGACAAGACAGACAAGACAGACAAGACAGACAAGACAGACAAGACAGACAAGACAGACAAGACAGACAAGACAGACAAGACAGACAAGACAGACAAGACAGACAAGACAGACAAGACAGACAAGACAGACAAGACAGACAAGACAGACAAGACAGACAAGACAGACAAGACAGACAAGACAGACAAGACAGACAAGACAGACAAGACAGACAAGACAGACAAGACAGACAAGACAGACAAGACAGACAAGACAGACAAGACAGACAAGACAGACAAGACAGACAAGACAGACAAGACAGACAAGACAGACAAGACAGACAAGACAGACAAGACAGACAAGACAGACAAGACAGACAAGACAGACAAGACAGACAAGACAGACAAGACAGACAAGACAGACAAGACAGACAAGACAGACAAGACAGACAAGACAGACAAGACAGACAAGACAGACAAGACAGACAAGACAGACAAGACAGACAAGACAGACAAGACAGACAAGACAGACAAGACAGACAAGACAGACAAGACAGACAAGACAGACAAGACAGACAAGACAGACAAGACAGACAAGACAGACAAGACAGACAAGACAGACAAGACAGACAAGACAGACAAGACAGACAAGACAGACAAGACAGACAAGACAGACAAGACAGACAAGACAGACAAGACAGACAAGACAGACAAGACAGACAAGACAGACAAGACAGACAAGACAGACAAGACAGACAAGACAGACAAGACAGACAAGACAGACAAGACAGACAAGACAGACAAGACAGACAAGACAGACAAGACAGACAAGACAGACAAGACAGACAAGACAGACAAGACAGACAAGACAGACAAGACAGACAAGACAGACAAGACAGACAAGACAGACAAGACAGACAAGACAGACAAGACAGACAAGACAGACAAGACAGACAAGACAGACAAGACAGACAAGACAGACAAGACAGACAAGACAGACAAGACAGACAAGACAGACAAGACAGACAAGACAGACAAGACAGACAAGACAGACAAGACAGACAAGACAGACAAGACAGACAAGACAGACAAGACAGACAAGACAGACAAGACAGACAAGACAGACAAGACAGACAAGACAGACAAGACAGACAAGACAGACAAGACAGACAAGACAGACAAGACAGACAAGACAGACAAGACAGACAAGACAGACAAGACAGACAAGACAGACAAGACAGACAAGACAGACAAGACAGACAAGACAGACAAGACAGACAAGACAGACAAGACAGACAAGACAGACAAGACAGACAAGACAGACAAGACAGACCAGACAGACAGACAAGACAGAAAGGACAGGCAGGAGAGAGGACAGAGAGGGCAGACAGGACAGGCAGGACAGACAGGAGAGAGGACAGACAGAACAAATTTAGTAAGCTAAAATATTGTATTGATTATTAAAAACGGGGAAAAGGTGCTAAAAAAAACATGATATTATCCAATTACTGGATAATAAGATGGATGTTGATAGGAGAAAAGTATAAGACCATCGACGAGTTGGCAAATCAATTGTGCGTATTTGAAAGAACTTCTCAAAGTTATAGGAATTATTATGAATTAAATGCAAACAGGAGCCTGAAAGAAAAATATTTTAATAAAGAACATAAGAAAATGAACAGTAGATGGACAACCCACTAAAAATATATCAATAGAAACTGATATTGAAGATACCACTTAAGCCAATCATTCTGTAGGTAATAAGGAAAGTTTAGTTGAATGTAATATGGATTGGTTGATATATGGATTGGTGCCTCAAAACTTATTACCAACAATTTTGAAATATTTAGTGATTTTCAACATTTAATAAGGAAACGAAAAGAAGAAAACTCTTAGGAGTAGGATGGGTTATTTTTTTATTATTTTTTTTTTTATTTCAACAAAGTACCTGTTTTAAAAGTTTGTGAACTCTTTAAAAATAAACAAATATTAATAATATTTATTGTAACAGGAATGATTATTTTTTATGTATATATGTACGTTACTGTAAAAAATTCCATAATAAACATTTTTCTCTTTTTTTAAACAATTTGCTTGTAAAACATTTTCGAGTAAACTTTTTGGCATCTTTGACTTCTTGTAAAACTTTTTGACTTAAAAATATATATATATTTGTAGGAATTACATTTGGTATTTTTTTTTTTTAATTTTGACTGAGCGGTATTACTTAAAGATGATTGAGAGTTCATATTTACATTAATATGGGAATACCTTCAAATATCACGTGTACAAATTTTTTAGGCAAACAAAAAATATAATTTTTGCAAGTGTTACCGCAGTGCGACAGTATGTTGAGGAACCAAGTTGTTATAAAGTTTATAGTCAAGTATTGTGTAAATATATTACTGTAAAATGCTAAAAAACAATTTTGATGATCGGTTTGTCATATTTAGCGGCTGGTTACGGTCCAAAAGTACCTCAAGTTTATTTTTAGCATTTTTTCTGTGTATACATACCCTCAATTGTAGAGTAATCGGAAATCGAATAGCTTGGGCATTCGTTTATCTCTTTTTCTCTTAATTTTGAAGAAGGGTTACGGTCCAAAAGTACCTAAAGTTTATTTTTAGCATTTTTCCTGTATATACCCGCAATTGTAGGGAAAACGGAAATCGAACCGTTTGGACATCCGTTTATCTATTTTATTTTCTTAATTTTTAAGATTTTTTTAAAAATGTGGCAACTCTATTTGTCTTGTCTTCTCATTTGGTTATGTTCAGCAAAAAAAATTGTTTGCTGCTAAATTACAATCGGTTGTGTTTCATTATGTGCCTTTGTTTGGAATTTTAGTTTAGTCTGTTTGTCTGTTTAAGATTACAGTTTACCGTCACATTACGAATCACGATTTGATGATATTGGCTGAAAAATGCATACAGAAGGAGAAGAATGAACAAAAAATGAAATCTTCATGTAACTTAGGCGTTGGACAACCAAGCGGTGGACATTGTGAACATGCTTTGCAAAAGTTGTCGGCATTTTTGTTTATTTCTTATTTGTCTTCTTTTTTTCCTCAGTCCTGTTTGCTTCTCCATGGAATAGTTGGTTTTTGATGAGTATGCGTGCTTAGGTACATCATAGTGTTGCTGTGTAGTCGTCGTATGTAGTTAGTATGGCTGTAGTGTGGTATTTCTTTTTTGTGCTGTATATGGTCCGTCTGTCTCTCCGTATGTCCGTCCATTCAACCATTCGTCTGCATGTAAAGGAATTAAATTTGATTCTTATTAAAAAGTCGTTGTGGCAAATTAAATTTAAAAATCCTGTTTACTTTGCATGTGCTTCTGGGCATGAGAACTTTGTTAAGGGTGTTGCATGTTTCAACAACTCCCTGCGTCAGTCAACAACTGTATAGGACACGTTCTCGTTTCAATACAGTAGGTTGGATTCGATGTTTGATCATCATCTTCTTCTTCATCTTCTTAATTTTTTTCTTTCATTATACTTTTTATGTGTGTTTGTTTTCTGTGCAATTTTAAAGATTATTTTGATTTTGTATTCGGTTTCTTTAAGTCAAAACTACACGAATTCACGTACATACTTACAACATGAACATTCATCATGAAATGAAATCTAGAAAATTGTTCTGAATCCCTATATATATTTTTCTATGTGTGTATGTTTGTCTATATGTGAATAAATATTTTGTATGTAATTAGGTACAAAATCGGATTTAGGGCTGTTCTTAGGGGGGAGGGGGGGGGCTCTGAAAATGTACAAAAATATAATAGTTATGTTACCTTAATACTCTAATAATTCTACTCTATATTAAAATCAAGAACCCTATAAACCAGGATGAACAAACTACCAAATTTTTAGCCACCCATGATGCCAAATGCTGCATCATGGGTGGCTAAAAATGTGGTAGTTTGTTCATCCTGGTTTATAGAGTCCTTGTTAAAATCAGATCCAAATAGTTAAGCGCGATGGATTTTGGCCTCCGCACTTTTTCATCACGTACCTGTTTTAAGCAATTTTGCGATTCCTTATTCAAATTTTTTTTTAAACATATACCACTTTTTAGCAAATCGTAAACGTTAAAACCACTTACTTTTTGAAGAGTCCATCAACTTGCTTTTGAAAAACAAAATAAAACTTAACTTTAGGTAATTTGTACCTGTCGATATCAGAAATGTTATTAAATTTTCTGTGTCTTCTTTACTTTACAAAAAATCCGTACTAAATTTCATCGAAATAGAATGTAGCATGCCAATAATTTTAAGAGCTAATTTGGGCCTGTGTGCTACATTTTATTCAAACATAGGTCGATTCTAACCAAGTCTTTGTCCTTAGGCCGATTTGTGGCAGTCTACCATATTTCATCAAAATATATAAATATTTGCGACCTGTAACTTGCGAACAAAAATACATGGACAGACGAACGGACATTGCTAAATCGACTTAAAAACTGACAACGAGTCATTCAGTAAACCAAAAGGTGGTTCTTGGTCCAATATTTTTTGTTGTTGCAATCATTAGTAAACCACCTTTTTTATATTCAAATACCCACAACCTTTGTGTGTGTGTCTTCCAATAAAACGGTGACCCGTTGTTACCTTCACCCTATCCAAAATATCCCTCATGGATAGCAATAGTTGCGCCCTGGTGTGCCTAGAATCAAAAGCGGGCTAGATATGTCTGTAATCCACAAGTCCTTCCGTTAGCACATATGAGATTAGTCGCCCTCTCTGAGTAAAGCCGCTTACCCAACTTACAAGTTGCCAAGGAAATATCAACACTTCCGAATTTGGTTCTCTCACAAGTTATCAGCTCTACGATTCCCCGATATTTCTTCGTGCCGCTGGGGTTGGTCATATACCAAATTTGATTTAAGAATTCGCTTCAGTTATTGACAGTCACCATAATCAGAGACGATCACCGCAAGGACTTAAACACAGCTAGACTTTTAAAGTAGGACAGAACATTGCGCCCAAGCCCAGTGGTAACCTCCCCTATCACCTTAGCCGGAAACACGCTGCAGTGATCTGACAATTTTCGAACCAGGTATCCGGAATAGACCCCTAAGCCTCACCGGTACTCCACCTGTTTAGGAGTCTTTGGACCGTAAAGAGGAGCCATGCGCAGAAATCGAAGTCACATTATCCATATTCGGCGGAAAATCACAATTTACCAATATTATACTGTGGCAATGGCCCTTATAGCCACATTGTCCGCTACCTGCTTCCCCAGTATATCTAAGGGAAGAAGATGCAGTACGTATAATATTAAGTGTACCCGTTGGTGTAGTATGTAGTGTCACCTGATGCTTACAGGTTCCATTCTCTGTACTTCCTGCAAAAATTTATTATATGTCACGATATACAGTGGAGGCCACTAAACAATGACCCCATATCCATCGGACGATTCTGATACACTGCCCCTCAGAACTTTCGATGGGACCTTTTCAAGAGTACAGAGCAATTGCCGTCGTTTTCGTCATTTCTTATACATTGTGTTTGAAAATTAGCATCTTGTCGAGATATACACCAAAATACAGGCAGAAAAACGGGATCGTTATGCATCCTGTGAAAGATAACAAGGTGCGTTTTGTTAGGATTGATCCCAAGATGGAAGAATGCTTCTACTTCATCACTATCGCCACGTCATAAGCGTAGATCACAATATCCATACCACCACCTCCCAAGGTAAAAGGGAGAGGAGAAGATTAAGTCTAAGTTTCCACAGCAGTGAAACGTGGAAATTGGTTCATACGTAGAAATTGGTTCATACGAGTACTACCCAAATCTGCCCTTATGCGACAGTAACATTCGGATCAGTGTAATGACAGCTTGAACCAAGCCCAAGATTTGTAATGTCATGTCAAAGAAGGCTATCGAGACGTACTTCTTCATCTAGAATGTCATTTCGATGGTACCTACGATCTCGTGCAGAGCAGTATACGTTGACCTTCCCTTACTATATGCACGACATCAGCTTGGGGTCAATGGTTTCCGGCAAGTAAGGTTTAATTATTAGGTGCTAGACCTTGTTTTGTACTATCCTCACAATGCCAAATATGTAACTTTCAAAGTAGTACTCTTCAATTCAATTCAATTCATTTATTTATAATTAAAAAAAAAACACAAAGTAATGGGTGGTCATTACCCTCTCGCTTACAAACAATAAAAAAATAATGAGTATCCATTACTTTTTGGTCATCGCGAACATAATTAATTAAGCAAGTAAATAGCCTGGTTAGTAGTTAATACAATGTTTTTGCTGGCAGTTGTGTTGTGTATTTAAGAAAGATACAAAAACACAAGATAACATTATCTATTCTTATTTAACTCATTAAATTTGTTATACAGATATACAGATATTTATTTTTATATTGGATTTCTTTATTATTATCAATTAAATTGACAAATAGTTCAAATCAAATTTGTTGACATTTTTCAATTTCTACCGAAATTCGCCGTTAACATTAAATTTTCAAACAAAAAATATTAGAGAATCACTCTTTTAGTAAAATAAACCACATTAATCGTCAGTTAACAATACCCAGCAAAAACAGACATTACCAAGTAATTAAGGGAGTAAGTAGCTCACAAAGAATTTCACTTGTTACCAGGCTATTTACTCGCTTAATTACTTTTGTTCACGATGTCCCAAAATTCATGGGTAGTCATTACGCTTAAGTTTACAAAAGTAAGAATAATGAGTTACCAGCATGGTTACTCATAGAGAAGAAATAAGTGGTTACTAACAATAGTAAAGTAAGTAGTTACTCCAATTTAAACTTTCTCAAGTCAAATTTTCTTCCTTAAAGAAATCGAAAAAAATCATTTGTATTCGAAATTATAAAATAGATATTTAAAATATCTACTTTTTGCAATAAAAAATTTAAGTTTATATAGGTTCAATGCTATTTCACATTAGAAACCTTTTAGAATCTTAAATTTTTTGCAAAATCACCTTTTACTGCAGACAATTTTCTTTGTTGTTGGAAGTTTTTCCAAAAAAAATAATCAGTAAATATTACAAAAACAGAAATACGAATTCCGCACTTATTTCAGTAAATACCAGTAAATCATTATTTTGCATGTGCATATAAATACTTCTTCTTATTTTGTATTTTAAAGTGACACAAAAGGTAACGACCTATCATTTCAGAGTAATCTATACAGTAATGACCTTTCATTACCATGTTTTTGCTGGGTACCGACAAAATCGTTAAGAAAGTTAGAGAATTGCATTACAGGAATTTTCATAAAAAATCTTTTAGAAGGTTGGAAAATTTTACATATACAATTTTTTGAACTTTTCTTGGAAAATGTGTTTCAAAAACTGTAAGATTTAAAAAAAAAATTTCTGTAAAAAATAAATCATATTGTTCCCACTAAGGCCCGTACAAGCTCACGTATTAACTTTAGTGCTACTCAGAGTTCCGATTCATTTTATTTAGATCATCATTTAAAGTAAAAATTGTCGTGCTATGCGGGCCTCTGGTACTTATACTTCAATTTATCTACTTAGGCTTAATAAAGTTTTCTGATGAAGGGCATGTAGTAAAGTGGATTTACTTCATGTTATCTAAAGGGATGTGGATCGCTGAAAGTCAGAGTGCACAAAGGTCACAGTTGAGGCTAATAAAGGATGCGCCAAGGTGATGTATCACCCTCCGAAGCTTAATGTTTGCACATTCACGCTTATGCGGATGTGTGCGCTTTGGTGGCGGAAGGGGCTTCTAGAACATTTTGTGAGAAAATGCTAACTGCTATAAAGCTGATAGATGACTGATGCCATTCAGTTAGCCCTAACCTTCAAAAGACACGTGTATAAATTTGACAGCTGTCGGATCATTAGTTTGTGAATTATATCATTTTGAGTGAAGCAACTTTTGTTATTGTGAAACAAAATTGGATAAAAAGGAATTTCGTGTTTATAAAATATCGCTCTTTGAAGGGGAAAAATACAGTTGAAGCAAAAACTTGGCTTGATGACGAGTTTCCGGACCTGCCCCAGGAAAATCAACCATTAATGATTGGTATGCTAAGTTTAGACGTGGTGAAATGAGCACTGAAGACGGTGAACGCATGGACGCCCAAAAGTCGTTGTTACGGACGAAAACATCAAAAAATCCACAAAATGATTTCGAATGGCCGTAAATTGAAATTAAATGAAATAGCAGGTACTTTAAAGATATCAACTGAATATGTACATCATATCTTTCACGAATATTTGCTCACTTTTGACCAAAAACAAGTCAGTGAAAAAGAAGGCGAAAATCCATGAATTGGGCTTCGAATTGCTTCCGCATCCACCGTATTCTCCAGATCTGGTCCCCAGCGACTGTTTCCTGTTCTCAGATCTCAAAAAAATGCTCGCTGGGAAGAAATTTTCGTCGAATGAAAAGGTGATCGCCGAAACTGAGGCCTATTTTAAAGCAAAGCACAAATCGTAGGCCGGGGACTTTTCAATTGACCTGTTACCCATTGTTCGAAACATAGGTGGATCATACTTCTCTATATATGGCATAAATTCAGATAGCAAACTGATGTGGATATATTGTGCAGTTATCATCGTGGTACAATTCATCGTGGGTGATCATTCTGATACTTTTTACACTGATGGATTTAGTACCGTCAACGTTTTGTAACAATTTGTTATTTGAAAGATGGAAACATGTTCTCATTTCAGAATGAGATTTTTGCAATTTCGTTTGTGGATATCCGAAAATGGGTGCCCTCATAGTACTTGTGTCTTCGATTTCTTATTCCAAGATTGTTCAAAAGTATAGGAAAAGATTTAATGAACTCTATATGGGGAACGGGGCCCATCTTTTATAGATTCTGGGTCATAGAGGTATTTTCAGCAGTGAAATTACTGATTCGTTGGCAAATATTGCATCCAGAACCATTGGTCGACTAATAAATGAAATCTATTTTCATAGGAAAATCATCAAAAAGTTATCTGCAAGAATTTTGCAAGAAATCTACTCAGTTTGAGTAGAGTTGATTGCCATAGACTTACTGCTCTGATAACGAGGCACAACTCTTATACTCGCCACTTGCCGAAGGTGTTAGGAAGAGTAAACAACAGCGCATTTTGTCTTTTATAGTCGATCTTTGGATTTTACTGTCATGTTTATGTATTCTGTCAATGAAATACTTCTGTCTGATTTTCTAAGTTTTACATTTAATTGTAATCTAATTTCTCTTACCTTATCTTCTAATTTTTCTTTTCTAGGGTCTAATCTGAGCGCCATGGATTAGCGAACTTATCCGGCTGGCCATGCCCAAAATCACCACTTCTGAACCGCACAAATCATCTCTCGCACGTTAAAAACGATGGAAAATATTCAGTATAAGCTTCGGTGAGCATTCGATGTACTTCAGCTGCACTTTTTTTTTAAATTGAAAAAGTAAACCAAAACTTGCCGCAAATGATGCTTTTTTGGCATAAAATTCGACGCAAAAAATTTTTTTTGTTTTTACTATTTCGTTCAATGAGTAAGTAAGAAAAAATGGCAGATGTGTACCCTCTAAAATGCTCCATAAGTTATTAGAGACACATATCATGTGTAAAGATACACCATCTGTTGTGATTCCCACATTTTTTAGTTATACACCTATTAAATGGAAAAAAATCTAAAATAATAGAAGGGTAACTAAGGTAAAAACAGAAATCGAAATAGTTGGCCCTTAAATAAATTGTATAGGGCCAAATGTTGAATATTGTAGCCCATTTATATAAACATTTGTAAGTATGGGTGCATTTTCTTGTAAGAGATATATCAAAATATTTTTGTATCTTTAAACCAGATGATAAACACAAACGAATACAAAACATACATAAGTCAGTATTTTTTTTTCTTCATATCAATATACCACTTAGGTACGAATGTATTGAATTTTTTGAAAAAAGAAAAATATGTATAAGAAGGTATATTTGACAGACTAATAGCTAAATTCCTACTGTTGCCTGATGAAATTAAGCTTCTGTTTAAGCACCAGTGTTACACATATCACGCAGGTATTTGTTCGAATCTAAATAAATGTAGGCCTGACGTGATTTGCACATCAATCATGTTTCGCATTCATACATAACCGTACAAACATATGCATGCATAAACATATTATGTATAGAAAGAACACCTATCCTTCGACTCTTTTTTTTTTCTCGATTTCGCATTTTTAAAATCTTGTGTAAATCAAGGAAAACTAAAATAACTCAATTTACATGAAAACTTTGTGCCAATACCTTCGCTTGCTGCTATTGTATCTGGCGATTTTCGACAGTTACATTACAAAATTAAAGGAATATGAATTATGAAGTAAATTATAAAATGAATTATGAAATTAATTATTATTAGTATTGAAGAAGGGAAAATGGAATGAATTTAGGCAGACAATGATTCACCGTAGCTAACATTATTTCATACAAGCCCCTCATTATATATGGGCCGCCCTAATTCACAGGTTATATAAAGCGGAACAACAACCAAATCGGGGTCAATTGTCTGTAGGCGTGAATGTGTCAAGACGGCAGGACGTTCTGTAATATCCTACAAGTGGCTTAGAGCGTGATTTCTACAAGCATGTGTGGACCTATATTTCGACATGTGACAAATGGAATTACAAACTGATACATAGTATATATATAGTGGAGGGTATAATAACATAAAAAATAAGACTAAAATAATTAAAAATGAATTCCGTATGACAAGTTAAATTACTTAGTCTTTACAAAAAAATTTAAAAAAAAAAAAACAAAATAAACAGTCTTTTCATAAAAATTAAAAATTCATATATTGCAAAAACAAAACAAATTATTAAATTAATAATTTAATTTAAATTGTCCAATAAAAATTATAATAAAAAAAAACAGTTTAAAAAACAGAACAGTTTAAATAAATTAGTTTTTATATAAAGAAGTTGCATAAAAGTTTTGAAAAAATATTTCAAATTAGTGTAAAATAAAAGTTTAAAAAATAAAAATTAAAAAGAAAAAAAATTGTCATAATTCAGTAAGATTTAAAGATACAACGGTTTTTAACTAATTTTGGTTTCCATTCTGAAAAAAAATTTTTATCGGTCAAGCAAATTTTGGATGAAGCATTACTATTTTTATTTCTTTCATTACATAATCTTTATAAAAAATCTCAAAAGCCTTTTTTTAATACGTAAATTTTGTACATTATCAATCATAGATCTTTGAACATTCCCAACGTCATTATATATATTGAAGCTTAACTAATTCAACTTTTGACTGTATTAAACCAAGCATTTTATGACTTTTTTTTAAATTCTGTAAAGAAAAATGTGTAAAATAAAAAATTAAAAGGTGCTAAATCCACAAAAAGTTGACATGCTATATCTAAAAATTCGATTGACATATCTTCTTCATTTCAGAATCGTCAGTAATTATAACTATTTAAAATCAAATTTTAAATTCATAAACATTACGAAGTTTTAATCCTTCCCATTAATAGATTTTTAAACTTATATTTCTAACTTATTTGGAATATTTTTCCACATTTTTCCGCAATAGGACATATGTTCAAAACAAAATTTTTTATTAAACAAATAATTTAAATTCAATTTGTTCAAATTAAAAAATTAATATACAAAAACAAAAACTCAACAAAAATTAAAAAATCAGTTCCATACATAAAGTAAAGTAAGCTTATCTTTAAATAAAAATTCAAAATACATAAAAGTCTTTTAGTAAAAAAATAAAAATTCACATCGATGGCTTAATATAGAAAATGCGTATCTCGATTTTTCGATCTTAACAGGACAAGGCAAAAACTAAATAAAAATAAAAAACTTATGACACAAAAACAGCTTTTTTTATTCAAAACGAAAAATATAATTATCATTACTGCTTGCAAAATTTGTTGAGGCAGATGTCTTTAAGAGTGGTCTACAAGAAAACTTTAAAGACACGATATTTGCAGTCAAATATTTGGATAGGCAACAATATATTATTTATAAAAATATTTAGAAATTATTTTAGTAGTTGCAAAACGTAAATCACTTAGTTCTTTTGGAATTTGTAACCAAGTTATCCCGTTATCCCCCTCTGAATCAGCGCCTGCATATCTTAAAACTTTTTTCATTGCTACTAAAGGATAAAAGTTATCGTATACCGTGTATTTTCTGAATCCAAAGCACTTATTCAAAATATGGTTTTCTGATCATTCAAAATAAAAAATTTCAAAGAGAAAATGGTTCTGATGAACTTTTATAATTTTTTAATTAAATAATTTTGTATATTTTTGATTAAAGTTTCATGCAAGTTAAAATTTATGCAGTTTTACAATTTTTAATAAAAGTTTTGAAAAATCACACATACTTTTTTAACCTTTAATTGAAACTAGCTTAACCTGCCATTTGCAGTTTTTCAGGCTTAAGTATTTATGAAGATGCAATCTGTGCGTTTTTGCATTGTGTATTTTATTCAACACAACACAATTTCCAGTTTTAATTCAGAACTTTCCAAAATAATTTTAAAATTGTGTTAAAATTATTTTAAATTGCCCAAAACAATTTTAAGCCCCATACACAATGAGGATTATTCATACTGAGCCCCAAAATACGTATTTTCGTTTTTTTTGTCAAGTTTTCAATTTTCAAATTCCATACAAATTTTAAATCGAAAACTTAAAAATGACGAAAATACTCGTACGTGTTTTGGGGCTCAGTATGAATGGGATATTGAAATGATATAAAAATTATTTTAAATTGTTCGATAATATTTTAAAATTGTCTAAAAATGTTTCAAAGGCAGTTTTTAAATTATACAAAAATGTTTTAAATTTGTCCAAAAATTCATTAAAATTTTTAAAAAATGTTTCAAAGTTGCCCAAAAACACTTTTAACTTTAATGAATTTTTTAATAAATTTAAAACAGTTTTGGATAATATAAAAAATATTTGAACATTTTTGAAAAATTTAAATTAATTTAACCTTTTAGACAATTTTAAAATTTTTTGGATAATTTTAAACCATTTTTGAACTACTTTAAAATTTTTTTAAACAATATTAAAATTATTTTGGAAAATTCTGAAATATAACTGAAAATGGTGTAGTGTATAGTGGGTATTTTTTTTAATAAAATTAAATACATATAACCATGAATACATGACCAGTCCTAAGGATTTACATTACATTGCGTAACTATTAACTCGGTTTAATCCTACAATATATTTTATTACATCACTTTGGTGGTCTTAAATGTTTCTTAAGAAAATATTCGATATTTACCACATTCCTTTTTTAAATACAAAATATATTTGATATGTCCCAGAAAGTAAACAAGTATACAATGTAATTAAAGTCCCCAGGTCTCGAAATAACGAACACTATCTAATTTAAAATGTAAATGTAAATAAAATGTAAACTATATTATTTTTGTAATAAAAACTAAACATACCAAAAACAATTTTTAGTAAATCATTTAAAGGGGAAAGAATCGGCTTATAACTACAACGCCAATGGGAAAGTGTTTTTTGTAGAAGTATTTATTTGTTCAAATAAAGAGTATTTCTATATCAATGCATAAAGTTCGCTTCTTTAAATTTATTTTAATGCATTCCTACACTCACAATATATTTTCCGTTACCGAATGTAGTTTATTTAAAAAGTAATACGTAAAGTTTGTTTTTAAACGAAGAATCAATTGAAATTCATAGAAATATATTTTTTAACTATTTGAATTAGTCATTCAAAAAACAAACTATACAAATTTACAAACATTCAGTAGGAGTTGATATTTTCTGTTAAATGTTAAATTTTATATTTGCTCTTTTTAAAAATATAAATTCATATACATAATTCCTTATTGTTTTTTTTACCAAAATAGTTTCTTTATATACAAAATTATTTCAATAAAAATTACAACAAATTATTCAAATATAGATACACACAGAAAATAAAAATATGTATGTTACATCTGTGTGTGTTGTGTTTTGTAAAATTACATACACATAAAAAAATTTCAATTTGAAAAACAAACCACAAAAATCGTTTTTATCTATTTTTATCAGTTAAAAATTTATGGTTATTTTAAACTACTTTCGGTTGCTTTTACTACTTATGTCGATTATTAAACAATGATTGAAAATAAACAACAAAATTGGCTGAATATAATGAAAAATCAATAGTCCTCTTTTTGATTGCATTTTCGATTAATTTAATATATATTTTAGATTGTTTTTAACGAAATAATATTGAGAGTGTATGAATTAAATTTTCACCAAAGCTTAAATTCTACAAAGTATATAAACATTTTCTACTCATGCATCACAATGTCTAATCACTGTATTTTCATTGCTTCCAAAGAATTAAGTATGTAAAGTATGACACGCCAATATTAAATTTATCGATTAAACTATCAGAAAAGAAGTGATGCCTTTCCAATAGTAGTAATGCTTTTATTGCTTCTTAGGCAGATTCATTTTTGCTGGGTAAGTTACCATAATATACCTAGCAAAAATAAATCTGCCAAAGAAATTTTTTATTTGTAAAAATAATTATTTTAAGAAACGCTATAACTGATGATTTGGAGCCCCTCTAAAAATGGCGTCTTCGGTAAGTACAATATATTTGAACTGGATCATCTAAAGTAAAAAAAACAAAAATATTTCGTTAATAAAATGTACTATCTTATAATTGATCGAAGGAAAAAATAAATAATAATTTTTGACAAAATGGTGGTTTTAAAATAAAATATTATAAAATGGAAAATATTTATCACTGAAGAACAAAGTTCCATTCGTGATTAAAAAATTTACTTAAAAAGCTTCTCTGCCACATATTCGCCAGATTGACAAAAAGTTTCTGTGTATGTACTTGAATATATGCACATTACGGAATCTTAATACATAGTATATTACACCTTAATACATATCTTTGAAAATAATTGATTAACTGTAAATCGAGACTTGGGTGCATTGTTATGTGTATAGATTTTGATATGGAATTATGTGTATGTATTGAACACTTAAAAACTTCGTGTAGTTTTCAATTAAGTCTTGCTGTACGTTTTTGCTTATACAGTTGATGGTCGATAAATTTAAGTTTTTGGTATCAGGTCCAACCACTTTAGCCTAAATTAAGCCTGAGATTTGCTACACGCAGAGAAAAAACATGGTTGCAACATGATCACTGCTACTATATTCTCGTAATGCTTGCTGCATTCGGGTATGGTTGTCAACATCAAGTTATTGGGTAAAAAATAGGTTCTACCTATCAATATGATCGCTACTATCATTTTTATATTAAATATTTTATCATTTCATGATTGCTGCTTTCTAATTTGTAACATGATTGGCTGTAACCAAATTGTGGGAACAAAAATTTTGACTATGAACAAAATATGATAATTATTGAACAATAAAATGCTAACAATAATCAATGAATAATTATAAAACAAATAAAACATGACTTCGACATCATAAAACTGTAAATACAGTTGTTTCAAAAAAAAATTGTATCAGTTCAGTCACCCGTGTGAAAATGATAATATACGATAATTTTTACATAGGAGGTTTCATTTTTCGACAATGCCTTATAAAGGGTGTCCCAAGAAGAACGAAATTTTTAAATTTTAAATAAAACACAGATATTTAAAAAAAATCGTGAAACTTTATTATATCGTAAAGTAGACAGAATGAGGTTATGTATGGAACAATATATCGTGCAGATGGCCGCCGCGGCTTTGCTGGCATGCACGCGATCTTTTAATGAAATTTTCAATGACCGTTTTGCATGAATGCTGCGGTATTTCATTAATGCAGCGTCTAATTTCCTCTTTTAAGGCTTGAGTCGTCGTCGGCTTATTCGCGTAAACCATTGACTTCAAAAAACCCCAAAGAAAAAAATGTAATGGTGTTAAATCGCACGATCTAGGCGGCCAATTCTGATCTCCAAAACGCGAAATAACACGACCGGGAAATGACTGATGCAGCAATTGAATTGTTTCTCTGGCTGTATGACATGTGGCGCCGTCTTGTTGGAACCACATGCCCTCCACATTCATTTCTTCAATTCTAGGCAAGAAAAAACTGGTTATCAGGTCCAATGATTCCTCCAGCCCAAAAACCACACCACACAGTGACACGTTGAGGATGCATTTGCTTCTCGTGAATCACTCGAGGATTTTCCTCACCCCAAATGCGACAATTCTGCCTATTGACGAAGCCATCAAGATGAAAATGGGCCTCGTCACTGAAGATGATTTTATCGGCAAAATCAGCATTTTCATGTTGTCTCTCCAATACCCAATTAACGAACTCCCTTCGCTGTCCATGGTCAGCTGGCTTCAGTTCCTGAGTCAATTGAACTTTGTATGCATGAAGATGCAAATCTTTCGTCAAAATTCGCTGCAAAGTGGATTTGGAGACACCAATTTGTTGAGCTCGGTGTCGAATTGAGGTGGATGGAGTTTAAACGACATCATCACGTACAGCTGCGACATTTTCGGTCGATCGACCTGGTCGCTGGTGCGTTGTTGCCTTTACATCACTAACAGACCCAGTTTCGGCAAATTTATCCATTAATCTCTTTACAGTTGACTCTTTTGGAGCATTATTGTGACCCCAAATTGATCGCAATTTGCGAACTGTAGCCGCAAAACTTTCACCATTTTGGTAAAACAATTTCACAATGAGAATACGTTGTTCATTCGTGTAGCGCTCCATTTTTACTAACCTCGTACCTTCTACTAGCAAACAATAACAATTGTTCAAATGTCAAACAATGACACTTCGAATGTTGCCAGATTTAAAAATTGCGTTCTTCTTGGGACACCCTTATAACGTTATAATTTACACTAATCAATTCAAAGATTTTTTATTTCTTTCAATAAAAAAATAATAAATTTTTTAAAAACAAATCTGTTTTTTAATTCTTTTCATGTAAAGTAACGACTTTCTTGTGGAAAAAGTACTCGGAATATAAATAAAATAATTTTTTGTAAGAAAAAAGCCTGTGGAGCCCAAGAGTTTTTTTGTACGAAAGGATTTCTTATGAAAACCACAAGATTTTTTAAATATTTTCTGATAGAAACATTTTTAGACTCCGTGGACTTTTCCTTAAATTAAAATTCTCAGATTCTGCAAACTGTTTCTTAGATAAAAATTCATATATTTTTAGAAAAACTTAGATTCTAAAATATTCTTACTTACATTCTAAAAACTTTTTCTAGTAGAAATATTCTTAGATTCTGAGGACTTTTTTTAAAAGAAAACTTCTGAGACTCTAAGGACTATTTAAAAAATTTTTTAAAATGTCCTAAGAATCTAAGGAATTGGCTATTAGAAAAAGTCCATAGAATCTATGTTTTTTATTAAAAAATTCCCCAGTATTGTTCTTTAAAAAAGTCCATAGAGTGAAAGATGTTTTCTGCAAAAAGTCCTTAATATAAAATTTTTATCTTTAGGAAAAACATTTCTTAAAATAATATTCTTAAATTAAAAAAAAAAACTTTTTCATAGTTTCGAATCATATAACTGCAGGGATTATAAATTCTGTTCTTATTCATATTTTCCATATTGACCGGTTGTTTTTCTTAAGCAGCCCATAGACTATCAAGCATGCTGTACAATATGTCCAGCATTTGATAATGTATAGCGTTGTTTGATGGCTATTACAAAAACAAATACATAGAGTCATCAAGCCATGCTGTACAGCATGCTTGATAGTCTATTGGTCGCTTTAGTATTAACAATCATCTCTTTTAACTACTTTACTAATTTGGTGGTTACACGATGAAGTTTTACCTTTCAAGTTTTAATACACTCACAATGCGAACTTGTGAATAAAATAGTGAAATATGTTTCTGCATAAAAGTACTAAGTATTAATAATAACACAGTGCAGCATTTTTAAGGTCATCGTGTTGGTCCTCCTTCATACCCGTTTTTTTTGAAGTATATATCGAAACTAAAAAAAACCTGCAAAGGACTTGTTCAGATTACATCGAATTTTTTTTTTATGGACACCCTAAGTTTTTGTACCCAAACACAAAAAAGAGCAAAAAGGTGTGCTTTCTAGGGTTAAGGAATGTTCGTATTAAGATGACATGTACTAGAGAGTTGTTTATATTATTGTTAGATATAATTTAGCTGAAGAAAGATTTCTTAAATTCCCAGTATTTAAGCCATTTCAGGACAAAATCATGAAAAAATCATAAAAAATAGCATTTTTTCCCAATTTTTTTGCAATTTTAATGCAGTGGATGCAATTTTTTTGGGTCGGGCCATATGAGAATTTTTTTGCTTTGGTTTGGATCTACAACTTTGCCAAAGACATAAAAACAAAATTCCGAACGGTTTATGATATATGGATTCCATAAAAATTTTCCTTTTTTAAAAAAATCATGTTTGGGTGCAAAAACTTAGGGTGTCCATAAAAAAAAATTTCGATGTAATCTGGCCAAGACCGTTGCGGATTTTTTTTAGTTTCGATATACACTTCAAAAAAAAACCGGGTACGAAAGAGGAACCAATTTATGTGTTGCACTGTGTAATTAATAATAAAATATTATCTTCTTCAGTGAAGCAAACAATTTAGGCTGTTTTTTTGATGATGACATATTGAGAAGTAAAATTGCTTTCAAGTTGCGTGTAGCGTACCTTAGAGCTCTCAATTCAAGTGAATTTCAAAAAGCAAAATATGTGAAAAACTTGAAAGAAAAACTTGATCGTGTAGCTGCAAATTACAAATTTTCAGTTTGCCTACTTTTTTAAATATTTTTCTTTTTGGGAGTAAATTTTGTCTGTGGTTTTGTTACTAAGTAATTTTTACTAAACTTTACTGGAAAAGTACACAAACGAACCTAACATTTCTAAATTTTTTTTGTCAACAATTTTTTGTTTAAATTGTCAATCAAATTTACAAAAAAACAAAAATTTTTTTGTAGCAATTAAAAAAAAATGTTAAAATATATAACAAGTGGGAGACGTATCAACGCACCCATAGTTTTTTGGCAATCAATGCAAATCATATCGAGAACATTACCTTAGCGATCCCGATTTGACAGATTACTATCGTTTTTATATAGTACAACACTTCGCACTTATTATTTTTCACTATCAAGTGCCATATATTTTTAACAATAACTGTAAAAAATTTTCTATTAGAAATGTGCGCATGCGTGAATATTGACTCACGCCAACGAACTAAAGTATATAATCATTCTCGATATATTAGAAAACAAATTGAATAAGTAAATAATAAAATAACCGAAAAAATTATAATTATACCCAGGTGAAAATGTTCATACATATGGGTACATTTATAATTCCATATATGCTTAGATCTGTAATTTGAGGGTATATGGTAGGGGTGCCATAGGGTTCCGTTCTTTCCCCATCTCCGTTCTTTCCCCATCTCTACAGAATGTCTATCAATAATATCTTGGATCTACTGCAAATCCTATCTGCTCTTTTGCGGAGGACATGAACTTTTGACATTAATATTCATGTGGCCATAGACCGAACGTATCCGAGATGGGTTTTATAAGACTGAAAATGAATGATACATTCAATTTTTACCTGCTTTCGATATCCCAATGGGATCTTGTGAAAAGCGTAAATTTTAATGCCAGCAAGACACAATGCTGCTTGCTGACACATAAACATCCAGATAATGCTCCAACGTCGTCTTTATCCATGTACGGTGTAAATATCGATCAATCGGATGCACTTGATATATTTAAAGTGTCGAAAGAAGCTTTGAACTGCTTAGGCTTCTTAAGGCGGTGTAAAAAATACTCAACACCATCCAGTATTATTCATATTGACACTATCTATAGGGTCCGCCAAATAACTTTTTTTTTTTTTGAAAATGCTATAAAAAAAAACTGAACATTTTCTCAAATTTCTTTTTTTATTTAAAAGTACAATCTTTCCGGTTAATAATGATAAATAATTTCATTCAAATGGCTGCCTCGGCTGGCCATGCAGTAGCCTACACGATCGGTCCAATTTTTAAGCACATTATCGATTGTGTGCAGCTGTATTTCACCAATGGCTTCACGAATATTGTCCTTTAAAGCGTCAATTGTCTCTGAATTGTCGGCGTAACACTTATCTTTGACGGCACCCCACAAATAATAGTCCAACGGTGTCAAATCGCAGCTCCGAGGTGGCCAAACGACATCAGCTCTGCGGCTGATAATGCGATCTTCAAAAACAGGTCGCAAAACATAGAGTGTAGCTTCGGCTGTGTGGCACTAGCGCCTTCCTGTTGAAACCAAATGTTGCCAATATCCTCCTCTTCAATTTTTGTGAACAAAAATTCGTTCAACATGGCCCGATAAAGATCGCCATTGACTGTAACGGCCACTCCTTGCTCATTTTCGAAGAAAAATGGCCCAATTATGACTCTGGACCGAAATCCGCACCAAACAGTGACTCGTTTTGGGTGCATCGGCTTTTCAATGTATGCGTGCGGGTTTTCTGTGCCCCAAATGCGACAATTTTGCTTGCTTAAATACCCGCCAAGATCAAAATGAGCTTCATCTGAAAAGATGACATTGAAACGATGACATTCTGCAACATTACCATGATTTTCAAAGTAATGTCGCAATATTTCCCAGCGTTGTTCAAGCGTATACACAACCATATTCGTTCAGCGGAAGGATAAAACTAATTATCTGTCAAATCAGACATGAGCTAAGTGTTACTATTCACGAAATAAGCACTAGTTCTAAAAAAAACGTTAGATGGCGGACCCTATATATTAGACCACAATTCTCATGTATGGGCAGATGCTTTAAAAACTTCTACACTTACAATATATTTTCCGATAACGACTGTAAAAAGTAATACGTTAAGTTTGTTTTTAAATGAAGAGTCAATAGATATTCATAAATGTATATATTTTAACTATTTGAATCAATCATTTAAACAAAACGAACTATTAAAAATACGGACTTTCAGTAGAAGTTGATATTTACAGTTAAATGCAAAATTTTCTGTTTTCTGAATTAAAAAATAGGAATTTAAATAATTCCATATTGCTTTTTTATATAAATAGTTCCTTTAAATACAAAATTATTTCAATACAAATTACAAGAAATTTTTCACATATGTGTGTTGAGTTTTGTCATTTCATACAAATAAAAAACTTTTGAAAAACAAACTACAGAAATCCTTTTTGTCTAACGTTTATTAAACAATGATTCAACAACAAAATGGACTGAATATAATGAAAAATCAGTGGTCAACTTTTAATTGAAATTCCAGCATCAAATCAATTGAAATTTTCAATATTTTATTTTTATCATAAATACATATGTTTGTGTGTAATTCATCAACGCATGAAAATTTCTAAATACTTTGTACCAAATAGTTCATAGGACTTTTGAGGTTCCAATAGCACCACAAAAAATACTATGGTACCAACTTTGACATAACAAGTGCATGCGTATTCGCAGTGTTACCAAAAAAGTTTGTTCTCATGTTCGCATTTTCAAAGTTAAAATACCCAAAAAACCTTAACAAATTGTTAAATAATCAAATTGTCCTTTTTCCTAAAATGATTTTTCGAAGATTTCGTTTGCTAAAAATTAAAAATAAATATTCTAGAAAAAAGGGTGGCATCATAAAAGAATTCAAATTTTAGCAATTTTTTTAGTTTTAAAATAGACCTTTAAAACCATGATTCCGTGATTTAATTTTTAAATCTGATTCAATATTTACCGAATCGGTTTGCAAAATTCTGTTCATTGTTTGAATAATTTTCTACTTTATTCAATTAATATCAAATTCAGAGAATCAATTTGATTTTTGTTGATTCTTTTCGTATTGATGAAATTTTAACAAATTAAATAACCAAAAATCGTTCTCAAACAAAATCACCAAACAAATTATTCAATCGAGTCAATATTTAATCATTAATGTGAAATTATTATAATTTATTCATTAATTCATAAAATTAATAATATGATATGAATAAATTATCAAGCTCTGCATTATAACCAATATGTCATCAATTTAACAGAAATAGCTTTCAATTATTGATCTCTAAAATATAACAAAATTTAATTTTTTATCAATAAATTTTCTAATCGGAAACCTAATCCCCTTATCTGGCAACACTGATGTGTATAGACTCTGATGCATACAAACACTACATAGACTATGTTGTTTTTGTAAATTTAAACAATGAGCGGTTTTCTTTCTAAAAAAAAAAAAAAAATAATTTATGACGCTTTAATTAATATGCGTAATATTAAAAATATTTTTAATAAACATTTTTGTTCTTTTTCTTGTGCCGGGGTCGTGGGTTCGATTCGCACCAGAGGCTCTGGTTTGTTTTCGCTACCACGAGCCAATAGCCTTTGTTGCTAGTGCTCGGTTAGGGATTTAAGATATAATATACAATGATTTATCTAGAAGTTTGTTATTTAGATAGTAGCTTTAATTAACCACATAAGGCCCTAATGGCTCGGTTATGTAAATGAATTTGAGATGCAATTTAAATAATTGTATGTTTTATATGTTGTCAATGCTATTTATTGTAAACTAGAATATTTTTTACATCAAATTCATTATCAATTAAAAATTTAATTGATATTATAAAATTTTTAATTGAAATTTAACAAAAAATCAAAAAAAAAAAAATTAATTGAAACTTGCGTGTTGAATAAAGTTAAAAGATTCTATAACCTTTTAAATAATATACGTAACAAAAATCAAAAGAAAGTAGTGATGAAAATCGCTTACCCATGCTTAAGCAACATTTCTTTGCTTTGCATATTTTGGGGCCATTTTTTATTTCTTCAAATTGGAGTTATTTTACATAATGAAAAAAAGCCTCAATCTAATAGATGGAAATGTGCCCAAACTTAATTTTGGATATAATTTTCATTTGGTTGGGGTAATTTTTCATTATATTTTTATAAATAATTTTCATTATGAAATTTTGCCCCAAAACATGGGGCTTAATTACATTTTAATATCGGGGTCATATTTCTTGGGGCCAGTTTGCACAACGCCACCATGAACTACATCGAATTAAAAAAAAAAACAGCACAGATATCATGGGAACGTAGAATAGTCACGTGCAAATTTTAACTCAAATTAAAAGACCATTTCAAATTCGACTAGATTGTTTCAAAAACTTTTGTAATGACTCCAAATGTAATTTATAAAGCATCAATTGAAATTCAAAAACACCAAATTAAATAAAATAAATTTTTGTTGAATTTCAATAGTTTTTTTAATTACGTTTGGCATTTTTTAATTTTAATTGATCTTTTCAAGTATCGATTGCGAATTTTTGAATTTTATTTCTAATTTTTTGAATTTAAATTGTGTTCTTTCATTTCGTTTTTTTTTTAATTCAATTATTTTCATATATGAACGGAACACGAAATATAGCAATTATATTGTATGCTCTGCTCTACATTTACTAACAAACACATAATTTATTTGTTAGCTTTTGTTGGTTTTAATATTTTATCAAATTACAAATAGAAAAGTTTCAAATATTTTGATGACAAATATTTTTGTTTACATTTTAAAGAGAAAAGTCAAGAATTGCCAAGACTTGGCAGCATTTTTATAAAATCTTACTTTTTAACTACTATAACTACTTTAAAAGTCTATATAAGATGGTTGCCAAAGGGTACTTCTATAAATAGATGGAAAAACCTCATTTGTACGGGTAATCATTTACTAACTGAAAAATGTTATTTTGCATAGTCATTTTCCTTAGAGCCTGTTCAAAACCATGAGTTATTTGTGGATTGGGTGGTTCATGAGGAGGCTGAAGGTGACCTGGTCGCTTGGGTCGAAAGTGTGTACTCCATCTAGCGCTCATCCTTACAATTTTTTTCATTTAATAAAAAATTAGTATTTACTATTCGTTAGTAACATTAAATTATGATCTCGAGCCTGATAAAATTAAAAATATAATTAAAACACTTAGATCGAATAATATACAAAAAATTTACCTATATACAAAATAGCTTGTAATTTTTTGTTTCCAATTGATTTTCTTTGCAAGACCAATTGATTTTTTTGAAAGTCCAATTGGGTTTTACCAGATTTTGCTGAAATTTGTGCAGAAGTGAGAAAAATTTGCTTTAAAATCAGGGAAATTTTTTCAATTTTCTTTGAGTTACCGAACCTTGTAATATTTTATTTGGCCACTTCATTCGATTGTAATCTCTATACATATACTTCCTCTATCATTCATTATTACCACACTTGTAATGTTATTTAGTTAAAAACAACCAAAAATATACTTAAGTTTTTAAAAAGTGATCAATTGCCTTTTTTATTTAATTTATCGCCTTTTATCTTTTTCGAACTTTTTCCATTATTCGTTATGGGGTTTAAAAATCAGCAAAACAACAAAATAATAAAAACGTTGGACAAAATATTGTTTTTAAATGTTGTATTTTGTGTGGGTGTGAGCTGGCTAAATAAATTCTAAACTAAATTGAGATATCCAAATTCTTATGAAATTTTAAAAATTGTTCAAATATTTTGTCAAATAAATTTTAAAATCTTTTGTCAACTTGTATTTAGCTTAGAATTTGTTTAGCTACATCTTTAAAAAAATGGTAATTTCAATTGTATTACTTTTTTTATTTAAAAATCTGAGATTCAATCCCTAAAATTTCAGAATTATGAGTTTATTTATATATCAAAGCATATGTATTTTAAATTGAAAATATTTAATTAACAACACTTATATAGACTTTCAAAGTAGTTATAGTATTAAAAAGTAAGATTTTATAAAAATGCTGCCAAGTCTTGACTTTTCCCTTTTAAATGTTAACAAAAATATTTGTCATAAAAATATTTGAAATTTTTCTATTTGTAATTTCATAAAATATTAAAAACAATAAAAGTTAACAAATAAATTATGTGTTTGTTAGTAAATGTAGAGCAGGGCATACAATATAATTGCTATATTTCGTGTTCCGTTTAAGTCCATACAGTCATGTGCGAAGAAATAGGGACACTTGCATGCAACAAATTAAAAGTAAAAAAACTCACATACATTTTTCTAAAAAACAAAAAATATTATTTTTTAGATTATATTACAACAACTACTCTTCACTTTAAGCAACAACTCAAACTTTGTTGTTACAATTGAAAAAAAAAATTTAAATGTTTCATAATTTCCTATAGTCGAGTGTGAATAAAAATAGGGACAGTAAGAAAATGGTTAGAAATTTATATTTGTTGAATATGTTGAATGTAAAATATTATTAGTATTTTGTATTTGTTGATGGAAATATAATAGTGGTCATTTTATCTAATAGATGTCCCCATTTCTTTATCATATTTATGTAAATAAGTGTGCCAAGTATGGAGCCAAGGTTGAAAAAGGTATAGATATAGAAAATCGGAACAGATTGCCATATCCATGGAATTTTAAAATTTTGTTTGTGCCAGACTACTTCGTTGGTATTGTTTATCAATTCTAAGCCAAACAAAAGAAGATCTGATCACTATTAAGTCCTTAGAAAGCAGATTTCCTATAGAAAGTCTGAAATTATTTATAAATTTTAAACGCCACTAATGATATCAATTAAATTTTTAATTGATAATAAACTTGGTCTAACAACATATAAAACATACAATTATTTAAATTGCATCTCAAATATCTAAAAAAGAAAGAGAACAAAAAATGTTTATTAAAATTTTTTTTAATATTACGCATATAAATACAAGCGTCATAAATTATTTTTTTAAGAAAGAGGACGGCACTCATTGTTTAATTTACAAAAACAACATATTCTATAAGGGGATTTGGCTTTAGATTAGACAATTTATTAATAAAAAAATAAAATTTTGATAGATTTTTCAGATCAATAACAAAACCTATTTCTGTTAAATTAATGACGTATTGGTTTTAATGCAGAGCTTGATAATTCATTTTATATCATATTAATGATTAAATATTGACTCGATTGAATAATTTGTTTGGTGATTTTGTTCGGGAACGATTTTTGGTTATTTGATTTGTTAAAATTTCATCAATTTGATTGATTCTATGAAAAGAATCAACAAAAATCAAATTGGTTCTCTGAATTTGATATTAATTGAATAAAGTAGAAAATTATTCAAACAATGAACAGAATTTTGCAAATCAATTCGTTTAATATTAAATCAGATTTAAAAATTAAATCACGGAATCGGTCTGTTTTAAAACCAAAAAAAATAAAAAAATGTTGGAAAAATCATTGTAGCAAAAAAGGAAAATTTGATTTTTAACAATTTGTTAAGGTTTTTTCGGTATTTCAACTTTTAAAATGGGAACAAACATTTTGGTTACACTGCGGATAAGCATGTACCAGATATGATAAAGTTGGTACCATAGAATTTTTTGTTGTGCTATTGGAACCTCAAAAGTACTATCATACTCCTAATAACTATTTGGTACAGTGTTTAGAAATTTGTATGCGTTGATGAATTACACACAAGCTTAGGTTAGGTTAGGAAGATGTGGTAGCCTGCAAATCAGACTCACTTAGACTATAAAGTCCATTGTGATACCACGGAAGCTAGTAAAATCATATCACTAGCTTCCCCCGTCGAATCATCCCGATTGCCTCAAAAAGCCCCTAAGTCGGCCGATATCGATATCAGCCAAATCACTCCGGTCCTCCTCCTCCTCTTCGTCACCCTCAACCTAACTGCGTGGCTTCCAATCAGACAGTGTCGCGTCATGACGGACACAAGTATGGATATATCGGGCGTGTGCTTCCTACGCAGACGGGGCCACATTTGTCTGGAACGAATACAACCACGGACAGAGGCCCACCTATCTCTTGCTAACTCATAAGAACTCTCCCGCAGCCGAAACTTGCAAGTGGCCAAAGGCATGCCCACATATTCCATTTCGTGTGGAATGTGTAAGGTAGTCCCCAGTCTTGCAATCTCCTCTGTCCTATAGTTCCCTGGTATGTCCCTGTGGCCCGGCACCCAAATAACATGGATGCTAAACTGCTGAGCCATCTCGTTAAGAGATCTGCGACAGTTCAGGGCTGATGTCGAATTCAGGAAGACAGAATCCAGAGATCTAATGGCAGCTTGACTATCAGAGAATATATTAATCCTTACTGTTGTGAGGACATTATACCTTAGCCACTCCGCTACCTTCCTAATGGCCAGAATTTCAGCCTGAAAAACACTACGGTGATTCGGCAGTCTCCGCGCAATACTCAGCTGTAGGTCCTTGGAGTAGACCCCGAAGCCTACCTGATTGTCGAGTTTTGAGCCGTCGGTATAAAAGTCGACACAACGCCCCCTATTGGGAGTTCCGTGTTTCCACATATCCCTATGCGGTATAATCGTCTGGTACCTCTTGTCGAACAGTGGTTCGGCCACAGTGTAGTCAATGATGCCTGGAAGTTCAGGCATCATGTTAATGATTACACTGTGACCATATCCACTCTCCGACCAAGTGACAGCGCCCTCACCGGACATACCAGCCATCCGTTGGACCCTATGCAGCGTCCCACGGTATGTGGGCCTCTGGAGAGCTCTCCACCAGACGATAACACCAGCATTATCGCTCGTACCACTGCATTATCGGTCCTACCACTGCCGTATACAGCCAGTGGACAATCCGAATACTCAAACCCCATTGCCCTCTTGCACGTATAAAGTGCCACTGTGTCTTTTCCTGCCCTATCCCTAATGTTGAACCTGAAGTTCAGCTTCCTACCCAACAGTACCCCAAGATACTTGGCACAGTCCGCGAAAGGAATTTCAGTGCGCCCCAAGGAGATAGGTTCCACTAATGGAATCTTATATCTCCTGGTGAACAGGACCAATTCAGTCTTGCACGGATTCACCGCAAAACCTTTATCACGCGCCCACCTCTCTATAGTTAGAAGTGCCCCTTAAGAACATTCCTGAGTGTACCAGAAACCTTCCTCTGACTACCAATGCCACGTCGTCCGCATTTACGACAACTCTAACACCAACCCCTTCAAGTGACAACAGAACGCCATTCAGAGTGAGATTGCATAGTAATGGGGACAGTACACCACCCTGGGGTGTGCCCCTAGCAACAAATCTACTCAGGTCCGACGACCCCAACTTGGCCCGTATACGTCTCCTTGTAAGAAGACTGTACACAAACCTGTTGATGTCGACGTCCACTCCAAGACTAGATAGCGCCGCAGCTATCGCATCTAGAGTAACGGTATTAAACGCTCCCTCTATATCAATCAAAGCCACCATGGTATACTCTCTAACGGCGAGCGAACCCTCAATGAATCCGACCAGGTTGTGCAGGGCCGTCTCAGTGGACCTACCCCTGCAGTAGGCATGCTGGCGGCTCGACAGCAGCATCTGATCAATATTGTCCCTAAGATACCTGTCAATGAGTCTCTCCAGTGTCTTCAGAAGAAACGATGACAGACTGATAGGCCTGAAATCCTTTGCTCCCGAGTGAGAGGGTTTTCCCGCTTTGGGAATAAAGACCACTTTGGTCTCCCTCCACATAATAGGGACATAAGTTGGGTCGATACAGCACATGTATAATTTCCTGAGCCAAAGAATCAGTGTATCCGACACCACCTGCAGTTCACACGGTAAGATCATGTCTGGTCCGGGTGACTTAAAAGGTTTGAAGCTACTAATAGCCCATGCAATTCGGGACTTGGTTACAATCTTCCTGGCAGCGGCCGAAGGTTGACTTGATGCAGTACTAGCCGCAGAAGTTTCATTTCGGCAGTTACCAGGGAAGTGAGTATCCAGGAGCAGCTCCAGTGATTCCCTGCGATTTCTTAAGATATCCTACCGTGCATTGTGTGGAAGCCAAAAGCCTCCTTAGCCTTGCAGCCTCAGAGGTGTCCTCAACATTGCTGCAAAATTCACCCCAGGACCTATTCTTAGCTTTCCTCAATGCACTCTTGTATATTCTAAGCTTATCCTTATAAACGTCTCAGTCCTGTGAAACCCTTGTGGACTTTGCCCTGTTAAAGGAATTCCTACAGCACTTTCAAGGATTCGCTAGTTCTGGCGACCACCATTGCGGTCGTTTCCTACCCCTAGCCTTACCTTTGGGACATGAAGCTAGCAGCGAATCATTCATATCCCTCGTGACCTGTTCCACTGATCGCTCAATGCCCCCTATATCCCGATTGTTCATGTCAGATTCCCTCGAAAAGAATCTGCAGAATGTTTCCCTGTATTTCTCCCAGTCTGCTTTCCGAACGTTCTGTGGAAAAGCAGGCTGTGGGATGCTATCTAACTCATTTAAACAGGAGCCAATATAACGGAGATCTGAAAAGCTGTGGCCATCCAAAACTTTCCAGTTCCCAATCCTATCCGCAAGTTCGTCAGAGACAAGGGTAAAATCCAGTACCTCTTGTCTGTTCGTAGTAATGAACGTTGGTTCATTGCCCCTATTACATATAGTTAGGTTAGTATTCATAATATATTCAATAAGTAACTCATCCCTATCATTGATGTCTGAGTTTCCCCAGATTTGATGATGCGTATTGACATCACTGCACACAATCAGGTTGCACCCAGCTTTTCCAGCAGCATCCACCAGTACCGTCAGAGTGACCGGAGGTTCATCGGTTTCATGCGCCATATACACCGACGCCAGCCAAATTTGAGAGTTTTCACACTCAAGGCTGGTCACTGCCATTTCTTCTCTACTAAAAGAGGAGAGAACAAAAAATATTAAAACTGTTCCTCACAAGTAAACAAGATCTGTGCCTACTATCACCCGTATTTTGGATCAGCTTAAATCCGTTAGTCCTTATTCCACAAATCTTGCCACCACTCAGCCAGGGTTCCTGAATAAGGACCACGTCGAACCCTCCTTGGGTCAGGAGGATCACAAGGGCTACGTATGCAGCCTTAGAGTGATGGAGATTTATCTGAACAAAGCGGAGTACCATCAGATTTCTCCACCACCGTCACATCCTTTTCGACTTTAGAGTCTACGAGAAGCTCCTCTTCACAAAACTCTTCACTTCGTCCTGTGATGAAGAGATCCTCCACGCCTCCGAGTGCATCAGAAAAGGACGAGACGCTAGTATCTTCCAGATGCCCTACATAAACTTGTGACGAGGTACTCTCACTTTCAGATACAACATTAGTGTTAACTAACGCGGTATCTGCTGATTCGCCTACCTTGTGGCTTTTGTAGACCTTCATTTGAATTTGATGAAATCCATACGAAAGTAGGCCCTTTGAATTGACGGTACTTGGTAGAGACTCGGCATTTAGTTTAAATACTGCATACCTACGAGCTCCATCAGCCTCATCGAATCTACCAACCTTCTAATTGTGTGTTGAAAGGCTAGGATTACATTCATCCTCTATGATCGCCGGAATCCATGCGTGTGCCCTTGGGCGGGTCGGGATGTAATTTTTGTCGACAACATCCAAAACATGTGTTTATTTGAAAATTTTAATTGGTCTGAATCTGGAATTTCAATTAAAACTTTTATTAAAATTTTAATTGATTTGATGCTGCAATTTCAATTAAAAATATTATTCAAATTTTAATTAATTTTTCGTTAGAACTTTAATTAAAGTTTTTATTAACATTATTAAAACTTTAATTGAAAATGTTGAAGATTTTTGATCAAAAATTTAATTGATATGATTATGTGTATACGCTTGAACAACTTTGAAAATCATGGTAATGTTGCAGAATGTCATCTTTTCAATGTCATCTTTTCAGATGAAGCTCATTTTGATCTTGGCGGGTATGTAAACAAGCAAAATTGTCGCATTTGGGGCACGGAAAATCCGCACGAACATTGAAAAGCCGATGCACCCAAAACGAGTCACTGTTTGGTACGTATTTTGGTCAAGAGGCATAATTGGGCCATTTTTCTTCGAAAATGAGCAAGGAGTGGCCGTTACAGTCAATGGCGATCGTTATCGGGCCATGTTGAACGAATTTTTGTTCACAAAAATTGAAGAGGAGGATATTGGCAACATTTGGTTTCTACAGGACGGCGATGTTTTGCGCCCTGTTTTTGAAGATCGCATTATCAGCCGCAGAGCTGATGTCGTTTGGCCACCTCGGAGCTGCGATTTGACACCGTTGGACTATTATTTGTAGGGTGCCGTCAAAGATAAGTATTACGCCGACAAGCCAGAGACAATTGACGCTTTAAAGGACAATATTCGTGAAGTCATTGGTGAAATACAGCTGCACACAATCGATATTGTGCTTATAAATTGGACCGATCGTGTAGGCTACTGCATGACCAGCCGAGGCAGCTATTTGAATGAAATTATTTTCCATTATTAACCGGAAGGATTGTACTTTCAAATAAAAAAAGAAATTTGAGAAAATATTCAGTAGTTTTTTTGTATAGAATTTTCAAAAAAAAAGTTATTTAGCGGACCCTATACATTTAATAAAATTCAAGATAAATTTGTGAATACAAGCATGTGTTTACAAACTCAAAGTTTATTATTAAAAATAAATTTAAACAAAATGAGAAATTTAAAACTTCCATGTTAATTTAATTTTGGCGATACATCGACTTGTGTGTATCGCAGCTGCAACCAGGAAGTTGTGGGACATTAGAAAATATTTTAAGCGAATGCTTCCGCATCCAGGACAATTTAGTTCCATGGAAATTGCTCTAAAAAGTTTCCTCTCCAAATGAAAATCAAAAGGATATAATCATCTTTTATAATACAAAGGTGGAACTGATTTCGAAGCAAAAAAAGCTGTTTTGCAACTGGTGCTCTAGAACAGTGTAGGTAAAGAAGATGTAATAATATTGATAATATAATATATATGTATGTATAGTTGGTAAAATTATACGTTTTTAATGACATGGTTTTAATAAATATCCTACTGACTCTACATACAAGTAAATGTGTATGCATGGATACTAATCTAATCCACCATTAAATTTAGTATTCATACGTGTAGCATACTAAATGAAAGTTTTGTATTTACATACATGCATTCATATAAGCAAAATTGAGGAGCTACGTAATCAAAATTATCTACTTCTTACTTTTGTTTATTATGGCGCTGCTGTGCTGTGGTTTCTTGTGGTGTGCAAATGCAAACAATGCAATGAACATTTTACAACTTGGTGTAACTTTAATTACACTTCAAATTGTGCACATCAATACACACCAACAAAAACCATTGCAAACTAAACAATAAAAAAGCAGAACAACATACCAAGCCCACCGACAACAACATTCAATTCGTGATGCAATAAGAAAGTGTTTTATTCGATTAGAACTTGGCGTAAAACAACAACACAATTATATACAAATGCACACTACATACGTACGTACAACCTAATATGTACATACATTATGACACCAATTTAACGATTCTCTTATGCAAGTATGAGCGAGCAAAAAGGTGATATCAAGTCATTCATTTGTTTACACCGAACAAAATACACCACGTGTGTAGTTGTTTTTGTTGTTGCTATTATTATTATTGTTATTGTGGAATTGTTGGCATTCAAAAACGCAAGCATGTGCAGATAGCACTGCCTACTCGAGATATTTAACGACGTTAATCGCAGTGTCTTATTTGTGGGAAGGGCTTTCTATTTATTGTTTAGTTCGTTGTGCAAAGATAGAAAGAGATAGAAAGTATGTAATGTAAACAATATGTAGTGTTGTTTCTGTTTTACTTTTGTAATTTTAAACACAATTAACCACTACTGTTACTCTTTATAAGGTGTTGCAGAGGGGGTTCGAACAATCAAGAATCGTTGCTATGGCCGCCATTACTGGCCGCGTGTGAGTATTTGTAAACTAAAGGTTTGGAGCAAACTAACCGAGAACTGGTCTTGAAAATTTTGGTTCTGTATTTGAGTTTGCTCTGGTGGTTGTTTTTCATTTTTGGTTGTTCTTGAACAAAATGAGTGAATGAGCATTTCGAATCACTCAATCGTAAAGAAAAGGTAGTTCAACCGCATAGTACAACAAACACATTATGTCTGGCGTTGTTTTATTGTATCTGGAACGAGTTAGCGACTGAAGAAGCAACACTAAAGTTATCAAGTGACTTCTGTTAAACTCAAGCGGAGTAAATGTCTCAGTATGATAACTGTTGGTTTCGTGTTTGGATCGTGATTGCGCTTCAATGAGATTAAGAGCAAACAAGACAAAAAAAAATAATTAATATGACGAGTAAAAATCAAAAAGAAATTGAATAACTTTAAATCGAAAAATGTTGTTGATGTTTAAGATCGAAATCGTATCCAAATGCAGTAAATAGTAACGTTTAATTTTAACAAAAAAGTGCTTCGAATTTGTTTCGGAAAAATACATGTTTAATAATGATTTGTGTAAAAAATTAAAAAGTGCTTATTACATTAGTGCAAAATTATTATTAAAAAATAATATTACATAGTTGTACCAGGGTAAACTTGTACATAAAATGCATCATTGCTACTAATGATATATTAATAAAAACAAAATAAAAAAAATTAACAAAACAACGAAAGAGAGGGAAAAACACAAAAAGTGTGCTTTACTTACGATTATAAAAGTTGTCATGTTGATTGAACCGGGAATCAATCGAGAGTTTGGATCTATTGCACCAGCCAGTTTCAATATACCAGCACACTGGAAAATGGATCCACCTAGAATTCCTACACTTAATAATCCAACAGCTGGTGGCGTCGGTTCTATGCCAAGGTTACATCCCAATGGTAAGTGCCGGAAGTTCTTTAGTTATTCTATATAAACAAAATATAACAAAGTATGTTTTCCCGACGGTCAATAAATTCTTAGTATTCATATAAAGTGGAGCAAATCCTTAAAATGTATGATTCCTAAAATATGTAGAACAGCGCTGTGTTGATAAATCGGTTTATATATTTGGTGCTTCTAGAATTGAAGTTTCAGATCTTGAAAACTGCGTTTTTTTAGTGATTTTGAACATTTACATTGAAATAATTTTTGAATTTGAAATAACGACGGAAGTGTAGTGCTTTTGAATTGTTTAAAAATAAATAAATTTAAAGAACACATGTCACATTTATTGTGCACAAAAGTATAAGAAAAAAAATTGTCATAATTGTTGTTATATTTTGAAAAGTGGGAAATAAATCAATAAAAAAAGGAAACTCTTTCAAGTGAGTGAGTAGATGCATAAGGAGTCGATAAAAAACAAAGATTAGCTTGTATGGAAACTTATTTGAAATTTACGAAATAAAATTTATTTGTACATATAGTTTACCTACTCTAGCAAAGACAAATTTTGATATGCACTCACAATATTTTTTCCTTAAAATGTACTGAAGATGAACATTAATATGAGGTTTCCACAAGACGTACGCTGCTAGACGAATGAGTGACTGCATGTATTTTGTTTGGAATGCATGTACTTTGTTATTGTATTTTCGTTCGTCAGAAGCAAAAAGCCATCTGGAAACACCACCTAAAACGTACTTTTAGTTTTAATTGTTAATAAATTAGCTAACAAAATTTTAGTGTTATAATTTTTTTTTTTTTTCATTTTAGGGTCAATTTTTCCGTGACTTTGAATGCGACACAGGTTTTTGGATAAAAAATCAATTTATTTTTCAACGTAGTCTCATTTGAGCTCTATACACATTGTTCAACGTTTCTCAAATTTTTTTTATCCCTTATAAGATTTGTTGAGGTCATTGAAATAGTTTTGTTTGTGAAATGATTTTGTCTTTGAAACCAAATCTCTTTCCGCCGAGCCATTTCTTAAGGTTTGGAATCAAGAAATAGTCACTCGGGACTAAATCCGGAGAATATAGGTCTGATAAGGGAGCAATTCGTAGCCATGGAAACTGCCATTTTCTCGTCAATCTTTAAATTAAATCACTCGGTAATATGTTATCAATGGTTGTCAAACACAAACTAAATGACCCCGCCTGTTCAAGTTTTGACAGGAGTAGTGTTACCCTTTCAGTTAAGAGGCGGGGAGTTCAAAAAATCACGGACTTCCCGCCCTCGTATGTATATTGTAAATTGAAATATTAAAAATAAAGGTGATAAAAGCACTGTTGCTAAAAGCTAAAGTTGCAAGAATATCGAAAAAAATCGACCACTCGCTGGCTTAATTCAACTGCCGTATCAAATACAAAGGATGACAATATAATGGCAACTTTTGAAAAGGTTTTTTTTGTAACTTTATTAGTCAGTAAAATATTTGGTGTACAATTTAATTGTTTATCGCAATAAATATACATATACATATAAAAATAGCTAAACTTCAGAAAAACTAGAAAGTGTAAATTTTTGTGATATTGACAAAACATTGGAAACTTTTACATACTCTTTTAATGATAAATTATGGTACACTAAAATAACTCCCAAACGAAATAAGTCTCAAGTAAAAAGTTAATAACATTTTCCATATTAAGTGGGACTTGTTTCATTATGAAATAACTCTCAGTACGTTAGGACTTATTTCACAAGCTTTTTGTTGGAAATTTTTTCGTAATGAAGTAACTCCCAAATGAGACTTATTTCATTATTTTTTACCATTCGGAGTTTTTTCATATTTGTTGGGACTAAATAAATTTTGGCTGCAATATGAGGACTGGGAGTTGTTCCATTTTTTGTTGGGACTTTTTATATTTCTCTTAAAATTATATTTGAAAAGAATTCTGACGATTTTGTAACGGTTCATAAGTATGTAGTAGTAAAACAATCAGTTATTTTACTAAAAACAATGCATACGTAATCAGTTCTTGTCGGCATTTCAAGTATTAAAGATCGGTTATACAGTGCTAAAAAGTGTCAACTCTTGCGTTCGTAATAATGTATGGCAAAGAATCAATTGAAATGTATAGAAATATATTTTTTAACTATTTGAATCAGTCATTCAAAAAACAAACTGTAAAAACTTACAGATATTCAGTAGGAGTTGATTTTTTAAATGTAAACTTGTATGTTTTTTGTTTCTAAAAACAAATATTCATACAATTTCTTTTTGTTTTTTTTTTACCAAAATAGTTTGTTTATATACAAAATTATTTCAATAAAAAATAAAAGAAATTATTCAAATATAGATACACACAGAAAATAAAAATATATACATATGTACATCTGTGTATGTTGTGTTTTGTAAAATTACATGCAAATAAAAAATTTCATTTTGAAAAACAAACCACGAAAATCGTTTTTTTACATTTTGTCAGTTAAAAATTAATGGTTGCTTTAAACGACTTTCGATTGCTTTTAATACTTTTGTTGATTATTAAACAATGATTGAAAATAAACATCAAAATGGGCTAAATATATGAAGAAAAATCAGTAGTCCTCTTTTTGATTGTATTTTCAATTTTAACGAAATAATATTGTGAGTGTACATTAAAGATGAAAAACAGTTGATTTTGCTCCATATTAAGTATTATGAAAAGGAATGACATAGCCGGGGGATGCTTTAAAATAATGAGTTACTGATATTATGTTATGTAATTACTTATTAAGAAGGCTACAAATAATGAGTAATTGGTATTGCATTATATAACCATATATATATTATGGGAAAAAACGGTTTTATGTAAATTTATACTGTAAATTCATGTTTAAACGATGTCGATGGGAAATGAAGAAAGATACATTTTCTTTGTTATTGTTAGACAATTTTGAATTAAGAAAACATAAGTCTATTTCAAATTTTCAACAAAATTTTATTTATTTAATTTTTAGCTAATAAATATTGAAAATCCAAAATGAAGTAAAATATGTTGTTTTTATACTTTTAATAATTTTAGTTCACAAATAAAATTTTCTTTTAGACTTAAGCCTTAAGTCGGCTTAAGCCCTTAAGCAGACAAGAGTCTACTCATTAAAGACTAGTTCATTAAAAAAAGTAGAAACTCATGGGCTGCGTTTACATTACGTTCGAAATCCAGTTCGTGTAAAATAGTATACCATATGATCGAAATTCGGTTTGAACTAATGTAAACGCAGTTTTGGACTAATTTTAATATTTATTAATTTAATATTTTCGTGATCAGCATACCAGCATTTATAAAAACGATTTGTCGCTAAATATAAATAAATTATTTAAAAACTCGTCAACTTTGGACGCGATATGGCAAAGGTTAACGTTTTTATTTTTTTTTTGCTTCAAAAATTGTATTTTTTAAAATAAAACAGAGTGAAACTGGGGGGTGTATGCATTGAAATACGACAATTCGATATTCATTGGACACCTTAATATACGTTATAAATATTCGAGCAATTTAATTTTAATCGCTAAATAATTGCGAAAAACTAAAAAAAGTCAAATTTTATGTTCAATGCAAGGCTAACTATTTTCCTTATAAAAATTAAAAACAATGTCATGTCTAATGAAACTCCTTGAAAAGTAAATTGCGAGAGTACAAGTTCGATTTTTCTGTTCTGCTATTAACAAGCCAGATTGAAAATATTATTGAGGCTCTGGAAAAATTTCAAATTGGAAGGCTATGGATTCGGCTACAAAATTAATTATTCTAATTAACACGTTACCGTCGATTAAACTTATGTATATGTGGCAAGTATACCATAAAACAACATCTAAAAGGCTTTTTACACTGAACAACATCTTTGTGAAACGCGTGGAAGATGTTGAAAATGTGAAACAAGTGTTTACATTGGCAACATCTTTTATCTGCCATTCATCAGCTGTCAAAAATAAAAAATGGATTTAGAGAAAGCATTAATCTTTGAAGTAGTTGTTGCTTTGCAAGAAGGTCGTTCTGGAAGAAGATGATGATGAAGAAGAATTTTTGGTAGACATAAGAATGAAATTCTTACATGTGCCGCTCATTTTCCTTTGTTGAATAATTTTATTTGTTTCTTTTTTGCAATGTCAGTTTGCTAGTGAAAATAACGAAAGATGTAAGATGGAACAAAATGAGAAAGAATCATCTTTTGTAGATGTAAAAAGATGTAGAATTTTTGGCCTGTTTAATTCTTATGGAAAGATGTTAACATCTTTGAAAGTTGATAAAAGATGTAGCTTTGTATTTTACTTATTTATTGAAAACTTTAAATGCAATTAGCTCAAAATCACTTTTTTTGAGTTATACCGGTCTTCTCGCAATGAGCTATATGGGCTAGAATGCAGTGTGCATTACATCACTGGCAACAAAAATGGAAATCCGTTTTAATTGTTCCAGAGAATATAGTGAAGAAAATTACCCAAGTGTTCAAATCATTGCCAGTAAGAAATGCTTCAGCTGAGTGACCATTTTCTGCATTGAAACGATTAAAAACTTGGCCACGCACTAAAATGCTCGAAAACCGCATTAATGATTTGGGAATGCTCCATAGTCATTGTCATATAACATAGATATTGATTTCAATGAAGTTCTTGAAAAGTACATTTTTCTAAAAAATCACAAAATAATCATATAATATTTGGTTGGTTTTGACCTTTTTGATTGCCTTAATTATTGAATTCAAATATATTTTATATAATATAAATATATCTTCTATTATTTTTTTAGTTATGTTTATTTTTTTCTTGTTAATTTTTGGTAATGAATTAATAAATATTTAAATAAAATTTAAATACTGCCTTTTATGTTAAAAAAGGATGAAGTTTAAGGTAAGTTTTGCAAAAAAAAAAATAATCTTTTTACTTTAGACACGTCTGTATATACAGCCAAAATGTCCCGCAGTATGCGCTGTATCATGTAAGATTAATGAACAATTTGAGAAGAGTCCCCAAAGTAACAAAATGTCTTCATAGTATGCAGTGGACCGAAAAACTGTCCCCGTAGCATGCGCTGTGCATACACAAAGTGTTTTTAGGCATTAAGGACTGGAAAAAGCAACATTGTGGAGATTGCGAATATAAACTTTGATGCTTTTTTGGACCACTCTAGTATACATAAGGCTTTGTTTTTTGGAAACCTAATGTCGCTTAATTAATAATTTTTTAGTATCTTTTTACACTAACAAAATGAATGGTCCCATTTGAATAAATTTTAACTCTTTTGGAAGTTTATAAAAAATGGTCGTTGTTATAATTTTTTTCTGTAAAATCAAATGGTTGTGTAAGATTTTAAATACATTTAGCAGCTTTGGCTTGGCAGAAAAAATTACCCAAAATAACCTTTTTTAGCTGTCGAAAGGGAGGTGGAGTTGAATTTTTTCAAAAAAATATACCAATTATTTTTGTTTCTAAAAAATGGTGATACCCTAAAATGGTTGTTTTTCTTTCGTGCGAACTCTAATATACATAATTTAATATAATAATAATATATATAATTTAATATAAGAATATAATTAATATAACAGCTTTAAAGAACATCCAGATTTGTATTTTAGACACAGTGTTGTGCAAATCAAAAGCAACAAACTCCATAAAAATAAAGTAATTTATTTAAGAATATAGTTCGTTTGCAACAAAAACTTTTTTCATAATTTATTTACATATATGTACTCTAAGTAACATATCAAATAAAACCAACTTAACCTATTTGTTTCGTTTAAAATACACCTAAACAATGGAGGTCCAACATATAAATGTGTGCAAAACAATTCGTTTGTTTTTTTTTTTTGAAAACTTCGTTTTACCGGAAACACTCATCTTCAATAATCCAAAGGGGTTTTTAAGTAGTAGAACTCCATTGTTTTCTATGAACTATTTCATCAACCTCGATGTATGTTTCAGGTCACTATCGTCTCAAAGTGTCATATTTCACCCAGTATTTGGAATTATTTTCGTTTCAAGAATGTTTTTGTACATGAAATTGTCCATTTACCCATAAATTTTGTTGAATAGTTCAACTCCATTTTGCAATTGTGTGACTCAAGCCTCTTGCTTTAATTCGTCACTAAATAAAACGGTTTTCCATTTCTGTACGGTCCAGTCCTGCTATTTTATTGCAAAACATAGTCTTAAATAGATAAATTAACATCCAGTGATTAGTTAGATATAGTTAAAAAATACGGTTTTGGTATCTTACCTTTTTTGGATGTGTTTCTTGGCCAACAAAGGTTTTTTTGGCTGGCCTGTAACTTTTTGTTCTGCATTGCACGTTTACGTGCACATTTTAAGATTTTACAACCTCACTGGAAATAGCAAACGGATTTTTTTTTTTGGAAAATTTAAATATTTTTTTACCATCACCTGCGCAAAAGTTCTTCGTGGACGTTCTCCAAAATGTTTTTGTCGACTTATTCTTTTTTAACAATCCGCAAACTATAAATATATTAAAAGCGTTAATTTTTTGAGCCGTTTGGGTTAAGAAAATTAAAAAACAGGAAATTTTGAAAAAGTGATTGAAATATTGATTTGGGGCGATGAATAAATGCCTGACACATTTGATTTTTAGAGATTTTTTCATGTAAATGTTGCCCGCGTCTACGCCGTAGGGTGTTCATCCATGAACTCCAATTTTGGCATACTTTGTCCAGCATTTCGGCCGGTTTCTCACCAATGGCAGCTGTAATTTTGTCTTTATGGACTAGAATTGTGTACACGAGAGACTTCTTGTATTCTCACAAAAAATTGTCTAGTCGGGTCAAATCGCATGATCTTGGGGGCCAATGGACTGATCCAAAACATGAGATTAATTGCTCACGAAGCTCGTGTGGCATATCGCACCGTCTTGTTGAAGTCACATGTCAACCAAGTCCAATTCTTCCATTTTGGGCAAACAAAGTTGGAAGTTATCGCACGGTACCTTTCTCCATTGACTGTAACGTTGCGATTTTCATCGTTTTTCAAGAAGTACGGACCAATGATGCCGCACCAAACACTGCATCTTTTAGGGTGTATTGGCAGCTCTCGAACTGCCTCTGGCTGCTTTTCACACCGAATTCGGCAATTCTATTTGTTTGCGAACCCCATTGAACCAAAAATGTGCTTCGTCGCTGCAGATAATTTCTTGATGGAAATATATTTCTCACACAGCACGAAATTTGATAATAAAATTCAATAATTTGCAAACATTGTTCGTTTGTCAATCTATTCATGGTGAAATGCCAAACCTTACTGAGCATTTTTTGTACTACGACATATCACGAATCTCTTTTTTTTTTCCACCGAAAAAACTTACACTTAGCAAATATAAAAAAAATCACTCTATATATTATACTTTATGTTTGCTTTTCTCCCTTTTTAGATTCTCAATTTTTCGAGATTTAAAAGTTTTCGCAATATTTATCCCTATTTATTAACTAGCTATATTTTCTAAGGCGGTCTTCTTGTACTCAAGCATTTTTAATAATTTATTTCTTTGGAAATATTTTAAACTATTATTATTTTAAAATTTACCAATATTTCGGAAAATTTTAAATAAAATTGTTTGTAATTTTTTAACAGAAACTTTTTATATTTTAGAAATATATTGCGAAATTATAAAATTTTTAATAATTTATCTATTTTCTAGCAATTTTAGGTTTAATCATATTTTTGGAAAGACTTGCCAACAGCGTAGCATATCCAAATTAATTTTAAGCAGCCAAAAAGAAATTAAATCTACTCATTTTATATCACGAGAAAGTTTTTGTTTGTTATATTGTTAATTTACACTTAGTTAGAGATTTTGGCATAATTCTAAATTAAAAAACAATAGCTTGAGTGCTATTGTGATATTCAGCTTATCTAATAAATAACAAAATAATTGTTAAAAATTAAAGACGGCTGCATAAAAGAGTTTAAAATTTAAAAGTCAAAACTAATGTAAGAGAAAAAACTAGTATGAAAACAAACAAGGAGAAATAATTTTGTGAAGAATAAATATTGAATCTAAAAATATAAGTGGAACAATTTTACGAAAAAGAATTCTGAAAAATCTATTGAAAATAGGAAACTCAAATTTCTTCGAATGCCGCATGCAGCCCTAAGGCCCGTTAACCGTAACCGCATTAAAAGTCGTGCAGTTAAAATTAAATTCATTAAAAACCGGATTATTTGTAAGGAATTAAATATGAAAATGTTGGTATTTTTGTTTTAATAAATAGTTAACTAGAGATTCAATTCATTGGTATGTAATTAAACATTATTTGTGTTATAAGTTCTCAAATTTTGTGTTCTAAAAAACTTGAAAATTATATTGTCCTAAAAAGAAGTTTTAAATTTGAATATGGGATTTTTGTTAAAACACAAACTACTGTCAGTTTTAAACTACACTGCGCACTAATTGCCGAAAATATACTAATTCAATCAGACTGATATTTGTTTTAAATTTAAACAGTTATTATTACTACACTCACAATATATTTTCCATTACCGACTGCAGTTCATTTAAAAAAGTAATACGTAGAGTTTGTTATTAAATTAAAAATGAATTAAAATTCATAGAAATATTGCTGCGGGGTCAGTTGGCAATTGGGACCTGTCCCGTGGCTGGTGAAACAGGACCGGTTCCGAAAATAGATATCAGGAGATAGTTGAAAAGAGGACCAGCTCCAAAAGTACTTACCACGTGAACAGCTTAAAAGTATATATCACGTGGTGGGTCCAAAAATACCAGTCCTGTGGTCGTTGAAAACAGGATCGGTTTCTAAAGTACCTACCACGTGATTGTTATAAGAAGTCTCTATCACATATTGGGTCTTAAAGTATTAGTCCCGAGATGGGTGAAAACAGTACCGGTTCTTAAAAAATCTTACTAAGTGAAAGTACGAGTCCTGTGATATGTTCTTTGTGGTTATTTGTGTGACTAAGTCATGTAAAATGCCACAGAGGGCATTTGACCCCTCCTAGGACAAGCCTATGTTAACCCAATAATGCTTTTTCTAATGCCCTGGGCATTAGATGGTTAAAGTGAGCGGTTCTTTCCATCCCGTGATCGGTTCCTATCACAATGAACCGGTCACGCGACGTGTCCTGGGATAGGTGCTTTTCAAATAATTTCTTTTCGTTTTTATACCCTCCACCATATATGGTGAGGGTATATATCAGTTTGTCATTCCTTTTGTAATATGTCGAAATATAGGTTTAAGACTCCATAAAGTATATATATTCGTGATCCTTATGCAATTTTAAGTCGATTTAGCGATGTCCGTCTGTCTGTCTGTCTGTTGAAATGGCGATCACGACGCGAATACGCAAGCGGGGGTGCCAATTTTTACCCAGATTATTGAACATCCTCCCGAGCAGTTTGGTATTTAAAATAAGCGAAATCGGGTTAGCGGTTCAAAAGTTATGAGTGAAAATGTGAAGGTACCTCTAAATTTTCCATACAAATTTGTACAATTTTTCTGTATCTATTTTAATTTTCTGTTAAGTAAGTAAAAATGTTATTAAGTCTTCTTCTTGTTTCGATTACATACATTTATTGTCTTACATATATGAGAATAATAACATTCTTAGAGCTATACATATGTGTGTTACTCCAATAACTATGTTAACGTAAGAAGCAACAATGTTAAAGTCGCTAACAGAGCAGACGTCTGTAATTAACATTACTAAAACTAAATAAATAACATTACTAAAACTAAATAACAAAAGTGCATTACATAAATTGACAAAACATATTCTTATTACAGTTCATGCAAAATTTAGTATATACGTATATCATCTTCAGCCCCTATGGTGGAGGGTATTCAGAGATTCGGCACAGCCGAATTTAGCCCTTTTTTACTTGTTTTTATCAAAATAGTTTGTTTAAATACAAACTTACAAAATTTCAAATATGCTTTTTTATATTTTTAACACTTTGTATTATTATTAAATAAAAAATACACCTATAATGCACTAATAATTATCTTACAGGTTTAGCATTTTGTTTTTAATAACACCATGCCATTCATCTGTCTTCCGTGGGTTTGAATATATTTTACCGCTTTTACAACACGTAATTTCCTGGTAAAAATTAAATGATTTGAGTTGCCAATACAGTTATAATTAAATCGGTAATATGGTAATATTTTTCAGCAAATTCAAAAAAAAAACTTATTTTTTGAAATAAAACAAAAATATATTTTTTGAAATTTTTTTCAATATCGCCGATATATTTTGCAGCTGATAAAAAGAAGATATGTTCAGAATACTACTTTGATTTTGTTCTTAATCATAAATGTGTAATATTGCCGTAATAACTTTTAGATGATATTTCTTCCAAATGCTTATTGGGTACATACGAATAAAACAAAAATTCAATATGAAAAACAAACAGGTTAAAAATTGATGATTATTTCAAATTCCATATTAAGTTTTGTTGGGCTGCTTTCGCAATACAAATATGATAATTGCCGCAATAAATGTTTTCTTCAGACGATATTCTGTAAAAATTAACTAGGCCAAGTTTTCAATAATAAAAAGGAGTTTTAAAAAAGAATACATTTTTAACGCAGATATGAATAAAAATACATTTTAAAGGAAAAATATTTTCGATTTTATTATTTAGATTATACAATTGGTCCCACTTTTTTATTTATTTATTTATTTATTTATTTATTTATTTATTTATTTATTTATTTATTTATTTATTTATTTATTTATTTATTTATGTATTTATTTATTTATTTATTTATTTATTTATTTATTTATTTATTTATTTATTTATTTATTTATTTATTTATTTATTTATTTATATTTATATTTATATTAATCATATAATTACAATTTATATACTAATACCCTAACTGAGCACTAGCAACAAAGGCCATCGGCTCGTTGTAGCGAAAACAGACCAGAGCATCTGGTGGGAATCGAACCCACAACCCCCGCCAGCACGCTACCAACTAGCCTACCGAGGCGCTCGATGTTTTAATATTGATGTATGTATTTACGAAGACTGGGAGAATTTCGATATTTAAGAGAGAATCATTTGTATTTGATTTGTAATAAAACATTGTTTTAAGCTTTTAAAAAACTCAAAAACAGTAAAATAAACGGTTAAAGTGAAAAAATTACCCGTTAGATTTCATTAAATTAACGTAAATTAAAGAAAATAACCTTTTTGACTCTACAGCCCCTTCCACTCCAGAGGGACAAAAAAAATATGGACTCAGCGTGGCCTTTTCAGAAAATTAACTTAAGTCAATTTTCCTAAACCTTTAATTATTCCGATTTAACTTCAAATGATTTAGGGCTTTTTGTTTAAAAAAGTTTTTAAAATAGTTTTTAAATATCAGTTTTTAAATGTCTATAAATTAGTTATCTGTAATCAAATCATGCTAAGTTTTCAAGGGAGGTGCATTCACGCAGAGAAAAAACATGGTGTGGACAATCATATTCGAAGAGCATCATATATTATCGGGTTTATGATTGTGCCAACCATAGTCGTACTATAATATGGTTTCATATTATAATAATAAAATAACCATAATTTTACCATAATATGGTCACTACAATTATATTATGATTAAAAAATTACCATCTTATGATTCCAAATAAACATACTATGATGTTGAATTTATCATAAGATGAGAATCGAAGTTGTTCTGTTAGTTAAAATTCTTTGAATATAAAAAAGGTTTAAAGCTAATGTTCTCATTATGATATGAGAAAAAGTTTTTTAAATCTAGGAAAGTTTCTAAAGGAGAAAGTTATTAGAAACTATGAAAAAGTTCTTTTAATTTAAGAATTTTTCCAAGAAATATTTTTCCCAAAACAAATTGATATTAAGGACTTTTTGAAGAAAAAAGGACTTTTTCAAGAAAATTTTGATTCGTTGGGCTTTTAAAAAAAAATACTTAAAAAAAAATTAAATTCTAAGGACTTTTTAATAAATAAACCTTAGATTCTAACGACATTTTTAAGATTTTTTTTAGAAAGTTTTTAGAAATTTTCGTTTTAGGAAAAGTTCTTAGAATCTTTGAATATTTCTACTAGAAAAAGTCCTTAGAATCGAAGTATTTTTCATGATGAAAAGTTCTCAGAATCTATGAATTTTTCTTTCAAAGAATAGCCTTAGAATTAAAAATGTAAAATCTATATATGGAATCTTTTTGACAATGAATTGATTAGTGTAAATAATATTATATGTATAAGAAAACCCTTTTAAAAAATATTCTAAGGTAAAAAAAATTAAATGGATCTTAATGGGTCCATTGATGAAATGTTTTAATGCCACATGAAAGGTATTTACTACCCATCTGACATTTGTGCAGTTTTAGTAAACAATGTATGATAATAATACAAATTGACTGAACTGATAAAATTTTGGTTTTTATGAAAACAAGACAATAATATGACCGTAAATTTCAAAATCATGTTTTATTTTATGTACACTCACAATATATTTTCCGTTACCGACTGTAGTTTATTTAAAAAGTAATACGTAAAGTTTGTTTTTAAAAGAAGAATCAATTGAAATTCATAGAAATATATTTTTTAACTATTTGAATCAGTCATTGAAAATACAAACTATATAAATTTACAGACATTGAGTAGGAGTTGATATTTTCTGCTAAATGTAAAATTTTGTGTTTTCTGTTTTTAAAAATTGAAATTGATATAATTCTTTTTTGTTTTTTTACCAAAATAGTTTGTATATATACAAAATTATTTCAATAAAAATTACAAGGAATTATTCAAATATAGATACACACAAGAAAATAAAAAAATATATACATCTGTGTGTGTTGTAAAATTTCATAAAAATTAAATTTCAATTTGAAAAACAAACCGAAAAATCGTTTTTTTCTACTTTTTGTCAGTTAAAAACTGATGGTTATTATAAACAACTTTCAATTGTTCTTACTACTTTTGTCGATTATTAAACAATGATTGAAAATAAACAACAAAATGGGTTGAATATAATGGAAAATCAGTAGTCCTCTTTTTGATTGTATTTTCGATTAATTTAATATGTATTTCAGATTATTTTTAAAGAAATAATATTGTGAGTGTATAATTATTTATTGATTGTTGCCAGCATTTTATGGTTAAATAATTATCATATTTTTTTCATAGTCAGCATTTTTGTTACCACAGTGTGGTTACAGCCAATCATGTTATAAAATAGAAAGTGTCAATCATAAGATAGAAAAATATTTACTTGATGGTTAAAAAACCAATAACATGATGGTGACAACCATATCCGATTGCTGCAAGCTTAATATAGTTACAGTGATCATGTTGCAACCATGTTTTTTCTCTGCGTGTTTCTAAGTGTTCTTCTAGAATTTGTAAATACGCGATTTTTAAATATATATCGAGTTAGGACATTTCTACATTAAGCCATCGATATATTTATATAAACATCTAATTAAAAGTCAAACTAATAAATTTAAAATTAATAAAACAAGTAATAAATTTACAGTTAACAAAACATCGGTCGAGCACATTGTTATAAAAATATTTTTGAAATTTTTGTGTTATAATGTGTGCATTAGGGTGTCTCGAAAAAAAGTATTCTTGCACATTGTTTGAAGTAATATCGTTTCGTTTTAATGAGCTGAATGCGGGAAGAGTAAATAAACCAACTTTTGGAAGGGATCTTTATTTCTTTGCCAGTCATAAAAATTTGCAATGTTGGTGCTTTTTGTTGCGTAACGACATGCTTGTTTTGAACCAATTACCATGGAGTAACTTTAGTCCACCATTGTATTTTAAATATGCAAATCTTTAAACTTTTGGAAAAGATTAGGTTAGCACCTGACAAGATTATATTATACACCGCGATCAAGAAACGATATTTTGTGCGGCTTCATTTTGCCCTAATTGAGGTTTCCAATGAAGCCAATCACCTGACTAGGCACATATTTCCAAGATATATAGGGTATATCCACCAAGCAATTGTAGTCTCCTATCGCGAAGCCTAGGACATGAGCAAAGTATATGCTCCGCTGTCTTAGTGTTCAATTCGCATAACCTACAAATGTCCGAATCAGTCAGACCCCTTGTCCTTAAAAAGTACCTGATATTACGATTTCCAGTGAAAGATTCCGTAAAGGTCCTAAAGTTATTCATGTTCAGGGACAGAACTCTCTTGGAGCTTCTACTAGATGGAGCAATGAACCTCTTCGCCTGGCACTGGTCAATGATAGAATTCGAAAATTTACTAAAATTGTGCGTAAAAAACCTATTTGAAGAGTAAATATACGCATGAAATGCCTAAAAATGCACTTCTATATGCGTAATTATATAAAAAATGCGTATATATACCAACGCATGGTGTCAATTTAACTGCAGAAAAATATTTTTTTTGAAAGAAAAAATTTATTTTTTGTATGTATGTTTTAATAACAATAAATTATAAATATAATACAAAATATACATTGATTATGGTCATTTTGAATTTAAGTTCACAGTATTCAGAAATATTATATTTATAAACTTTTGAAAACAAAATTTGCGTTTTTAGCTTTTTTTTTATTTTCTTAATATTTTCCAATATCCAAATGTCAAAATATTTATTACCATTCTAAGTTAGTATTTTTACAAAATTTGTGCGTAAAATTTTAATTTAACAAAAGAATACTAATTTTAGGCACATAGTGTTTAATTTTAAACACATTATGTCTAAAAATACTTTTTATGTACATTATTGTATATGAAAGTGTTCGGCATTTTTTGTTTATATTTACCGAATTTTCGTAATATTACATAAAACTTTACCCATTTTATTGTAGTACATTTACAAAAATTTTTTAGAGTGTACCCCGCAGGTACTCCATAGAAAGGTTCAGTGCCGACGCACTGTGGGTCGGATTTGAAAAAAGTAACTTACGATATTTTTTTTTATCGAAATTTTGATTTTTTGTTATGCTAATCGAAAGCAATCAATAAAATCTGTTGTAATGTACGCAATCTTTTCGAAAAACTATTTTTTAATGATGACAAATGTGTTTTTTACTATGGAACGAAAACTACGTTTCTCTGGTGACTTAAGTCCGGCACTGATCCAGTCTTCTTGATCATAAAGTGAAAAATTCATATCGTTGAAGGTGCCAGTTTACCTCTTAAAACAGCTTGAAGGTAGACACTTTGTTTTGCATATTTTCAAGTATTGTTGAGCATTATTATTGGCACTGCGGGTACCACAAACGATGCAAAAACTTCTGGTAGACAATCTGGGGCAAATCGTTATCCTCAAAATAATTTCGTCTGGAGAACGTGTGGATATTTCCAAGTTTTAGAAAATTTGCCAAGAGACAGCAATTATCTATGTTCAATAATATCCATGATATTATATGCCTTCAAGTATGCACAAAATGCTCATCCACGGAGCCGATATAATTCAACATTTTAGTTAGTGCCTTTTCCGAAGAGGCAGCAAAAACCCCAAACAAGGACTTTAGATTCTATAGAGAATAAGCCGCTAATGGAGATATCATACATAATCTTCTGTTGTCGTCTGATCCGCTGCTCGTAATAAGCTACGAATGAATAAAGCTCATTAAAAGCACAAGAGCTTCTGGTATCTCGCCCTCATGACCCTGGTATGCTTGAATTTGTCAATGTAAATGAAATCAATGAGTGACTGAAATTTATGTTTATGTATTAGAAAAATTATAAGTATTTTTAATATTTGACTAATTTTATTTTTTATTTTTTTATAACTAGTATTTTATATGCATATATTTTAAACATTTTTACTAGTATTTAATTTCAATTTAATATCCTAGTACCAGTAACAAAAGGTACAAAATTACGGGTAAAACATCGACAACAATTAGTGGTCTTAAAATCTATATGAATGGTCTCAATTTCATAGTGGGGTAATTAGGAACATAAAATAAAGTAATTAGTAAACAGCGGACTTAATCAGAATCGCAATTAATTCAATATTTATTTCTGGAGACAAGAACACTCATATGTAGTGGTGGTATATTAAGCATGGTACCAATGGTTTTAGTCGGACACGTCTTGCCCTTACCAGTTATGCCCACACAGGCTCCACTTTGGCCCACCATGTCCGAGCAGCGTAGGTGATCATTGGTCTCACGATAGTGTTGAAAGATCAGTAAACCATATGAGGCATTAGACCCTAATTCTAGGGCATATAATGCCCTAGTAGCCGTCTTGGTTACGAAAGCCAGATGTTGGTTCCAGGTAAGTTCTATGCAGAGTAACTCCAAGATACTTAACAATGTCGAAAAAGCCTACGGTTATGCCATTGTGACAAAATGGATCTTAAGAACTGCGCGTTGACGAGTATTTTTAATATATGTGCTCTGTGGAATAATTCTAGCTCTCATTAGCACACTCATAAAATAAGGTAGTACAAATGTCTGTTACATGTGTTTCGAACCAATTTAACTAATTTGTATGTTATTTTATGTTCAAATTTGGAATAAAGCTATATTTTTGTAATTTCAATTTATCACAACAATTATTTTTATTTGCATTTAAACTAAGGATACATGCTAATATTTAGTCATTTGTATGTCTCAACTTTATAAATTTGACAGTTATTTTGAACATCAGTTGTTTCCTAATCACTATACTTTTGTGTCACCGCTATTTTGTATAATCATAATATTGCCAACGTCTCGGCAACTAAGCGAGATAGAGCAAACTAATATTTTAACCGAAATTTATCAAAAATTGTTACTTACAAATCTGTTGAATTTAACTCAAAATTTTTGCATAATTTAAATAAAATTTGATGGAAAATCACTGGTGACACCTTTCCAAAAAAGAAGAAACTAGCTAGTCTGATAAAAAATTAATAGTCTTTATAATTTTTAGAGAAAAACGTTTATTTTTCTTCTTTACCACAAACTCATACACTCACAATATTATTTCGTTAAAAACAACTTAAAAGACATATTAAATTAATCGAAAATACAATCAAAAAGAGGACTACTGATTTTCCATTATATTCAACCCTTTTTGTTGTTTACTTTTAATCATTGTTTAATAATCGACAAAAGTAGTAAAAACAATAAAAAGTCGTTTAAAATAACCATCAAATTTTTACTGACAAACAGTTAGAAAAAACTACTTTTGTGGTTTGTTTTTAAATTGAAAGTTTTTTATTTGTATGGAATTACAAAACAGAACACAACACACGCAGATGTATATATTTTTATTGGCTTTGTGTGTATGTATATTTGAATACTTTCTTGTAATTTTTATTGAAATAATTTTGATATATACAAAAAGGAATTATATGAATTTCTATTTTTTGAAGCAGAAAACATACAATTTTACATTTAACTGAAAATATCAACTACTGAATGTCTGTAAATTTTTATAGTTTGTTTTTTGAATGACTAATTCAAATAGTTAAAAAATATATTTCTATGAATTTCAATTGATTCTTCATTTAAAAACAAACTTTGCGTATTACTTTTTAAATAAACTACAGACGGTTACGGAAAATATATTGTGAGTGTATGTGTGTTGCCAGCATGAATATCTTTTCTAGGTATATGTAGATATAGTTATAACTATATATTTATATCATACATACATTTAAGTTCAGATAAACGAATTCTATAGAATTGGTTTTGATAGAACATGTTGTAGATCTGGTAGATTGATGTAAAAAAAAAATCTCTTGGGGGGATATAAGAAAAGGTAGATTTCCTATAGAATTACCATGACAATTGACAGATGTGTAACATCGATATGGAACATGGAAATATAGTCCCATAGACGCTAACTGAAACGATGCAGTTATCGGTAATGGTAACGCGATTTCAAAATATTTCGGCAACGGTGTCTCAAGGGAAATGCTATTTGATTTATTTCAGTATGGGTATTTCAAGAATAACGGTATTTTAGTTATTTGCAAACAGCATTTTAAGAATGACAGTGTTGGTGTTATTTCAGAGATAGCATTTTAAAGGTAATGTTTGTCACTTAAAAGGGGTTTGGAATCGATATTTAAGCGGTATTTTCTGCCAAGAATTAAAACAAAAATTAAAAACTGTGTATCATAAATCATAAACGTCATGTACACTCACCAAAAAAAGTCTGTAATCGCAACGGAAAATTTTGCTGTTATTACGGGAAATTTGGCTAATATGAGCCCAGCGGTTTTTTCCTAATCTTAGCAACACATGTCTGCTGACGTGTAGTTCAATGAAATAAGTAGAAAAATTAGTAGCCGCTACTAAATTTTAGTATACTTTTTGTAAAGTGTAATTTAAAATCTATTTGCTAAAATCAGCAAAAAAAAATTACTAAATATTAGTACAAAATTTAAATATTTTTTTTATCGAGCATCAAATTTTTTTTATTTTATTTATTTTTTTCAAAAAATATTTTATAAAAATTTAAACCAAAATCAAAGGCTTAAAAATTGTTAAAACATAAACGAATTAATCATTTTGGTTTTATTTGATAATTTCTGCTTTGAAAAATATTTTAGTTAATTTTAAAGTCAAATTTTAATTGATTTTAGGGCTGATTTTTAGAACTAAAAAAACTTTTTAGTGCTATTTTAAGTGGATGTCCTATTTTCAGACATGGGTCGGTATATTCACTTCCGATCCCTTTTTTAATCTATGTAACATTTTAAGGCAATTTAAGTTTTTACAATTAGTAAATTTTTTTTTGCACATTTTAGCAAATTGGTTTTAAAAAATTTGGTAAATGATTTATGAAATTAGCAACAAAAATTTGTAAATAATATTCTGTAAAAACTCTGTAATTTGTAAAATGTTAATAGCAAAAAGATTTGCTAAATAATAATTTTTTTACTAAAAATCAGTACAAAAATTTTAAAGTGGGATTGAAAACCGTTTACACATTTTTCTACTAACTCTTTTTCTGAGTGTAGCACTTGCTTTGAGTTGCTTAAAAAAGTTATCTACACACCAAAGGTTCTCTATCAAAAATAAAATTTTTAGTATATATACAATAGGTTTTTTTTTGCAATTTCAATTGATTTTCTTTGCAAGACCAGTTGATTTTTTTGCAAGGCCAATTGGGTTTTAGCAGATTTCAGGGAAATTTGCACAAATTTATGCAGAAAGAGGAAAACTTGCTTTAAAATCAGGGAAATTTACTCAATTTTCGCATAGTTACTGAACCATTGTAATCTGTACAATATTTTATTTGGCCGCTGCTTACGATGAATGTTTATACCTATCCTTGCTCTATGACGACACCGAAATAATTACGTATGTTCAAACTCATAATATTGTTTGGGTAAAAACAACCAAAACACACTTTCAAGTGGTTAAAGCACGGCCAATTGGGTTTTTATTTAATTTAACGCATTTATCTTTTTTCGAACTCTTCTAAAAAGAGTAATTACTTTCTACTATTTGAAAAAATATATGTTGTTTATTATTTTATATATTGTATTTTTTGTGGCTGCGAGTTGGCTTGATAAATTCAAAACTAAATTCAGGTTTTTAAATTTCTATGAAAATTTAAAAATTTTTAAAAGAAATTTCAAAACGTTTTGTCAATTAGTATTTAGTTTATGATTTATTTAGCTACCCCACACAGGTCCATAATGGAATTATTTAAATTTTCTTTTTGCACTATAAACTTCGTAATTCCAATTGTATTACTGGGATTTTAAAATCTCATAGTTTTAACTGGAATCCTCAAAATTTTAGTAGTTAAAATTAAAGTATTGTGCCAGATTCCCAATTCGTTCCCAGAAATGGAAACATTAACATTTGGCATGGCAACCCTGTCAATTTGTGCTTCGAAAATCAAAGATGGTTGCCAAAGGGTATTTCTATAAATAGATGGAAAAAAGCTCATTTGTACGGGTAATCATTCACTAACTGAAAAATGTAATTTCGCATAGTCATTTTCCTTAGAGTGTTTGATATAAAAGCCTGTTAAAAACCATAAGTTATTTGTGGGTTGGGTGGTTCATAAGGAGGCTGAAGATGACCTGGTCGCTCGGGTCGAAAATGCGCACCCCCTCTAGCGCTGATCCTTACAATTTTTTCCATTTATGATCTCGAGTCTGATAAAATTAAAAATATATTATTACCTATTAATATAGTTTTAGGTTTCATTTTTGAGTGTAATGGATTGTCTTTTAATAAAATATGCCAGTAGTTTTTTTATATTTCACTTGCCAGTTGTAAAATTGTATTCAACTAATCTATCGGTTCTTATATCTACACGACGCGTGCCGCACTTATTCCAGCGTTATCTTTTGACTTAAGGTTTGGTTTTTTCGAATTTTATATATACAAATTTAAGTAGATATTGACTCGCTGCATAAAAATTAATAATCTATAAAAATGCTGCCAAGTCTTGAAAATATTTAGCTTTTGTCTTTTGAATGTAAACAAAAGTATTTTTTATAAAAATATTTGAAATTTTTGTATTTGCAATTTGACAAAATTTTAGTAAAAGCATAGCATAGCAGGGCATACAATATAATTGGTCCGGTGAAGTCCATATACGAAAACAGCTTTTGAACAAATGTTCAAATTGTATTTGTTTACAAAAAAGTAACGAAAAGTCAGGTATGTAGGGATAGACATTTTCTTTACAACTAGTTATGGATATAGAGAAACAATTCTAAAAAAGCTTTATTTATAAAAATAAAATATTAAAGTCAGTGTTACCATAATAGAAATTTAAAGTTACCCTTATATAAGGGAGGGGTTGTGGTGTAATGAATTTAATGATGGTGTAATCATACATATCGCAGCACCCTCCTTCGTTATTCCCATAGAAGTAAAATAACATAACAGACATATGAACTAAAGAGCTTCAACAATCTTGCCAACTCTCCATCATCTCTCCTCTATCCCATTTACAAAGAAAGCAACACTTTAATTAGCAGGAAGAATTTCCTGAGCGCTGCTTCCCTTCAAAAAAGAAAAAAAAATTGCCCAATAATGACAATTGAAAAAAATAAAATCCGAAATAAAAAATTTCAAATAAAGTTAATAATTGTTAATTGATATGAAGTACTTAAAAAAAGATGAATTGAAAATAAAAAATATCAAACGCAATTAAAAAAATTATTGAAATTCAACAAATATTTATTTAATTTGGTGCTTTTGAGTTTCAATTGATGTTGTATAAATTGCGTTTGGAGTTATTTCAATAGTTTTAATAACAATCTAATCGTTTTTGAAATGATTGATTTTGGATTTGTCCAAAAATTTTCACATTGTTTTCAAAATTCGTTGTAGTTCACGGTGTATTGCGGCTGAAAGTTGGTAATTTTTTAAATCGAAGACGTGTTTTTTTAAATGTTCGCGAATAAATAACGTTTTGCATTTTTGGAATATTTCTGTAAAGAAACAAACCGCTTATTTTCGAAACAATTAACGAAGATCTAGTCTTTCATATGAGATACGATTTGTAAAAATAATTGATTAAAAAGTTAGATCAGTTTAAACATGAGGCATTTGTCCAACTTAAGCCGCTAAAATTATCCAACTTTTAGCGTCGATACACCTAAATTACTGATTAATTAGTCAGTAATTTAATTATTGATATGTTGAATTCGATGCGTAAAAATGCTGAGGAGGAGTTTATTATTATTTATATGGAGACAATTGAAATCGTAAAGCGTGTAGGAACACAAAAATACCGTTCAAATTGACAAACAGAAATATTACAGATCAGTGTTATTCATTCCATATTTAGATGAAATAATCTCAAGTATGACAAATAGATTTTCCAGTCATGAAAATGTGGTATCGAATTTATACAATATTTACTCGTATATACAAACTTGACTTGTCGTCGTTGTCGTTTCGTCAAAAGAATTATGTTGAATTTTATCAAAATTATCTAAAAGCGGAGAGAAGCTTTACAACGCAAAAAGAATCAAAAGATTTTTAAAAAAATTTCTAGAAATGGTTTGTATTTTAGGGATAGTGTTTGCCAATTACGTTTTTATTCGCTTTGTCCTTTTGCTATAACAAGCAGTTCAATATGCATTGTTCGAGTGCGATTAATTTAAGTATTTATTTTTATCGGGACAGCCTATTATACGTATAAATACACAATATGGATTTTTTCATAAAGAAATTTATACAATCAATGTGCAGCTTATGTAATGAGCCAAAAACTGTTAAGTTTGAATAAAAAACACTTGTTATAATAAAACCGGCTAATAAAATTAAATTGTCAATTAGAAGTTTATTATATACAACAGAATCGAAACCTGATTTATGCTAGAATTACTTATACGTACCCCAGCAAAATAAGAGCTGAGGAAGAAGTAGTTAAACACTACATCTACTGAGCACGAAGTTGTGAAAATTTCGGTGAATCATTAATGATTTTAACATTGGCGTGTCATTGGGAGGAAGTAGTTTGTTTCGGTGCTATGAAAAATCGATGAGCAGATGGACTTTTTCATTAGTTTACGGAAATTGTTAAATATAGGGACTACAAAATAAATATAGGAAGTGGCTTTTTTTTAAGTTAAAAATGTAATTTTGAGCACGCCAAGAATTATTATTCCAACCAGGACAAATTAAATGTCACTGGCATGCAAAATATGTTTTCAATAAGACATTTAATGACTTAATGAATTAACCATTTATGGACTCACTAAATAATTGTTTTTTTTTTACTAGTAGGGGTTAATATCAACATTTTGGAAGTTGTTTAAAATGACTTCTTACAAATCGAAAAATTTGCACTATTAACTTCTTTGGATGTTCTGAAAAACAGATTCGTAAAGAATAACATCCATTTTATTTTGCTGGGACGTGATGAATCAGCTGGGTCTTATTATGGTCTGTTTCTTTTAATTTCATTGGACTAAAAAAAAGTCAGTAATGTCAGCAAAAAATGTTGCTAAGTCAGCAACACTTTAGTCCGGATGATGCTTGCTGAAGTATTGCTAATTGCAAAAATATTAAGTTCAGCAAAACTTGTGCTAATTCTTAGTCGATTGTAAATAAAAAAATCCTTGCTAAAACCAATAAATTTTTTTGCTGTAAATTAGCAGACTGAAAAACTCAAAAAATTTGGAGAAAAATTATATTTTAGTTAATTTATTTGTTGATAATTTTTACCTATTTCACAATGTTGCCAGTAATCCTTTATATCTAAAAACTCTCTGTGCAAAGTTTCATCAAAACATTTTTATATTTAACTTTTAAGAATAAACTTAAGAAATATAAATTTGGTCTCAGAGTGACTTAAAATTAAATTAGTTTTTAAACTATACGGTATAATTTAACGAAATTATCCACTGTTGTCTTAATTATATATTTCAAAAAAGAATTTTGCGCAGAGGTAAATATAGGAAAATTTCTTAATGCAAATCGAAGATTTTTTTGTATGAAATTTTTTCGAAATTCGGGACTTTGAATTTAATTTTGATAATTTTTCGTTATTTACACCTAAAAATATATAAGATTTCATGAGTCGCGTTTCAAATAATTATATTTATTTTTTTCCAATTTTTAATTTATTTAAAATAATAGAACGAGTACAACTTTGAAACTTCAAATGGCGATATGCTACCTCTAAATAAAACTTTTTAAAAATTTCTTTTGCAGACCATATTGTATTTCCATAACAGCATGTTTTAGGGTTGTGGTGGTCGTGATTTCGAAACTTTTTTTGACGACCTTAATGCTGCATATTTGTTTTGTTTTCCATAAGGGATCACTATTTATAAATATTTTGTTTTTTTTTTTTCTCTCCTTATTAAAAATAATAAATGAATAAATAAATATTTTATGTTGTATACAATTTAAATCATAAACAGCCACTTTACAAATTAACACAAAATCTTGATATTCTAAATTCACATTTTCTAGATACACACATTTTTGGCGCCATTTTTTTTTTGTATATGTATGCTTGTAATATACGAGGGCAGATCAATAGTCCGCGACTTTTCAAACTTCAGTCGTAGTTATATAAAATGCAACACTGCTCCCATCAAGTACCACCTGTTAATAGACTACTGTCAAATTTTGAGCAAGTTCCGTCATTTACTTTGCGCTTAACAGCAGGATTTTTCGTCCATAAAATAGGCATTTGCTTGATCAATAATTTAATCGTTGGAGCTAATTCTCTTTCCACTGAGCCATTTCTTTAGGTTTGGAAATAGGAAATAGTCACTGGGGGCTAAATTCGGAGAATTAGGTGAAAGAGGGGGCAATTCGTAGTCTACTTCATGGATTTTTGCCATGGAAACTAAGCTGCCACACGACTCCGTTGGTGGTCGATTGTGAGCAAACGCGGCAGCCATCTTGCGGAAAGCTTTCTTATACCAAAGTGATCTTTCAAAATTGAAGCCACTGAACCATGTGAGATGCCTATGTCTTCCACAATCTTTCGCACATTCAATCTCCGATCGGCAAACACCATATCGTGAATTTTTTCAATTATTTTGGGTATAGAGGCCCCTACTGGGCGGCCACAACGAAAGTCAGTAAACCACTTTTTTACCATTCAAATCGATGGTGCAGAGTCCCCATAGTATTTATCAAGCTTTTCCTTGGTTTGATTGACGGTTTTTTTTCGCAAAAAATAATGTTTAATGAGCACTCGTAATTCACTTTTTTCCATTTTTAAAAAAAGCCACAAGGTTGTATGTTTTGAACAGCTGTTAAACGCAAAGTAGACTTGCTCAAAATTTGACAGTAGTCTATTAAAAGGTGGTACTTGATGGGAGCAGTGTTGCATTTCATATAACTACGAGGGAAGTTCAAAAAGTCACGGACTTATTGATCCGCATTCGTAGATACGAAAATCTTACACGGTGAGATAAAAAATGTCTTGGAAGTGTTGTAATTTTAGTGTTATTTGTACCTAGATATAAAGGGTGTCCCAAGAAGAAAGCAATTTTTAAATTTTAAATAAAACACAGATATTTAAAAAAAAATCGTGAACTTTATTATATCGTAAAGTAGACAGAATTAGGTTATGTATGGAACAATATATCGTGCAGATGGCCGCCGCGGCTTTGCTGGCATGCACGCGATCTTTTAATGAAATTTTCAATGACCATTTTGCATGAATGCTGCGGTATTTCAATGCAGCGTCCAATTTCCTCTTTTAAGGCTTGAGTCGTCGTCGGCTTATTCGCGTAAACCATCGACTTCAAAAAACCCCAAAGAAAAAAATCTAATGGTGTTAAATCGCACTATCTAGGCGGCCAATTCTGATCTCCAAAACGCGAAATAACACGACCGGGTAATGACTGATGCAGCAATTGAATTGTTTCTCTGGCTGTATGACATGTGGCGCCGTCTTGTTGGAACCACATGCCCTCCACATTCATTTCTTCAATTCTAGGCAAGAAAAAACTGGTTATCATTTCACGATACCGAACACCATTGACTGTTTGCGCTTGACCTGCCTCATTTTCATAAAAAGAAGGTCCAATGATTCCTCCAGCCCAAAAACCACACCACACAGTGACACGTTGAGGATGCATTTGCTTCTCGTGAATCACTCGAGGATTTTCCTCACCCCAAATGCGACAATTCTGCCTATTGACGAAGCCATCAAGATGAAAATGGGCCTCGTCACTGAAGATGATTTTATCGGCAAAATCAGCATTTTCATGTTGTCTCTCCAATACCCAATTAACGAACTCCCTTCGCTGTCCATGGTCAGCTGGCTTCAGTTCCTGAGTCAATTGAACTTTGTATGCATGAAGATGCAAATCTTTCGTCAAAATTCGCTGCAAAGTGGATTTGGAGACACCAATTTGCTGAGCTCGGTGTCAAATTGAGGTGGATGGAGTTTGAGCGACATCATCACGTACAGCTGCGACATTTTCGGTCGATCGACCTGGTCGATGGCGCGTTGTTGTCTTTACATCACTAACAGACCCAGTTTCGGCAAATTTATCCATTAATCTCTTTACAGTTGACTCTTTTGGTGCATTATTGTGACCCCAAATTGATCGCAATTTGCGAACTGTAGCCGCAAAACTTTCATCATTTTGGTAAAACAATTTCACAATGAGAATGCTTTGTTCATTCGTGTAGCGCTCCATTTTAACTAACCTCGTACCTTCTACTAGCAAACAATAACAATTGTTCAAATGTCAAACAATGACACTTCGAATGTTGCCAGATTTAAAAATTGCGTTCTTCTTGGGACACCCTTTACCTAGATGTGCCACATACCTCTTGTTGGCCTCACTATAAATGTTTTGATCAATATAACTTTGTTAGCAAAACAAATTTGTGAATAAATGGTTCGAAGTTATTTCATTGCTGAAAAAAGGTTTTGCTTAAAACACAATTTCAGAAAAAAATTTCTGAAGACTAGTTTACTTGATATATTGTATCCTATGCTGCTTATAGGAACAACGGGAACTAAAATTTCTACTAACTTATTTTTTTTTTAAGTGTAAAGTTCGACATGTACCAAATATCTTTGTATTTGCGAACTGTAGTTTGATTTCTAGGTAAACATGGGCACACAGACGGATAAATCGGCTCATAAAGTTATTCTGAAGTAATTTTTATAGTACTAAAAGGTGCGTCTGGTCAGAGTATATTTATTTTTAGAGTAACAAATTTGTATCTTTTTGAGAATACACCATTATTATTTATTGTGTATATTTTTGAGAATCAACAATTTAAATATTATAATTTTTGTAAAAAATTATCTGACGCAATATTTAATCATTTAATATTTATTAATATTTAATCCTGTGTAACCCTTATATAATTATATATAATTGATTTATAATTTGATATGATATAATATATACCATATCTTATCATATAAATTATATCTAATTTTAGAAAGACCAATATATAATTAGATGTGGCTATATATGACAAAATATAAGATAATTTAAAAAAAATAATGTAATATATAATAATGGCTGGTAATGCATACATATGATTATATCTAACCTTTTTTAAATGCATTTCGGTGTAATTTTACTATCGTGTATCATCAAAGAGATAATCGCATTATTCTAGGGCATAGTGTGTTTTGTGGTCGCTCTTGACCGATTATTATTATTATTATTATTATTATTTTTAAATCACTTCCAGCGATTTCTCGCTTTAATAAAATATTCTGAAACAATATGATTTAATAAGTCTGTTCCTAACTATAGTTTAAATAAGAATTCGCAATCGTGCTCAATGATAATAAATAATAATGACAAAACGAATTTATTTATATGTACTATTATTTTTTCTGTGACACAAATTGTAGGTATTCAATTAAGTAATTATTTATATTTGTGTAACAAATACACATACACACCTAAAGAGATATGGAATAACATACACATACACACGCCCAGTAATAAATAATGCAAAAAATATATATTGTTGTAGAAAAAAAAAATTATCATTGTATTTATTTGTTCATTATTGCTTTTTCAGTGGGCTTAGTAACTTCTGGACAATTGCCGCCTGGAAGTGGAATATTTACAGGCGGAGCCAATACTCAACCATCACCCACCACCTTGAGCGCTCTGGTGTCGCAACAACGATTACTTGAACTTTCACGATTCAGTGGTTTGCGGGGATATGATATCGCACAACATATGTTGACACAACAGGGTGCGGTATCCAAGCTCTTAGGTAAGTTGTACTAAAAAATTTGAATGTCAACTAAAATAATTTGTACATTGCGGTTGCCACTGTCGCCAAGATAAGTTGCTAAATCTGACCAAAAAATTGCTATAAAGAAGTAAAAAGAAATAGTTAAATTTTAAAAACTATCGCTTAATATTGAAAAATAAAGTTATTTGCTATTTTTAAAATTAAAATAAGTTTGTTTGTAAGTTTCGATCTATGTGAAAGATGTAGTGCTTTAAATAATCAAAAAGCACTTAAATAAGTGGTAATAACTTTAAATTTGTTTCACTAATCAAAAAGCACTTAAATAACTATCAAGTTCTCAAGTTTGTATCACTAATCAGTGACTGAAATAATACTTTTTCAAACGAAAACTTTATATTGACTTAAAATTAGTTGATTTAATTTGTATTTGTTTTGACAGTTTAAAATTTGTATTTTTTCCAAAACTTTTCGTTTAATCAAACTGAAATTTATATAGAAAATATGTAATTAATTTTTATAAAATTCCAAAAAAAAAAAAATATCACGAAATTTTGAAAAATTTAGTGATACGTGGAAATATCTATTTTTGTTTACTTTTATTTTTTTTTTTGAAAATTTAGGGGAAAAGCTACAGTTTTTTCTTTGCATTTTGTTTAAAATTTTGCGAAAAAGCGCTATGTTTTTACAAATATTACTAATTCAACGGTATTGAAAAAGAAATAAATATATTAAAAACACTTAATAGACATTTATTTAGCACCCATCAAATTATTATCTTTCAAAAACGGGCATAGAAAATAGTTTTTTCCTTTATAGGCCGTTCTTCTGCAGGTTCTATTCCGTTGGTTTTGTGTAAAATTGTCATAAAGCAGCCGGTTCTATTGCACTGTTAGATATCTTACATTTAGTCGGATATTGTAGAACCGGTTTTGAAATAGACGAGCTTGGAAACCGATAGCAAACAAATTTCAAAGAAAATTTCTTAAACTGGGTAATTACATATTTTGCTTCTTTAAAACACATTTATACAAATATTTTATACATAATAAATGTGCCCTGCGGACCCTTAAAATGATTAAAAACAACAATATGGCTCTCGATGACAAATACGTGCCATCCCCTGTTATATATATTTTTTTAGTATATTGATGACACATTTCTCTGAAATGGTGAAAAAGTTTATCAAACATGTTTTGTACAATTTTATGAAAAGTTTTAAAGTCGAATGAAAATTTTATAAAAAAGATTTAACAATTTCATCAATATGATGAATCATTTTCCCTGAGTGTGTTATAAGTAAGGGTATTCATATTAGAAATTTTACTCTTGCAAAATTAGAAAATTGCATTATCTATGAATTGAGCGGTCCTTGTAAAGTTAAAATGAAGCAACATTTCCAAAAATTTATATTATTGTATTCAAAAACACTGTATTTAATAAATTAAGTTTAATTTTCATTTATTTCTGTTTTTTTTTTAATTTTATATAATTGTTCTTGTTTATAAAAGAAAATTCACTTTTTATTTATTTATTTATTTATTTATTTATTTATTTATTTATTTATTTATTTATTTATTTATTTATTTAGTTATTTATTTATTTATTTATTTATTTATTTATTTATTTATTTATTTATTTATTTATTTATTTATTTATTTATTTATTTATTTATTTAGTTATTTATTTATTTATTTATTTATTTATTTATTTATTTATTTATTTATTTATTCATTTATTTATTTATTTATTTATTTATTTATTTATTTATTTATTTATTTATTTATTTATTTATTTATTTATTTATTTATTTATTTATTATTTATTTATTTATTTATTTATTTATTTATTTATTTATTTATTTATTTATTTATTTATTTATTTATTTATTTATTTATTTATTTATTTATTATTTATTTATTTATTTATTTATTTATTTATTTATTTATTTATTTATTTATTTATTTATTTATTTAGTTATTTATTTATTTATTTATTTATTTATTTATTTATTTATTTATTTATTATTTATTTATTTATTTATTTATTTATTTATTTATTTATTTATTTATTTATTTATTTATTTATTTATTTATTTATTTATTTATTTAGTTAGTTATTTATTTATTTAGTTATTTATTTATTTATTTATTTATTAATTTATTTATTAATTTAAGTCTATAGACTTAGCATTTTAAAGTAAATTATTTAAGAGAGATTTAAAATTAAAAAAATTTATTAAATAAATTTATTTACTTCAAAGAAAAACCCACAACACATGTTTAAAAAAGTGCTATTTTACAAGACCTAATTTTCTAACAAGAATACTCTTAGTTGATTGTAGCAATATGATTTTTGTTTTTTTCAGAGTGCTAATGGACGATTGCAAAACAAAAAAATATTTTGTAAAGGTTTTGAGTTTCTGCCTCTTTTTGTGTATAAAAAAAATATTTTTATTCGTGATATGTGAAAGAGGAGAAGAAAATAAGAAACAAGTATTTTTAAATTAAATTAATAAAGTAGATGAATTTTTACCCTTTTGATCAATTTTGTGACAAAAACAGCATTCTTATGATACACTTAATCAAAACCCAGTGTGCAAAACCCCAATTTTTTAATTATGTTGAATAAAATTTATTAAAATTTGAAATTAGAGCTATGAAAATGCCTTAAATATTTTTTCAGCATTTTAAATCATACTCAAAAATTTGTTAACGCTTTTTTTGAGCGGAAAAACTTCACATATAAATGTCGGCCCAGAATAAGAACGCGACATGCAACTATTGTTGCTGTGAGAGAAAACGCGCCCAAAATAACAACGTACGACGGTGACTGCAAAAACTGTAATATTTATTTTAATGTAAAGTCCACCGTAGAGATTCTCTTCTTTACAGTGTCTCCTTCCCTTAATAACGACCCGTTTTTTTATTTTTACATTTTAATTTTATAAAAACAATAAAAAGAAATAATAATTTTAATAAAAATGTAAAAAAGCACAAACTAAGTTGGTTTATATTAGTACGTTGTCCATTCGCTTGTAAACAATTAATTTTACTCATCATATGCGTTGAGAGAATTAGAAACAAAAATCAAGAGAATAAGAAAAAACGTTTTTAAAATAAAATGGATTCTATTTTACAACTGCAACGCTCGGCCCGGTTTGTCATTTTTTATGGTAAAATACGGTAAGTTGTTGTTCTGGGCCGTCACTAATGTAGCTTTATAAAAATTCTAAAGAATACAATTTGTTTTTAATTTCCTAACCTAGTGATGTTTGACACATTATTGGCCTGGGCTATTTGTAATAACTTGGATGTTTTCCATCCGATTTCTATTTCTTATACATTTTTAGGAAGGTAATTAAGTATATATTTCGATTATTTTATATTTTGGTTTAAAAATTTCTTTGGTAACAAATTAAAAATTTAAATCGATTTCCGCCTCAACTTTTCTTTATCCAATCGCCACCAAACTTCATATTATATATTTTTATATACAAAGGAATTAAAATATCCCATTTGTGTACATATTTTGCAAAATGGCTATACAACGTTTAACACCTCTATGGTACATATGCAGGTATAGGTTTATTTATATTAATTCCATTGAACAATTATAAGTAAAACAAGTCAACAACTTTAGATTGAAATATTTCTTTAAAAATAAACATATGCAATTTATTTAAACAATACCAAATTAAAAATTTAATTAAATGCAGTAAAAAGAAAAAATCCCTAATATCAATAGCTTCTTCTCCTTCAAACTAAAACAGGTTGCTTTAGAACCAGTTTTATAACTAGTTGTAGAATTAGTTCTGGAACAGTGAAACCTCACATTTTTACCGTTAGAAACCAGTTGTAGAGCCTGTACCATGGAACCACTTGTAAAAAACTCTGTTCTAGAATAGATTCAGAGGTAACCGGGTTTAAAAAATTTTGCTGGGAAGAATTGAGTTTTTAGAAGCCTGTTGTATAGTTAGTTAAAGGTTTATGGATGTACTAAGATATTTTTTAATTTTTTTTTGTCGACGGATGGTACTTACTGGTACCATACCATATTTTCATGTGCAAACTCTCGAATGTTCTTCTTTAAAGTTTAGAGAGAACTGGCAATTGGCTAGGTCTATCGTCTTTGCCAGGCTTGGGAAGCGAGGAAAATACCTATACGAAATATGGCATTAAAAATCCAGAGTAAATATTTGAGGGCTCCAGTTGGTAATTCACTTATTTCCACGTAATCCTCTTAGGGATGATTTTATCTATGCCTGGTGTCTTTTTTGCATTAAGGTTCCTCATGCTTTCTTTTAAGGTTTGTAAACGAATTATTATCGGAGAGGGTACAATGTCATTGATTACTGGTTGAGGTATTGAATATGAGGTGTAATTAGGAGTGAAAACCTTTTCCAAGTGATCAGCAAATGTGTTTACATTGTCCTGGATACTTTTGGCCCAGTTTCCATTATGAAGACGTATGGGCAATTCGTAGTTAGTGGGATGTTGCAGCTTTTTTGTTGCTTTACATAAGCTATAGTGAGAGTTGGCTGTTGGTTCTAGATTACTCAGGAAAAGTTTTAGAGGGGATTCTCTGTTTTCTTTAAGGCTGATTTTAAAATTTTTTGACATTGTCTAAAGCGAGTTTTTAAGGCTGGTGAGCGGCTTTGCCAATCACTATGCAGTCTTCTTTTTTGAAGGACGAGATCTTCAACTTTCTTAGGGCCTTTATAGTCTGCTATTTTTACTTCGTGATGTAGTCATTTTTTCTGTGATGGTATAAGACAGTTCATCAGTAGCAAATTGAACATAAAAAGTATTAAGGGCTAAATCCCTTACTAATAAGTGGAACAAATATGCTTTTTTAATATAAAAACAAAATACCAAAACTGCATGATTTTTAAAAACAGTTTTGTTTTCATTAAAAGACTGTAAAACTGTTAAGAGTCCCAAAAAAAAAAACTGGAAAAAATATTTACACTGCTTATATGGCAACACTGCATCAACCCAATTTAATTTTATTCAACATTTCAATACATTTTGAACCCTTAAGCCTAAAACAGATAAACGCAATGTGACATTTTGTCGATAAATTTGTTTTTTCTCTTCATTTGTCACTGTCTAGAAATTAATAATTTTCCAATGTAAGGTTAGCTACTAATTGGGGCTTTAATTGGTAGTAAATTTACAATTTTAATTTAGTAAATATGTATTAACGGCTAATACTGGCACTGAAATGAAGCACTTAATCCATTTTTTACTAGACTAACTTTCCAATTAAAACACAGCATGACACAAATGCAGTTGTTTTTGATATAAAATTTTAATTCGGCTGTTTGGTAAAATTACTGAAATAAGCAAGTAAAATTAATTCAAATACGGATAAAATTCATTATATGGAATATTTTAAAAAAATTGTCCAGTTCTAAAATTCTTTTCAATATTACTAAAAATTAGTTCAATTGGTTTAAGACCCAACAATATTAACCGAAGTTGAATTAAGGAAAAGAGCGATATCATTCAAATACATACCCATACTTAGCTTAAGTCAACTTTTGAAAAGGTAGATCTCTTTTAAATCATCGTACCCAACTTAAGCAAATGAAAAATGATATAAAAAATAAAATTAAATTAAAAAATTTAAAAAAAATGTGCAATTGTGCGAATCTCAACTAATTCATTCAAGTCAAATGTGGATGTCGTGTAATTTTGGACAAACTTAAGTCAGCTTTTGTTGAATTTTGAAACAAGGCTTAATTCACTTAAGCGAATTGTAGTTTGGCCTTTAGACCAATTTGGTCCCTAGCGTTACCAGATAAGAAACGATAACCTGCTTAAAAGATCAGTTAGATGTAATGGAACCAAAGGCGCCGCGCACTCTCTTTGCAAATACCAAGAGTTTTAAAATTCCGATTCTGGAGCGCGCAAGAGCCGGGCAAAGACACATAATATGCTACACCGTCTCCCTGTCCCGCAGTCTAGCAGTGATCCGTCAGTAACTCCACCAGAATTCTAAAATCGCTTCTGGTTAGGGATAACAGATAAAGACCTGTCGCCTTAGGATAGCAAGATTTCCACATAATCCTCGACACCGTGCATGTACCGATATTCCACCAAACCGCCTAGATCTGCCCATTACAGTGGAGTTTACATAAGGTTTCAAAAACTAGAGTGCACACGAATGCTCATTGCCCTTTCGCCAGACAACTGGACCCCACGCTTCGTCAGTTGGTCCGCAATGACACAGTGCCCATGAACCCAATAGATGTGACTCTCCTGTTGGCACAAAGTTCACCTAAATAGTTCTTACGCCCTTGGACAATCGATGAACACGTAAAATCGTCTAAGATCGCCCTAATAGCAGCTTGACTATCAATATATAAATAAACATAAGAGCCAATTGTTTCAGAGACAAAAGCAATGTCAGCAGCCATTTTGGCCGCCAGAATTTCCCGCTGAAAAATGCTGCAGTAATCGGGAAGTTTATACGACTCCTCGATTCTCAGTTCTCGACGGAAAACCTCGTCAGGCTGAAGACCTCCTAGCAACCATCCACACTCCCCTATATATAGTAATACAACTTTTTTAACTCAAACAACAGCTTTCTTTGTTCGAGGGACTAGAGCAATTAACGACAAGTACACTCTTAAATCATAATAAGCCTTAAAACTTTCCGTTTCAGAGGACACTGTATCATTAAAAAGAACAAAAATAGTTTCTTTAATTACACAGTTCAACAGCCGAAATCCGAATGGGATGAAATTAAAAGCAAATGAAAGTTAAAGTTATTGTTTTTTATTTCTTGTTTATCGTCAGTATCCTCTTTATCAGTTGTTTTCCATTGTTGAAGCAACTTGGTGAAAACGTTCACCTGCTCATCAGATTCGGTGGAAAGTTGGTTTTCAAACCAATCTATATGGTGATGGAGAAAATCAATTTTTAAAGACCTCTTTGTGTATTATCTGCTTCTCGTTTTTTACAACAGTAAATGCCGTACGCTTAGTGTAAAGCAAAATTACTTGTACTTTAAAATAAAATAAAATTAACCCTTGAATCGGTTTTATTTTTATTTTTTTCTTTGTAATCATTTAAAGACAAATATAATATATATTTTTATAAAAATATAATTCTTTTGAATAAAAAAGTTGATTTTGTAATAACAAAAATCGTTTTTTCATATAATAAACACAATTTTTTCCATAAAAATACAATTTTTGTTATAGTAACGTACTAAGAACAATAAAATATACTTCGTAATATCATAAGAAATATGTTTTATAATGAAGCCAATATGAAAAATGGTTTTTTAGCCTCAAAAAAAAGTAAAAACACCGTTTTTTCCATGAAAATATACAAGAAATACCAAAATTTTTATGACAGCGCCATCTAGCGTGAGTTTTAGGTAAAAATAAATATCAGAAATGGATTTCTCAACCACAAAAATAATAAGATACCACAAGTTTCTTGTTAGACAGCGTAACAAAAATCTCAAACTTCAAATCCGTGTAAAAAAATCTCGCACTAAACTAAATAAAACCTTAAGGGTTTTGTTATGGAAAATGTCAACTTTCATTTGCTTTTGTGTCATCCCATTCCGATTCCGAAAGTTCAATTTTGTATCACTGTGTTATTTAAAGGAATAATTCTCGCAAAAGAAATCTGCTCAGTAAGCAGTATGAATCCAATCTAACACTGAAAACAGATTCCAAAATTTTGTTATAATCATTAAAATTTCGGTTGCAACTCTAAATATATTACTTTTAAAGCGGAGCTTTCATTATGATCTGTCAAAAAACGAAGAATTAAATCTTCATAAAAAATTATGTTTGTTATAAAACATAATATTATTTTTTTTAACAAAGACAACACAACAATAGCCATCAACCGCAAATCTTTTACCACTAGAGTATTCAAAAACCGAAACCGAAAACCGGTCAACCGGTTTCTATTTTTTTTAAAACCGATCGGTTTCGAATATTTTGTAAATTCGAAGAAAACCGGTCTTTTTTGTTCGGTTAACCGGTTTTTTTAATTACATCACCAACTGGGTTACCTGGTCTCTTTTATTTTTTCCGAACACTGTTATAATCGTTTGTTTGGTTATGAAGATTTAGATGTAAGACTGATAGATTCCGATGAAGACTTTTCTTTGGATATTCCAAATTCAAATAGTTTAATTTCTGATCTAAATAACACAATAAACAGTATTCAAAATCCTAAAAAAGAGACTGTACAAAATCATTCATCATTATATGTGACCTTCTCCGAGAAAAGGGACATAGTGTGTGAAAATGAAGATTGAAAAACGCATTTAAAGTTTATAACTGTGAACACACTTTGTTGGGAGATGCGATTTGGTATGGTTAGTTATTATTGGATGCCGACTTTGGTGACGTCATTCCTATGTGGTGACGTCTTTTTTTCGCTTTTAGAGTGACAATTTAAAACCAAAAAAATAAAATTTTAATGTTTTTCTCATTTTTATCGATTTTCCCAAGTTCGTATTGTACGTTTTTATGGGGTAAATAAATTTTTATTAGAAATCTAACTCATTTCATCTTGTTCTACACCCTTTTAGGTACCAGAATCCACTCTTAAGTCCAAACACGTTTTTTGACACATGATGATTTCATATAAAGCTACTTTCGCTGTTATATGATTCTGATATACATATATCTATTGGCGGTATTCCGACCATCGTTTCAATCAGACAGATATACGTGGTTTTGTGCTCACTTCCTTCACCACACCAGAGTTCCTTATGTTAATACCAGTCTGATAATTGCAATCTTTTTGATTTGCAATCTTTTTCGAAAGTTATTGATAATTCAGGAAATTCAGAAAGCTCAAGAGGGTTTTTTCCTAGACATTCCGCGAGATCACAACTTTTAAGTTATCTTCTCCTCATCAGAAGTACAATGTTGTTATCGTATGCGACCACAATATCGTTCCCGATCTTTTCAGCGAATTTTATTCAACGTAAATTTTATTGACGTAAACATCTCCTGCCGCTTATTTTGTTTATTAAAAACAATGAAAGATCCTAGGACTATGGTATCTTGGGATATTTCTGCTGTAATTCGTGGTATCTCCTCAAGTCTCTCTTACGAAAATGCCGCAAAAAGTAAATAACGCCTTAATAATTTATGCATTATGTTAGTTAATATTTATATTAAACGTTAAAATTTGAACTGTCCAAATTTCATATATATTCAACATTTTCATATTTTGACCAGTGTTCTGTTCCATACAGTCAAAAAAATCTATGTTTAAAGCCAAATAACTAAAACAAATCTTAATATTAATTATTTTCTGCATTTTCAATTGGTCTTGTGTATTAAAATGTTTAATTTATATGCAGTTTGACAGATATTTTCGCAAAAGTGCATGACAATAATCTATTCATAATTTATTATGGATGTTATCGACTAATACCTTACGATTCCAATATAAAATTCAACATAATATTCTGAATATACATATCCCTTAAATAATTATATTTACCAATATGTATGTATTTACTTATGTGTTTTTACTAAGTTACTCGTACAGTTCATTCAATCATAATTGCTGGTTTTATTTTCAACCAATCATTATTTTGTTCTGTTCGTTTGTCTTGACTTTAAATGAATTATCACAGTGTTGATCATTTAATAATAAAAACGAAACAGAAAAAAGGAAACAAGAAATTATCTTGTCTTCTCTACGGAAGTGGTAAAAGAAATATACAAAATTTTTATGTATTTTAATTGTCAAACATGAAAATTTATTTGTATTGTAGATACAGCACTTTCTTGCAATACGTACGAGCTTATCGTACATAAATATGTAGTACGTCTCAGCATATTGTAAGTATCTTGAGAAAGGCAACAAGTATTGAGCTAATAAATACATACATATCTATGCATGTATGTTTATATTTGTATTTTGCGGATAAAATAGGGTAAAATATACTACACACAGTACACGTTCCATAACAATTTATCATGCCACATTCATTGTACCTCACATTATTGGTTACTTTGGTTGAGGCGGCAATTTGTGTGTTAATTTTTGGTAAACTACGCGCGTTATATTGTTTGCTAATTTTGCCAAAGAATATATGTATGTACACATGTACATTCATGAATACATGTTATTATCCTCATTATAATCATTTATGGTTGTTTGTTGTTAGTATGAAGTTTGTTTAGTTATTCTTGTATTTTGTGCCGAACGAAATGAGTGCTAAACTCTACACTACCGCTACTGCGTCACGACCACTTCAAACAACAATAAAAACGGGAGGCGCTTTGTGTAATTTGCTATTGCAACCGTGGTGCGATTGCTGGCAGTTCATTAATCAAAATGTTTGCTTTTAACTTGGTATACTAATAACAATATTGTTGTTGGTGGTAACATTATTGTGTAAGCATTGAGGGTCAGTTAAGTGTACACTGAAAAATATTCGCGTGAAATAATATACATAATTGATTTAAAGCAATACCGATAAAATACAGTTGTCCATTCTAAACCTTTTCAAATGACTACCGTTACTCCTAAAATATAGCTACGAAATACCGTTATGCCTGAAATATCTTTAGCGAAATAAATAATATATGTACCGTTATTCTTAAAATAGCGATACCGAAAAAAATGAAATATGGATACACTTAAAATACCGTCACCGAAATACATGAAATACCGTTACCGTTAATTTTAATTTATTGATTTTGTTAATTGCATGTGATTATGGAGTGTTTACATATGATACATGCATTAAGTTGAGAAACTTAGTTTGTTCGTGATAAAAAAATTAGCGATGTCCGCTGAAGTAATTGACAACTGTTAACCTAAATAACTGAAATGCTTAAAATACCGTTACAAGAATATCCAAAATATCGGTCTTCTTAAAATACCGTGAGCGAAATAATATAAATGCCATTATATTTAGAATACCGATACCCAAATATATATAACAGAGCTTCACCTAAAATACCGTTACCGAAATAATCTAAAATAGCGTTACCCTTCCCGATAAGACCTAACACACAGAGAAAATTGATATGAGCCAAGAACCGAATCTATTGTCTACTGAATGCTTTAATTGTGACAACAGTAATTCACTAGAGACTACAATTGAACGACAATAATAATTCGATAAATTGAACGACAATTATCGAAAAATTTTACTCTTACAACCGGACTATTTGATTGGTAACAAATTCCGTTTTTAGCACGAATTGGATTTCTAAATTCAGTTTTTATGAACGAAAATTAGCAATAATTATATAAATCTTAAATTTAATACAAAACATCATATAAAGCCTTATGAATAAATTTTTGAAAAGCATCCTTCGTCCATTTTAGTGCACTTAAGTACTTACTATCATTTAGTAGATTTTAGGTGAGTAGCAACTTTTTTTTAGATAATCTCGTTTATAAAAAGAGGAACACTTAAATCCTTATGTAAAGAACAATTTGAAGTAACTTTACTTTTATGTTTGTGATTTTCCAATATTAGATGCAGAGGCAGTTTTCCATAGCTGAATACCACAGCACCATTTATGCATTAAATTGAGTTTCTGCATATTAGCCATGTTATTTGTACTTTTCAGACGAGGCGACGATCAAAAATAATGCCGAGTGATTTTACGTTATTGTGTGATCCGTATATGAAAACACGATGTTCTTTTTAAGCCCAGCTTTTTTTCATAAAGCATGTCAAATTGTTTTTCAAGTGAAAAAATTTCACTCAAAATTTAATGGCCTCAAAACGAAATATAAACTGAATAGTTGTTTTTTTGTTAGAAAACCACAATTATGTACAATAAACCAAAAAGTGTAATTTTTTAATAGAAAAGTAATAGTATTTTTTTTTATTAAATTTGCGTGTAAACAAATTGTATTAAATTTTTAAGTGAAATTTATTATCGTGAAAATTTTTTTATGGAGTATAACTGTTTTTCAAGTGAAACGCGAAAAATATACTGTACTTAACAGCAAAAATCTTCGAGTTATAGTTGAAGACCAAAAACTTTTAAAAACAACACATTTTTTACATTCATTACGTTTTATAATGGGATTGTATATTAAATTGATGCGAAAAATATTCCACCGCAATTTCTCAACAATTCCACGCAAGTTAAAAATCATTTTTATCGTTATACCAGCCATATTTCTAGTTGAGAAATGTAGTTTTGTAGTATTTGGTATTATGCTATTAACCATTAAGCACACAACCAATCCTAACGTAACATCTTAACGTAAACGCACAATCGTGATACATTTGTAACCCAACCAGTTTGAACGATGTGAACAAATTTTGTTGATATATTTTGATTTGTATATTGATTAATTTGTGTTTTTAACCTTTTATTAATTAATAATTTGAGTTAAGTACAGTGAAACCTATTTATAACCAATACGTTAAAACACCTTAAATAAAAACCTTTATTTCGCCTATGTAGTGCGAAAACGTATTAACTACAAAAATAATGTATTGATATAATAAGTTTTTTATTGTCTTTTCAAAAATAAATTATATTAAAAATCTACTAATAATTAAGTACAAACATTTGATTATTAGATTGTCTTAGAAAACCTTTTGCTAAAAAATTTTGTAATAATTAATTTTAATTATTAAATTAAGATAATAAAATCTTAATATCTACCCTAAAGGAAATGTCGATAGTAAAACTGTACTGATTCACTATTGACTTTGACACCAGTACTACTGACTAATTATGCCCCAGACAACGCTCTCTGCTATAGACATTTAACATGTGGTTGTCATTTCGAATCTCCACAACTATTGACTAGGTGTAGACATTAGAACCAGAGATTCACTAGTACATTTTAGTAATTCTAGTCCAAACTTTTGGAACTTTTTACTAGATTTTCACACTAGGAAGGAAAATAAGTTTAAACTGGTGCATTTATTTCGAAAAATTTTATTAATAAAATTTTTTATAAATTTCATAAAAGTAAATAAGTTTTTCGCGCAAATTTAATTTTGGTGTAGGCAAATCATCAAAAGACTGTACAAAATTTTCATCACGCTCCACAAAATGTCTCGAGTTACAATTTTCACTAAATTGTTTATTTTTTCACAAGTCTTTTGTAATTGCTTTTGCTCATTATATATTTTGTTCAAATTATATGCATATTTACCTTTGAAATTCACTTTTCTTTATATTTTTATTAAAAACAGTAATTTTGCAAGCAGCTATGGACATGTATTTTTAAAAAAATGAAACAAAAAAATCAAGAAGAAGCACAGCTTTGTATCTGCAAAGAAAGGTATGTAGTAGACGCTGTGTTGACAATGTCACCAAAAAAGGAATACAAAAAGTGTAGACGCTTTGTTGGCTGTCACCCAAAATAGTCGACAAAACTGGTGACTAGGAGACACTTGACCCCAGGCTTCCTACAGGCTAAATACTTAATGAGCTTGTGAGTTTTCGCACTACAGAGACGATTATGGTTAGGTTTTAGTACAAACACTTTAGAAAACTGAAGACAATACCAGCCAAAACTTTTTAACTGGTCATTATGTCTGAAATTATAGGTAAAACGAAAAATAATTACTGGCAAATTTTGTATACTTATTAGTAATAAGCATTCGTAAGAACATTCCAAAATTGCGCTGACCAGAATTTTGTTTTTTTATATATTATTTTGTTTTTATTATAAACAATAAATATATAATTTAAAATATTTAATCACTTTCTAGAAATAGTGAAATAAAATTGATAATTTTTTTTAAATAAAAAACCATAAAAGTTTGTGTAAATTAAATTAAAAGTGCTAGGTTTATATGTATATGACGGTTGTGATAAATAGGCCATTTAAAAAGTAAGTACTTATTTTCAAACAAATAATATTTTTTTTCCTATTATATTCTTTAATAATTATTGAGTTACGAACTTATTGAGGAATATATGTAAGTTTCGTGCCCCAAATCACTTCCGTATTTTGTGGGTTGTGTGAGTGAGGGTTGATAGGTTCTGGTGGACACTAAAGATTGCCGTATTATCGGCAAATGTTAAAGTGTAGTTTATGAACTTGTTGGCAAGTCAGGTGTCTACAGAATGTACAATATAAAACCCAAAATGCTTCCTGTTGGAACTATAGTAGGTACTTATATCTTGCTGGAAACTTACAAAGTTATTTTCCCTAACTGTGAATTTTTGGTTTATAGAAGCTTGGTTGGCAGCAAATTTTAATCTTTGTGCCATAATTTTATGCGGAACCCAAACTGATGATCTGGAATAAAGTTACTTTGGTGATGAGATAGGGTTAATGTCCTCATCAGTGGTTTTTCGAATAGCTTTAATTTGTTTGAAGAATTTCTCAGCGTAAGAAAAAAACTAATTATTCTTAAAACAATACCGGCTAGTTCTAAAATCATGCACAGATTCGTACTGACAACCGAATTTGTAGCCAATCGAATGGTTCGGTTGTGGTAACGGAATTTTTCTGTTGTGACAACTAAAAATCAATTGAGACATGAATAATTTGACTGTGGCAATAGTATTTCGGTTGCTTCAATAACAATTCGGTAGTCACAACCAAAAAATTCGGTTGCTGCAGCTGAACCATTCGAGTGGCATCAAATTCGGTTGTCAGCACGAAAGTTTTTTTCTGTACAGTGGGTACCGATGAACTTTTTATGGCTTAGCCAATTTGTCGTCTTGCGCTAAGTAATCATTGGCTTATAAAATTTATTGAGAGTTAAGAAGAGTAACTATTGTGGGTGTGTGTTCAGAGGAGAGTTCCAGTGACGGTTCTGCCACAGATTTTTGACTCCGAATTTTCTGGCGATCTAAGTCGGCTCGCCACTTGAGATGACATCCACCATATTCATTTTAGAAATTGTGTTTAACCGTTTGCCATTTTTGGGGTTAGTAAGACGAGATTCCTAGTATATTTTCTTGGCATTCTAGACACACCCAGGAAAGAGAATCAGTTGTGTTCACCGAATTTGTTTTCAATCGAATTCTGGCAGTTACGAAAACTGACTTCATATTAAATTATATTTTTAGTTGTGAAAGTCAATATTCAGTAGTTACGTTCCACAAAATTTTATTAAAAAAAAAATTATTTTTAAATTTTTTCGGTATCGAACCTGGGCAATCAGATTCATAGTTCACACTCTTGCTTACTGTACCACAACAAATTTTAAGTTTCTTTGATATATTTGCCATTTAATTTAAAAAAATAGTTTTTAAATATTTGCCTGTTCCGGGATTTGAACTCAGAAATTCTGAGTGCTGAACTACCTCTCTACCTACTACACCACAAACACTTATGCATTTTTATGGCTAACTGTGAATTTAAACAATTTTTTAGGAAGAGAAATGTTAGTATAAATTTGTTTATCAATACCAATCATTAGTGACGTCTATTATCAATACAATCCACAATTCGGTTGCTTCTACTGAAACCCAAATTAAATGATATATTTGATCAGATTAACCGTACTTGTAGATATCGACAATTTTTTAATAAATTTGATAGATTGTACCAAATTACTATATATTTATTAAATAAATGGTTGCTTCCACCGCACACAAATACTAAACTAATTTTATTTTTAAAGATGATTGGAAATACCAATAATTTAATAATAGGATTGATGTTTGGTTTCCTTTCCTTTCCAATTCCCAATACAACATTTTTGCTTTATTAATGGATTTTAGGTTATTCCAAATAAAATTTTAACGGTTTTTATAGAATTGCAACCAACCTTTTCTCTGGGTGCACCAGATACCAGGAAGCATGAGCTTAATGATTTTTTGTGACATTCAACGAATAAATTAAATTCTTTTAGTATAATTAACAGGGTATTTAAAACCGAAATCCGGTTTTATTCTTTTTTAAAAACCGAGCGGTTTCGGTTTTTCCTAAATTCGAATAAACCGAAAAAAGGTTTTTTTGTGTCGGTTAACTGGTTTTTATTGATACATATATTTTTCTAAATTGTTCACATGTTTTCAACTATTTTAACTTGCGTTTGCCAAACGGGTCAATATATTCGCTTAGGTAAACTTAAGAAATTGACACTGCAGTTAGTATCAATAGTTAATTAATTGAAAAATATTTAAAATTGCAGTCAGTATAAAAGTATAATTTTGTCAGGCTGCATAATTTGATAAATATTGCTACTAAATAATGCGAAATTTCCGAAATTATCAAAACAAGTTTTGAGTGTTAAATTCGAAATAGAGTTCGTTAAAATTAAAAAAATACAAGCATTTTTTTTTTTTTCAAAATATGGATTTGTAAAAAATAGATCATATTAGAGATTATATTTTATAAATATGTAATACAACACTAAACTTAAAGCATTGGATGGTATGTCTCCTTTATGGCAACTTTTTTAAAAGAAAACTAACACAAATGCTTACCTTTTTAGCGGAGCAATAATAAATACAGGAGGCATAAAACGGGATTAATAATTTTTGCTTCTTTTTAGTTTTTGGATTTTTACAGGGGGTTCGGGTAATGCGGAATACACATTTTAAATATTTTATTTCTGTAAAAAAAATAATGCAAAGTTTTTACAGTCAACATAAAGCTATGTATTTATTATTATGCGTTCAAGACATACATATTTCATTAAATTATTTCAATTCAGTTCAATTGTCTGAAAATGTTCTCATTAAAAATAGCAAAAAGTTTCTATATATAAAACTCTTGAGAGATAAATTGTTTATTCTTTAAACAAAAAATGGAGCCGCAATTTTTTGCAAAATATTTATTCTTATTGAAAAGTAACTGTAAATTATTCGCACAACTTCATGTGTCATTACGATAGGTCTCTCAAATGCTTTTATTTGATATCCAATTAACTTATAATTGAAAAAACATAAGAAATACCAAAAACTAGTAATTTTCATTCGCCCCTAATGAGAGTTTGGGTGGCTAAAAAAGTGACATTTTCCTTTATTTTGTGTCCTCTTCTATCACATATCTAAATTTCAGCGCCATCGATGGGTCATACAGAGAATACCTTCCTTGTCAGCTGGGAATAAGAATAGCTTTAAAATCATTGATACGTCATAATAAATTTCATTGTCATTTTCAAAAGATAATTTTTCCCAGTGTATTTTTAAGAAACAGCATGATTTGGCGCGTGGCAATTTAAAATGGCTTTATGGTCAGTTCGATTTACAAGCAGATTTTCGATAAAGTTATTATGAATACCTTACGACGATAAGTAGTTATCCATCCTTGTACTACATGGTGTTTTAAACAATGTTACGTTTAAATATTTTGCATGTTTTCTGCTTGTCTTATCACTAAAATTGTTTAATGGTTCAATATTTTTCTTGCAGGTTCTTTACGACCACCTGGCTTAATTGGTGGCTCCAAGCCAAAAGTAGCAACTCCAACAGTTGTTTCAAAAATTGAACAGTATAAACGCGAAAATCCTACAATATTTGCCTGGGAAATACGTGAAAGATTAATATCAGAAGGTAAGCTTTCCTTTCTATTCCCCCCGTCAATTATGAAAAAATATTATACCCAAAACGAAAAAAACAAGACTATGTATGTAATAGTTCCCACAGTCCGAAACAAAACACATACATATGTATGTATGTACATACCTACAGTACATACTGACTGACAACGAAGTATGGTTTTGTTTTTATAACTAAGTAATCGGATGTTTTAATCTGTTATTTGTTCATTATTTTGGTATTGTGATTGATCGCGGTTGATTGGTTGGCATCTTCGCAGATACGTGCGTACATAATAATATTGGTTTTCGTTGTATGTGTGCTTGTATAGGTTTTTGCCGACAAATCTTTTGTGGTTTAAAATCAATGATGGGATTAACTGCTAGTAATCGTATTAACGATTTATGAACTTTGAAGTAGGCTACGGGTTATATATGTGCATACATCTTTCAATTTTTTGTTTGACAATTAATTGAATATTGTTTTCATAAATTGTTTTTTTTTAATACCTTTTACAGGTGTTTGTACCAACGCAACAGCTCCATCCGTATCTTCAATCAATCGAATATTACGAAATCGTGCTGCCGAACGAGTTGCTAGCGAATTTGCTCGTACAGCAGCTTATGGTTTATATCCTCCTCATCCATATGCTGGTTTTTCTTGGCATCCGGCAGCGGCCGCAGCTGCGGCTGCCTCAAGTTCAGCGGCTCCACCTCACTTTTGGTCACCCACAATGGGTGGACCCACATTGACAGCAATGCCTACTACAAATCATTCCTCATCGGCATTAACTAGTAATAACAACACGAATCGGGCAATTTCTCCCAGTTCGGGAAGTCATGATACTTTACAATCTCCCGATGATACACGTCATATTGATTCCGATTATTTAGACGATGATGATGAACCAAAATTCAGGCGTAACCGTACAACATTTACGCCAGAACAACTAGAGGAATTAGAGAAAGAGTTTGATAAGAGTCATTATCCATGTGTAAGCACAAGAGAACGTTTGTCCAGTCGTACCTCTTTAAGTGAAGCTAGAGTTCAGGTAAGAATAAGTATATATATTTGTTAATTAAATATGAGTATTCGTGAACTTTTCGCAAGTGAAAGTTTTTTCAAGAGCATTTAACAATTTTGGATTGAGTGTTTTAACGTGATCATTAAAGTTTATAATATCTGTTTCCATGTTCTACTTCAAACACTCTCTTCAAAGTCTTAGGTGGTAATTCTAGATTACGTTTTGCTTCACACGAACGAAAATGCAATAACAAAATACATGCAATATAAAAATAAAATAAATGTAGTTACTCATTCGTCTAGCGACGTACGTCTTGTGGAAACCCCATATAATTTTGTTCAAAAAATAAGTTCTTTTGTAAAAAGAATATAGATATTATATAGATATGGGCATTAGGGTGGCACCTGTTTTACGAAATGCTGATATTTGAGATGTGATTCACATATTTTTTACATTTAAGCTAAGAAAATATTGTGAAAATTTAAGTCAAATCGGATAAAGTTAAAATTGAAAATTTCAATATTTAACTGAGAAAACACATACGTTCATATTATTCAAAGGAATTATTTGAATTTCTACTTTAAGAAACATAAAACACGAAATTTAACATTACAAATTATAGCCTTTACTAGTTCGGGGGTATTTTTCTAGCATTGGAAAACGTAAAGTAGTAAAGTAAATTTAGAATAGATTCTGGAAAATCGATCAAAATTAGCGTTTTCGACTAAGAAAATTTACTTATTTTTATTTGCTAGCAATAATGGCAAACAAAACCAGTTCTTACATCTTAATGAAGGTGGTGTTTAGTTATATTGTTTGATAAATAAAAGTATAATTTCTTTTGTTAATGTTCATATGCATCATTTATAGTATATATTTTTGGTTTTTTTCGTTCATCTCTTCAACAGGTATGGTTTTCGAATAGAAGAGCTAAATGGCGTCGACATCAGCGCATGAATCTTTTGAAAAGACGTTCAAGTCCATCGAACAACTCAACTGGTGCTCATTATACACAACAATCTCTAGAAACATGCAGTAATCCCACATCGTCGTCCCCCACACCAAGCACGAATAGCAATGCATCAACATGTCCAAACGATCCACCATCAAATGTCCACCAACAAACATCGCATTCAGCATCAACGTCTTCAGATATCGGACTAGCTTCTGCTCACCATACCAGCTCTACAACACCGACAACAGCAACTACAAATCTACCTGCCCATATGACAAATATTCATCCACACCATCATGATCCGCAGTCGGCAGCAGCAGCTCTACTACTAAATCACTATCATCAACACCAACAACTTTCAAAAAATCAGTCTTCTTCGACGCCATTTGCGACTTTGGGCAGTGAGTCACATCAGCAGTTGGCAGCTGCAATTGCTATAAGTTCTTCATCGGCCACAACATCTCCCGGTCTGTCAATGGGTGGAGAACATAGTGCTTTTCGCTCATTAGTTAATACACCATCGGCGGCGGCATTTGCTCTGGGCTTGGCTCGACAATATGCTGTGGCTGCTTCATTGTCGGCAGCCGACCATGAAAAACATACTCGTTTGCAAAACGAAGATGTCATAAAGCCCGTATCGGTTAATGGTTCCAATTCCGAGGATGAAGAAATAAACGTACACGATGATTCCAATGATGCAGATGCTAGTTTTTATTCTTCGGCATCTGGGTCCGAGGCTAATCAACAGAGCAGAGCTTCCATACAGCTGGTCAAACACGATCGTTAATGTTTTGTTGGTTGTGGTTATGATGATGGTTGCTTGAAGTGACCTAGGCCGTGGTGCTATATATACACTCCCAAGTATATCCCGGTAGTATAACGCAATTGTTAATGTGCAATCATACGCTTAAAATAAAATATTTTTTTTTACCAAAGTTTTATTAAGACTTGACAGGAGATTAGCACAACCACTACAATACTTTGTGCTTATTGCATTGCAATTATGTGCAAATTTCCATTTTTTCCGTATTGCTGTATTGTGAAGTCTTAAAGACACTCTTCTCTGATCATACCTCACTTAATTTTAATTCTTACTAACTTCTGTATTTAAAATCTTTTCTTATATCTTTTTTTTTTAATCCTGACTAAAACACTAGATGCAATTACATAAACACACACACAACATGTATACTTTAGATTTAATAATTAACTTAATTTAATTTAGATTTGTCTTATAATAGTTCTTTTTTTTGAAAATTCAATAAAATAAAAAGTACAATATTGAAAAAGAGTAGTTGTTGTTTGATTTATTCTCCATATACAGACGGCAGTGAGTCTAACGAGGAAGGAATCCCCAGAGTCACTCACCGATTGTGCTGAAATTTGAATAAATAAGGAAACAATATAAATATATATCACTTTTCCGTAAAATTATGTATGGAAAATTACCTGTTTTTTAAAAAAATTTTCATAATTCTCATCATTAATTTCATAATTAATTAAAAGTAAGTTAGGTACCAAACAAAAGGTATTTGAGAAAACAATATATGAAGGTATCTAAAACATCCAAAAACAAAAAATTTTTGCATATTAATTTCACATATCTAAGTGACATCAAAATTGGTGAATATATAGAATTCTACTGCTTTTTGACTTGTTTACGGAAACTGTTTCTGTATTACAAAGCGACAAAATACAGCAATCATGCTGCTGATATTTAGAACTAACAAAACCTTTTAGTGCTATTTTAACTGGATGCCCTATTTTTAGACATGAGTCGGTATCTTCACTTCCCTTTTTTTAATCTATTTAACATTTTAAGAAAATTTAAGTTTGCAGGTGTAAGTTTTAATTGGAAATAACATTTCCTTCAATATCCACTTTTTAAAATAAGTAAATTTGTTTTGTTAATTTTAGCAAATCGGTTTTCAAAAAATTGTAAAATGATTTCTGAAATTAGCAACAAAAGTTTGCAAATATTCTGTAAAAATTGTGTAATTTGTAAAATTAAATAGCAAAAAGATTTGCTAAATAATATTTTTTTACTAAAAATCCGTACAAAAATTGTAAGGTGGGATTGAAAACCGTTAACAAATTTTTATACTACCTTTTTTTCTGAGTGTATAAGCATTTTGATAAGAATCAAAATTGACACAAAGAGGAACACGTCATGGAAAAGTTCACTTGTATGTTGTTGTGCTTCAGTACTTTGATAATATTATTTGAGAACTGTTTAATTGTACCACATGTTTCTATAAAAACTTTCTCGATTCGAGAAATACAGAACACCACCTCTGGAGTTGGAATGAAATAAATTTTTCCCAATATGGTGTAAATGAAATCTTATGAGTAAACGAATGTTCTTTCGAATTTCTACACTTCCTTACAGTCTTCCATCTGCTAATTTTGGGCTGACACGTCATAACCATTACGGACATTGCCCGCATTTCTGATTTGGCCCGAAAACATTTTGGTCATTATTCCAAATAAAAAGGAGGTACTATGACCAACATGATTTTGGTATAATCCTTAGTTAAAAATGGATATAATCCTTGTTGCGGTCACAGTCGTATCCCAGCTGCTTAGCTTTCTACTCTGTGGTACGAATGCCGTTTCGCTGAATAAGGGTTATTTGCGTTGTTTAGTGGATTTCTACTCTATAGTTTTGGTCATAATCCTGAACATGCAAATCTGGATAAATTTCCCGTGCTTAATGAACTGTCACACACTTTTTCCACATGGCAGTTTACTCTGTGACTCTCTAAAAATTGATTGCTCTAACGGATATTTGGTAGGTCGGTTCTGCAAAATTTCCCACTTTATGCTATATCAATATATTCTTTATCTAAGGTTACATTGGTCTTGGTATTAATTAGGTACGTTTAAGTCTATTCCAAGTTCATGCTATATTCTATATTTAAATTGATCGTGGAGCAACAGTATTGATTTCGCATTAAACAGTGAATGCTCGTTTTATCATCAGGTAAAATATATTAGGCATTTTCTCCATTGAAGCAATCTGGTGTCGAAAACGATTAGTATACAGAATCATGTCTTTTATTTCTCTTAATTCATTTAAAAATCCATGAGTAAGTAAGCGGTGCTAATATCATATGTTGATTATGCCAACAAACAACTGAACAACACTTTATATATATTTGTTGAAGAATTTAGTTGTTAAAATAATTTTAGTGATCGTAATATTGTTGTGATCGACGAAAAAGAGAAGAGCCCACATTATATCCACACTTAGATATGTAAATCATGTTCATCTCTATTTGTAAAAATTTTTAAACATTTTCCATAAAAGTTATTCAGAATTATTCATATACATTAATAGCCCTATTAAAATGATTCAGATCAAATACTTCCTATAAACACTAAAAATTTTCTTGATACATTTTGACCACAGTGTTTACTTGACAACAATGTTGTTTAGTATTTTTTTGTCTACAGTCTTTAAACTTTAACGAGGAAACGGCTCAATGCTTTTTATACCCTCAACCACAGGTAGCGGATAAATATATTTATTTTGTCATTGCGTTTGTAAGACATTGAAATTTTAATCGGAGAATCCATAAAGTGGGTATTTTGTATTAGATCAAAAGCTTTTATTCAAAAGCTTTCAAAACTCATTAGAATCGGTTAAGACCCAAGGTTATGTAATTTTTTACCTTTATTGGCATTTTATGGTCTTTCTGATGGTTTTTCTTTCAATAAAATCTGTACTTTTTGTATGTTGTCTAGAAATTTTAGCTCTGATAGGCTACTAGCTATAACTAATTAGTGACTTCTTGGATCTTGGTATTTTAATTGGACCAAAATTTAATTTTTTAAAACACATTGTGATGATGGTAAAAAAGGGCCGTGGTGTACTTGTTTTCGTAATCGATGGGCTAGAGTTTACAGACAAACAAGTTACAAGGGCATTATATACATCTCTGGTAAGACTGATTTTAGATTATCAATCTATAGTCTAGGTCCCTGATAGAACTGTTATCAGAAATCGTATTGAACCTCTCTAAAAACAATTTCCATTCTGCTTATCTAACTCAACCTGGAATTCATCTGCAGATTTACAATATGTATACTATTAGGCTTGCTAAAATTAAATGTCCTAGTTTAGAAATCCGAAGGAAAATGCTAAATGTGTCTCATTTTTGATAAACTTTCTTAATGGTGGCGTTTCTTCTGACTTTTTGCTTAGTGATGTTATTGTATTTACAAGTCTTTCAAACATCTTACCTTTCGAAGAATATGTCAATATTATAACGAATTCTACGAATTTATTTTTTTTCCCCAAAAAAAAAAAAATGTTATTTTATACTTCATTAGAGAATGAAAGCAGCATTGTCGGAAACATAGGCGTAAATAACAAGACGATTTTGGCCCGAAATCATAGTCCCGCACTAAAGTCGTTTTTTTTAAACGACTTAAAATTAAAATCCTGTTATTATCTATTTTGCTATTATAGTCAAAATTAAAGTTAGTTTTAAGTTAAACCGGCTTTAAATGGGTATCACATCAAATGTACCAAATGCTCGCATACATTTTGTACTAAAAAATAAGCAAGTGGCAACATTGACCAGCTGATTTTATATTAGCTGAAAAAAAGAAAAGTGTGTAAATAAAAAACTTGTATTTGCAAATGGTGAAAAGAAAAAACTTTTTTAAAAAAGGGCAGAAAAGTGTATTTTTATTAATAAAAGTGTATTAAATTAATAAATATTATGAAAAATTCCTTATTTATTGATATAATTTTCCTTTGAATATTTTGCAATTCAAACGTTTTTTTACCAAAATTTTCTTTGTGGTAAACAGTTGTTGTGAGTGTTGTTAAATTGGATAAAACTAACTTCAGCCAGATTTAATTTTAAAGTAGACATTAACGATATCAGTATACTTTTACTTGACGATAAGTAGGCCTAAAGTCAGTAATGAGTCTTCATAACTAATATCTAAATAATAAGCAGTTATACCAAAATATTCGCAACACATTTTTGTATGAATTTTATTTCATCTTTAGCATTTTTTACACGCTTAAACTAGAAGGTTCAGAAATGAAAAATTCTAAAATTATTTTCTTATTAAGTGTTTTTATTTTAATAAACTTTTTTCTAAATTTTTTAGTAATTATAAAATTAGTAGTTACAAATATTACATTATTTTTATACCCTTCACCATAGGTGGAAGGGTATATATAAGTTTGTCATTCCGTTTGTAATTTCTACAATATTGATCTTAGACCCTATAAAGTATATATATTCTGGGTCCATATGAAGAGCGAAGTTGATTTAACGATGTCCGTCTGTCCGTCTGTCCGTCTGTCCGTCTGTCCGTCTGTGTGTTGAAATGGGTTTTCCGAAGAACCCAGACATGATGAGGACTTGATTCTTTTTTATTTCTGTTACATGTGATCCATTTCTGTTTGCTATTAAAAATCAGACAGATCGGTTAATAAATGGCTGAGATATTAGCAAAAAACCAGGACTACCTCTAATTTTTCCAGTAAAATCCCTTTGTTTAATAAGAGTGTGAAGATAAATACGTAGGTTAAATACGTTTCACAACTATTGTGAATGATATAAATAAAAAATAAATAGTAGTGTCGCCAACTTTTTTTTGCCTAGAAAATGCCAAATTTGACAAGAAAAGCGCTGAAACATATGGAAAAATATAAATTTGAGATTTTACATGACATATTATTTTGGATTAAAATTTTTGGACATTTAAGAAAAAATAAATGGGGATACCGCTTGTTTGTGGAGAGCTATGAGGTAGTAGATTCCAACGATGTATTCATCTCCTTCAGAATACCATGGTGAAGGGTATATAAGATTCGGCATAGCCGAATTTAGCCGCTCTTACTTGTTGTAATTAAATTAGTAGTCGGTCATATACTTGACTGCTAATAAACACTTCTTCTAACAATAATAAATAGATGGTACGGCATTAGTTAGCAGTAAACAATTTTAGTTTTTGCTGTGGTTATAACAAAGATTCCAAAAAATACAATTTTCTAGATATGTACTTAATTTTTTTTAACAAAACTTTGAATAAACAAAATTTGTTTATTACAATCACAGACGTTTTTGTGGGGATATACACGATGGTATCGTGATAATTGGATACTAAAATTTTTAAAACTAAAAAGTGAGTCATAACATAATAGAGATTTAAGGCCAATTCATACGCCGACCACCCTTATCTGCTATTTGTCTTTATTGGTGATATGAATTTTCAAAGTTCTAAAAATTTGCTTTCGAAAATGATGGGGACAGCGATGGTCAACGTGTGAATTAAGCTTAATCTAAATAAAGTTAAGGTTTTTTCCAAAAAAGGTAATTTTGCAGTAATAACAAGTGTTACAGGTAGGGTATATAATATTCGGCACAACAGAATAAAACACGTTACATGTTAATATGCAAATGGTACATACTAACTTATATCGACTGGTGGTGACCGATACAAAATGAGATTTGTGATGCCCCATAAACACATATGTATATATTTGGCATTACCAAGGCGCACTAACTCAACATTGTTGCGATGTTTTATGTCATGTATAATTTAATAGGATGCGTATAACAAGACAATACAGCAACAAATGGTAACTAAGTCGTAAAAACGATTGGAATGATCATGGTGCTGCTTGCTAAGCGCCGTTGCCGCTGTTGATGCCATCAATTTGTCCCACGCAGTTAAAATGAAGGAACCATTTAGTAAAATTAAATACGTTCGAAGCGAATTCACGTTAACTTTATCATTTCTCTAAGAGCCTCTGGGGCGAATGAGTTTATTATTATAATCATTTACCGGTAAACATTAAAAACAATATTTTTGTATTTACTCTGATAGAGGAAAAGAAAATAAGAGCGGTACAATCTCTCTCTCTTTAGGTATTTAAGAGTGAAATTTACATTTATTTTTACACAACCCAGCAAAACCATGGTATCAACTACTTACTAGCCTATTTACTCGCTTAATTACTTTTGTTCACGATGAGCCCAAAAGTAATGGGTACTCATTATTTTTTGGCTGTTCGTAAGCGAGAGGGTAACGACCACCCATTACTTTGTGTTTTTGGAAGTGAGAAGGTAATGACCACTCATTACTTTTGGGCTCATCGCGAACAAAAGAAATTAAGCGAGTAAATAGGCTGGTAAGTAGTGGATACCACGGTTGTGCTGGGAACCTTAAATTATACGAAAAAACAAGCATATTTATACCCATATTGGCTACATTGTAAGCACATGGTTGCCACTAATTTGAAATATTCCTGAATAGCCGCCCTAAAACCGAACCATTACGAATATCTGACACCCCTTGGAATAAATTAATATACATTGCCAGCATGAATACACCTTACCAAATAATGAGTCTAGTAATCTAAACGAATTGATTTGCACGTACATATTTCCTTTTAAATTTTTTATTTCTCAAATACTTTACAAAATAAAAAAACTAAGCGCATGGTAGCGATCCTTTTATATTATTATTCTCACTTTTTTATATGGGTGTCCAAAAGAAAAATGTTACGCGAATGTATATGAATAATTGGCTTCAAATAACCAATTAATATTTAACTTTCCGTAAGATGTTGAGTAACATATTTTTTTTTAAACTCATGGAAACCAATTATAATTTAACTTTAAGTTGATCTTTATCCGTTTATCTTTTTTCAAAATATGTAAATAAAATAAGTTCCAAATAAAAAATAAAATAACTCGCAAACATTTTCCTTACTAAGTGGAACTTATAACATTATGAAATAACTAACTTGTGACGTTTTTGTATGAGTTCTTAAAACTGTTGTAAAGTAAGTAGTAACAAAACAATGAGTTATTTTACCTAAAACAATGCATACGCAATTAAAAGTTAAAATTATAATTGTTGAAGATCGGTTATAGAGTGCTAAAGTGTTGCATTTAAAATAATAATTAGCAAAAGAAGTGATAGTAGAGAATTGTACGTAATAGATGAAAAAAAACTTCATTTAAAAAAAATCTGAAGCTAGGGGTATTCACCAGTGGCTTTGGAAAACGGGCAGCGTCGTAAGTCCATAGATTTTATTGAATATAAGGCCTTAAGGATCAATCCTTGGATATTGGAAATACATTAAGCGAGATTCAGAAAAATTTGGAAACGAGTGCGTAAGGTAAGCTAATAGTATTGCATGTTTTTTTATCTCATTTGGATGATTAACAATGTAATTTTTTATTAAAACAACCATAATTTAATAAGAAATATTGATTTTAACAAAGTTAAACGAGATCTACAATATTTGACAGCCGCGTCGCGCTTTTCTTTTATATCTAATGTCGAGATTTAGAAATAATTTTTTGTTACTTTTACTAGGTTTCTCCACTATTTTTTTTTACAAATAGAAAGTCAACAAAATGATTATAAAGGGTTTTCCAATAGGTACCTGACAACTTTGAATGTAATTTGTGAACGCACTATTTCACTGATCATCTAAGTGTTACTTTCCTTTTTTCAGTAAACTAAACATTTTCATCATGGTAAATTACATGAACGAACAACGTATGCAAATTATAAAAACGAACTACCGAAATTCGGAGTCGGTGCCCGCAACTTTAAGAGCAAAATCATCTTCAGTGACAAAGGTCATTTTTGGATTAATAGGTTCGTCAAAGCAAAATATGCGTTATTGCTTTGGTGATAATCCACAAGTGCTTCATGAATCACCATTTCATCCAGAAAAAATAACTGTTTGGTGCGGTTTGCATGCCGGCGGCGTCATTGGGACACATTTTTTCGTCGACAATAACGATCGTTATCGCGCCATGATTACCGATTATTTTTGTCCCGAATTGAAAAACATGGACTTGGACGACATGTGGTTTTAACAGGACGGTGCCACAAGCCATACAGCACACGTTACATTAGATTTATTGAAGAGTAGTCAATTGGCCGCCTCGTTCGTTCGATTTAACGCCTCTAGACTTTTTTCTTTGGGGCTACGTCAAATCAATGGTCTATGCCAAAAAGTCGACGACGTTGGAAGAACTCAGAGCCAACATTGAACGCGGAATAGCCGTTACGGCTGAAACGTGTGACCGAGTCATCGAAAATTGGGTCCAATGAATCGACAGCTGCCGACGTGCCCGCGGTGGCCATATGGTTGTATTTCAAGCCGATCATAAAGTTTTGGAAATATCGCAAATGGTTTGCGTTTTATTTAAAAAAAGTTGTCGAGTCCTTATTGGAAAACATAACATATAACATAACATATAACATAATATATAACATATTATTTACATATATGTAGAGTATTCAAAAAACCGGCCTTTTTTTCTTCGAAAAATAGAATTTTAAAAAAATCGGTTTCGTTTTCGGTTTTTGCAGAATTTGAATAAAAAGCTTATATAATTTGTTAATTGTTTTTATTACAAAAAACAAATTTATAATATAAAGTAATAAAAATAAAAAAATACATTCTTTGAAAAAAAAAATATATATGTATACAAATACATTCATTTAAATTTAATTTTTTTATTGTATTTCATTTCAACAAAAAATGAACTTAAAACCAATATTTTTTAATATAATATCTTAAAAATTAATATTATAAAACTATATTCATACCAAATGAATAGAGATCATTAAGTTTGTATATTGGTAAAATTAGGTACGTTAGTAATTTGAACGTTTAAAACGTTTGGCATTAAATACGTTTTTTAATATTACATTTTAAATATGTAAAAAGAAAATCTATTTTTCAGTTCTAAAATAATATTTTAGAAATAATATGCAATTTAAATGTTTCGTTTTAAGACGAATTTTTTGTTTGCTTTTGATAAAGCTAGAAGTGGAAAATACTCTTTCACTAATAGTTGATGTTGGACAAATAGTCAAAAGACAATTATAAATTTTCAAACTTTTCAGTTCTTTCGTCGCATTTATCAAGATATATGAAATCATCATATAATGATGAATGATTTTGTTCAGTCTCTTTTTTAGGATTTTGAATACTGTTTATTGTGTTATTTAGATCAGAAATTAAACTATTTGAATTTGGAATATCCAAAGTTAAGTATTCATCGGAATCTATCAGACTTACATCTAAATCTTCATAACCAAACAAACGATTATAAAAGTGTTCGAAAAAAATAAAAGAGACCAAGAAACCCAGTTGGTGATGTAATTAAAAAAACCGGTTAACCGAACAAAAAAGACCGGTTTTCGGTTTTCTTCGAATTTACAAAATATTCGAAACCGATTGGTTTTTAAAAATAAAGAAGCCGGTTGACCGGTTTCGGATTTGAATACTCTACATATATGCTTACATATAATTACTAAATAAATAGCATTTGAAAATTTGAATTTGGAGCTAATAATTAATTAGCTCAATTCTTTGTTGAACTTATTTATTTTAGGAGTTCTTTTATTTTCCTTGCTGCAAATTAATTCATTATGAAATAACTCCCAAATATTGGCACTTATTTCATTTAATTTTTTGGGAGTTATTTCATTTTTTTAAGTTCGTGGTTATTCCATTTTTGTTAGGACTTACTTCATTGGGTGTTATTTCATTAGGACTTATTTTATTTGCGAGTTTTTTCACTGTACCCTAGTGGCCGATAAATGTCCCATTTTTATTTTTTGACATATTTTGCCCATTTTCTAAGCGATTTTCTTAAATGTGGCTTGTATCGACACAGGTTAGTTATAGCTTTCACACAATACTAACTAATTTGATCAATATGGTCTCAGAGTCGCATAGGATGACCTTAAATTCAAAAACCAAAAAAATTATATTCTTCATAATTTTTGGTACACATTTTCTCGAATCCTGTTGGGCACGGGAGAATAAAAACTTTTATAGGACATGGTCCATTCCTTTAAGTTTTGAGAAACATCGAGATATTTGGAATTTGTTCTTTACATTTCTTACAGGATGCTGACACAATTTGGGACATATCGAGGGTTTACTGCAGCAACTACGTATCTCAAAAACTAGTGACATTTTTTTATTATTATTTTTTTTTATTTAAAAAGTAATAATGAATTTTAAATTAAAAAGAAATTGTTAAAAAATGTTACAAATTAATTAAAAACTTTTTTTTTCTCTCCTGAAAAGTAATTGTTTTTGAGATACGGGGTTGCTGCAGAGGTTTTGTTTCAGTTTTGAACATTTTTGTGCGCATTAGTATTAACATAATTCTTATTCGATTTGATTTTTTAATATTTTTTCTACTGATTCCAAATCAGGTCTCCAAAATTATTTTCGTATTAGTAAAAAAAGATGAGTCATAAAAGAAAAAAGTTAAAAGAAATTTATTCGACACTACTCTTTATTAAACTGTAGGCTTTTTCGTGTTCATTTGTATGTCAATTTGTTTTATTAAACTGTAATTAAATTCTAACAACTTTTTTAATACATGCCGTAATAAACATAAATTAATAATATATACATTAGAGTTTTCCAAAAAACATCAATGTTTGAATTTGCAATCTCCACAATGTTGCCCCTTTTCCTAAATGTCTAAAAACTCTCTGCCAAGTTTCAGCTAAATTTGTTTAAAAAGTTACCTTTTGAGAATTAGTAATTTGTCGTTAGAGTAATTTATAAAAAAGGTGGGGTTGACTTAAAACTTAATTATTCTTTAAACTATACGCTATAATTTGACAAAATTTTACAGAACAGTCTTAACTAATGTTCATAAAAGGAATATGAGACCAAAATTTATTAAAATTTCGCGATTTTTTCAAATTCATACGTAAAAATATATATTTTAGTTAAAATATCAAAATTTTCTGAAAAGATATAAGTAAAAATTCAACTTGCTATCGCCTTACATATATGAACAAATTTCTCAAATCTGATCTTAATTTTTATGAAGATTACGAATCTGCAATCAAATTTATGGTTTTTAAATTATCAGCGGCTTTTGAACAAAATTCGGTTTTTTGGTGCTATTTTCCTAACTATCTAAAAACGCTGTCATCGAAAAATCCAACTTCTTGTACTTTTGCAATCTACTTATCAAGGGCTTTCATTAGACTTGAAATTTTTTTAATTTTTGAAAGGCTAATATTTATCCTTGTAACTGAGCGTAAAATTTGACTTCTTTTAGTTTTTGGCTATTATTTAGAGTATTAAAATTCAATTGTTAACAAAAGTCCTGTCTCACATAAGAAGACATTCCGTGGATATATAATCATTCAAAAAAATAATTTTGCGCAAAGTCAAATAAAAGAAAATTTCTTGATCAAAGTATATTTAAAATGTACAAAAACATTTGATGAGTCGCGATCCTAATCATTATTTCTTATTTTTCTCAATTTTTAATTTATTTAAAATAATAGAACAAGTTCCATTTTGAAACTTCAATGGCGATGTGCTACCTCTTAATAAGTTGTTTTTTTATTTCTTTGGCAGAGCATTTTTTTCCATTATGGCATATTTGTAGGGTTGTGGAGCTCGTGAATTCGATTTTTTTTGGACAACCTTAATGTGCAGACATTAATATATTAATTTCATTAAACTATTTACAAATTCTTATTCATATACGAATGTGGATTAAATTAAAATAGTAATTAAATGAAAAAAAAGTTGGACCTGGGTAGGTTAAGTGGAATAGAAGCCCGTCAACGGCAGGTTCATCCACAGGCAAAACTCCCACTGCGATTGCCTCAGTCTCCTCTTCATCCACTTGTAAAAGCAAATGCTGCGTTGTTTTCTCTTTCTTCTTGGCCCCACAGACCTTACAGTAGTACGCATGGGACAGCCCCAATGCACACCAATCGGCCTCTTGCGCAGTGACTCGTAAGAATTGCTACACTGACAATATATTTTCCGTTTCCGTTTGTGTTTAAATGAGGAATCAGTTGAAATGCATAGAAACATATATTTTTTAACTATTTAAATCAGTCATTCAAACAATAAATTATAAAAAAAATTACAGACTTTCAGTACTGATTGATATTTCGAGTTAAATGTAAAATTTTATGTTGTCTGTTTCTAAAAATATAAATTCAAATAATTCATATATGTTTTTTTATGAAAATAGTTTGTTTAAATACAAAATTATTTCAATACAAATTTCAAGAAATTGTTCAAATATACATTAGGGTTATAACTTTTTGCGATTTTTCAAATATCAAATTCTTCATCGCATAGATGTATAGTCCATGAAAAAATATTAAGTAATGATATACTACTATTTCGCGATCGTTAAAAAAGTGCACGCCCCAAATGCGATAAAGTTTTAAATTTTAAGTTCCATTTTATTTCGTTTGGCCTATCAATGTTTTCTTAAGCACTAATGCAAGAATCGTCTATAATTCCAAATCAACAGCGCATTAATATATGCGGGGAACGCGATATCAAAGTTGCGCAAGATATTTATTCGTTTTGTAAAACAACTCGTACTATAAACTTAAAATTTATTTCCACATATAAAGGGTGTCCCAAGAAGAACGCAATTTTTAAATCTGGCAACATTCGAAGTGTCATTGTTTGAACAATTGTTATTGTTTGCTAGTAGAAGGTACGAGGTTAGTAAAAATGGAGCGCTACACGAATGAACAACGCATTTTCATTGTGAAATTGTTTTACCAAAATGGTGAAAGTTTTGCGGCTACAGTTCGCAAATTGCGATCAATTTGGGGTCACAATAATGCTCCAAAAAAGTCAACTGTAAAGAGATTAATGGATAAATTTGCCGAAACTGGGTCTGTTAGTGATGTAAAGACAACAACGCGCCATCGACCAGGTCGATCGACCGAAAATGTCGCAGCTGTACGTGATGATGTCGCTCAAACTCCATCCACCTCAATTCGACACCGAGCTCAGCAAATTGGTGTCTCCAAATCCACTTTGCAGCGAATTTTGACGAAAGATTTGCATCTTCATGCATACAAAGTTCAATTGACTCAGGAACTGAAGCCAGCTGACCATGGACAGCGAAGAGAGTTCGTTAATTGAGTATTGGAGAGACAACATGAAAATGCTGATTTTGCCGATAAAATCATCTTCAGTGACGAGGCCCATTTTCATCTTGATGGCTTCGTCAATAGGCAGAATTGTCGCATTTGGGGTGAGGAAAATCCTCGAGTGGTTCACGAGAAGCAAATGCATCTGCAACGTGTCACTGTGTGGTGTGGTTTTTGGGCTGGAGGAATCATTGGACCTTTTTTTATGAAAATGAGGCAGGTCAAGCGCAAACAGTCAATGGTGTTCGGTATCGTGAAATGATAACCAGTTTTTTCTTGCCTAGAATTGAAGAAATGAATGTGGAGGGCATGTGGTTCCAACAAGACGGCGCCACATGTCATACAGCCAGAGATTAATTAAAAAAATAAAAAGAAATTCTTAGGGGGGTTTTAGAAATTGCATTTGGCACGAGAACTTTTTTCACCAAAATGATCTCAAAAAATTATTTTTATTATTAGTAAAACATTGCCCATAGCGTGGTGCGATGAAGAAATTTTGTAGAAAAAAGCATAATATACATACAGACATATAAAATAAAAATATGTGCCTCTGTGTTTGTTGTGTTTTGTAATTCAATACAAATAATAAACCTTCATTTAAAAGACTTTCGATTGTTTTTACTACGTCCCCGTCTTCGAACCATCCGTATAGATGGAGATTTCACCACTCCGAATAGCAAAGTCAGTGAATCTGCCTTCACTGGGTGGTAAACTCATAAAAGTCTTCCGGAAGCTCGCGATCGGTAAATGTAGTCCGTACCAGTGGTATTGTGCCCCTGCAATCTACATCGGTGTGATGTCATCATCTTCAAACTCGCCTGGGGTGCCGTCAGTTTTTGATTTTTATTTCAAAACAATTCCTAAAAGTTTTATTTATTATTTTTTAAATGTTAGTAAAAGATATAGCTGACCAGAAAATGTATTTTTTTCGGTAAGTGTCTATTAACTTTTTCTGTCTATTTTAATTTTAAATTTAATTTGTAGCAATGATAGGCACAAATATGTAAAAAAAAATCTCAAACCTTCTTTCAAAATATAAGAAATTTTTTATAACCTTTAATCCCATGGGCCTATTTCACTCATTTTTTACACACTACATCCGAAAATAAAGGGTGGTTAAATTTTAAGGGCCGATGTTGAATGAAACACACCTAAACGTCAAGTTTTTTTTCTGCATTTCGTTTGACATTTCTCAATTTCAGACTAACTCAATTTGCACCATGGTTCAGGCATATTATGAAAATGGGCGTTCAAATCAAAATGCATTTCGTGCACTTCGTGATTTTTTTGGTCAGCATAATCGACCAAATGTGTCCACAATCAGGAAAATTGTGGGAAAATTTCAGCAAACCGGGTCTGTGAAAACACCTGTGGATGCTCGCCCAGTTTGTTCTGCGGAAAACATTACTGTTGTTCGCGATAGTGTGTCATAAGGTCGGCCAAGCATTTACCGTGAATGGTGTTCGTTATCGCGAAATGATAACAAACTTATTGTGGCCAGGAATTGAGGATATGACCCTGGACGATATATGGTTTCAACAGGACGGTGCCACTTGCCACACAGCCAACGAAACAATAGTTCTTTTGCGCGACAAATTCAATGGCCGTGTTATCCCACGTGGTGGCGATGTCAATTGGCCGCCAAGATCATGTGATTTGACACCGTTGGACTTCTTTCTTTGGGGTTATTTGTGTACGTCGATAAGCCAGCAACAATTCAAGAGCTAAAGGATGAGATAATTCGGCACATTAACGGCATATTAGTTTATCGTATATTGAAATAAAAAACAAATATGTATAAAAGAAGTCAAAATATGTCTTAAAAGACACGAATATGTTCTAAAAATGTAGAAATAAGCCCTAAAAATATGCTTTTATCTCAAAATATCCTCTTAAGAAATATGCAAAAATATGCTCTTAAGGATAAAATATGCTCTAACAAATCGGTACCAGAGGGTCAATTCTCGTTCTGTGATAATGTGAAGTGAAAAAAAACTTTTCATTTTCGTTTTCATAAGCACTTTTCACTCGAACTTTTCACAAATACATAAATTGCGATTCTCGTATGTATTATGACAAAAATGTTTCATTCGCACTGTACCCATGAAACTTTTGTAACTGTGTTATCCAAAATTTAAAGCAAATGTCAAAACAGAGAAAAACGTAAACAAAAGTGAATTAAGTTCGTAAAATTTATTTTAAATAATTATATAAAAATATCTGGATTAATTGTATTATTGGATATTACTCAAAGAATTCCGGATGAACAAAGGTAAGACAATGATGTTACAAGCATTTCATTGCAGTAAATAATTTAATAATTTATAGGAATTTTTTGAGAGTGCTGAGACGCATACTTCGTGCTGACCACAATCCATTCAAGATGACAACCGACAAGCACTTCATGTATTTATATCGGCTTAATTTAAGTGAACTATATTTGGTGCGCGTATGAAGTCTACTTAAAAAAAAAATTTCATAAAGAATATAAATAAACTATAAATAAATATGCCATACTTTTGCCATTTTTCACTGTCCTTTTGGGTCGCACTAAAACTGTTAAGGCTCGCCGCTAATTCGTTACACTTTTCGTCTCTAAATTTGGCACCATCTGCGGTTACAAATCTGTAAATATGGGATTAATAAAAGTGTGATTATGGTTATTAAGCTACTTACTTATCGTTTGCAATGTCCACATGCTTTTCTCAATAATTAATTAAATACTCCTTTTGGCTTTCGCTGGCACGCTTTCCTCTTACAATATTCTCCATGTTTTTTCACTTATATATAGTCTGTGTAAACAATTTTTTCATATGAAAATATTTTGACAGTTGTTTGCACTGTTACACGAAACAAGAATCGCCAGTGCTGTGCAATCGTGAAAAAATCTTGTTTCGTTCCACTTTTTTTTTCATATGAAAACGTTTTGATATTTCTTTACATTTTTCACAGAACGCGAATCAAAAGTACTATGAAAACGTGAAAAAACTTCATTTCACCGTTTCACAGAACGAGAATTGACCCTCAAAATTCTTAAATTGATCTGAATCGGATAAATAGTTTATCCATGGGTCCATACGACGCACAGGAAAAACATGATATTGCATATTTGCGGTTTCCCTGATAATGACATTATATTTTAAGGAATTTGTCTAGACTAGCATTAAATCAGTAAAATCAGCAATTGTCGCTACTTTATGTGTAATGAAAATGTGTATCTTTTTGAACTACATACAGGGCAGATATTTAATTTCGGCGTATATTGATGAAAATGCTTTTTTATTGGCACAAAATAGATCAATGGAGTGAAATTCATTCACTTTTTTCAGCTCCAATTTAGAATATTATGACACCAATTAAATGGACTATATTCTGAAAATTTGATAAAAATCGAACCACGCCAAAGGTTAAAGAAGATTTTTTTTGATATTCTGAATATTTCATGAAATTGATAACGAAATATCGTGTGGTATCTTCAAACTATGATGAAAGTTGACTAAACTAATTTTTGTGATTAGTAATAAAAATTTCAAAAATCAAAATTGACCCTTTTATGCACTTGGGTGCAAAAATAACCCAATACTTTTTAATGGTAAAGAACTCAGTTTCATTCAAATATCTGCATAATTATATTTATAGCAAATTACAGATTTACTTCTTTATGTAGTTGGAATACGCAGTTTAATTAAAATAGTATATGTAAAATTAACCGGTAAAGTATTCGGAATTGTCCTGTGCTAAATCATTTCTACATCTATTAGTATTTTTGCTATAATTAAAGATTTTAGGCTGAATTTTGCATATGTTTGAATTAAATTGCTAATTTTAGCGCTAAAAAAATGTTAAAGGGCATTGTATTTATTTTCAATAAATTTTTTTTAAAAAATTTTCAATAGACTAGATTGCATAAAACATATTGTTGGATCTAATCTGACGCAATGTGATCTGCCATTTGTTTGGTTCAAAATAGATCTTATTTAATCCCAAATTATATTGCTTGATCTAATTTGATCAGCCATTTTTCGGATCAATTTAGTTCTTACTAAATGGCAAAATCGTTATACATAAATATTTTTGTATTAATTTTACTTCATTTTTTAAATTTTTAAAAATTACTAACCATTTAAATAAGTACTGCATTAATAGTAGAAGTTTCAGAATCAAAAAATTCTCAAATTATTTTCTTTCTTAGTTTGTTAAGATCAATTTAGATCTTAATAAATTTCCAAACATATTGCTGGATCTAATTTGATCTGCTATTTTTCGAATCAAGTAAGATCAGCTAGATAACATATTACAGCAAGTTTTTATATGATATCAAATTTTGTGTGTTTAAGTCATAAATTATGGTGACTACGGTATGTTAAATTTATTTCACGAAAAGAGTAATTATAAAAACGATGTTTAAAGTGTTTTTGTTTCATCTTCCTATTCCGCTTTTAAGTAATTTAAAACTTACATAATTTTTGGTTTTCGGAATGATTTTGGAAATTGTATTTTGACTATATCTGTAATTATTTGCAAGTAAATGTAACATACTTTCGGATTATATTGTTAATATTTTGCATGGAATTGCCTTTTGGAAGGAAGTAACAACGTATAATGTGAACTATATGGGTAAGAGGACTATAATCGAAAACTACTGTAATGGTTTACTTTACCCAACATCCCTTACCACACAGAGAGAAAAATT